>OZ017738.1:29835665-30355665 GCA_963969285.1 Odontomyia ornata | reverse complement strand
ACCTAACAACCTGTGAACCATTCTGCCGGATAAATTTTCGTCACATACATTGTATTGTATTTTCACATGTCAAGAATTTTCCATCAATCTACTTGCACAAATTTTTCATGTCAATTGAAAATATTGAAAAAAAACTTAATAAAACCTTTTTCAGATCGGGAAATAAATGGAGAAATTTGCCGAAGATATTGCTTTTTAAGTAAATATTGTGTTTCCCAAATTTCATCGCTATTTTCATAAATATTTTTTCTTCACCAAAATGAATTTTGAAAAAGAAATATTTCTTCATTCAAACTATATATTCGACGAAAGATTTACTCGATTCATCCCTAATGAACCCATGCATGCGATTTGATTGGACCCACTGGATTCATCTATGATGAACGCGTGTGGGCGATTCGAGGGGGCTCTGGTCGACGCAAGCCGTAATCAAGTAGCAAAACAAATCACAAACTATACAATTTATGCAAAATTTATAAACAAAAGTATCTAAGTAACTGAGAGATTAAAAATTTAAAACTTCGTCCAACAAAAGATCTAAAAATACGCCAAAATGTTTACTCCCAATTATACAAATCAGCAGGAAGTATGCATATGTATGTACAGGTACATATATAAATCACGGAATCCAATTTAAACACCACCTGTAAACGTGTTTATTATTGTATTGTATATTATAGATACATAAACATATCCTACATTAATTCGCTACTAGTTATGATAGAATGACCGCTGCAGAAATAAATAAAAATTGTATTCGACTGAATTTACGAATTCTCCAGTGTTTATTGCTGCGCATACCTAATATAATTACTCATTTGTTTTATATCAGTTTAAACAATTCCAACAATTTATTCGTGATTTCGGCAGAATTTTAACAGATGCTGTGTATTAATTGGCATCGTTATTGTTGTTAAGCGGTTGCAATAACGTTTTCTCTGTCAATGCATAGGATACACAGCTATACGCACCACGATGCGATGACTGTGGGGGTGGAAAAAAATTCCAGGAAAATAGGTAAATAATCAATGCGTTCAATTTGATGAAAAATTAATTCCAATAAAGTAATTATTGTTTGAAAACTGTTGAAATATCAAAAGAAAGCGAAAAATGGGCGAATAAAATGAGATTTAGTGCATTAATGTTGGAATTGAATTGAATGGAAAATTGTAAGTATATTTCGACCGAATACAATAGATTCATTACGCATTCATGTAAATCGAATGTTTTATGACCCTGTTTGGCATGAATTCTTTCAAATCACTGCAAAGTTTGTAACCAAATTGACTCTTAAGTAAAAATTCGCTACCTTCAGTAGGCGTGAGTTCATTGGAAACATGAAATACTTTTATTTTCATAAGAAATTTCCCAGACATATTTATCCCTAGTTTTCCCGAATTTCCTTCTTAGAAATAGATTATTAATGTACAGAATATTTTAGTTTATTATTTTGAGCGAGATCAGAAAAGGACACTTGATAACATAACTTATGAATCGTAACTTAAAGATTATATTCTTAGAATAAATTGACATTCACGTACTAATTATCGTTAAAGGTTGCAGTTTTCAGTAAGGGAACTATTGTGTACAGGACATATTGTTCCTTTTTTGATGGGTTTGCAAAAAAGACTTTTTGTCAATACCCTTTTAAAATCGTCATCCGTTTGTCCTCTGTCAATGCTCACAGCAAGTTTTCTCATGAGCTAGAGAAGCCACAACCATCAAATTTTGTGAACAGCCTAGCAGTTTCTGGTAAATGAAAGTTTCATAGTCGAAAAAATTTCAAAGATTCTAAGGGGTCTCCGCCTATAAGTAAGTATTTCCTTAATTTTTTTCTCACCGGAAATAGGGTAGGGTGTAAAATTAAAGATCTTGACGAGATCTTTCAGTATAATTATTACAATTGTGTAGAATGAACCATGACAACCCTGCATCTCATGAGAAGATTGGGCAGTTGGTAGTGAGAAACGAAAGAGAATGGTCGATGTATCGAGGAGCGTGTAATTTAACTATACAAAATAAACGAAATTATAACGATATTATACTTTAAATTGTTATCTTCCTTTCATTTTTCTTTCGCTACAATATCAGAGGTGGGATATTTATCCAAGCGCTGGGCAAAATGTCGTGCGAAACGAAAAGACTCAGCCTGCCGAGTCTGAAATGCAAGCTGCAAAAGCGAGGCCACAAAACTTTGGGGGCAAGGCTGCCCTTCGAATTCGGTTATAGGAATCACTAGACACCCCTAAGCGCAGTGACTCTAACAAGATGCGTGAAATCGATTAGTTGCGGTTCAAGGTGGCACGATTGCGTAATGTAATTGAAAAATTGTCTACGGCAGGTGAAGTGCAAAATGGCGTCATGTTGTCGACTATTCCAAATTATACCGTTGCCAATACGCAACATGGTACACTGCTACCAATAACTCAACGAGAATCGATAATGTCGACACCATACAAAAAATCGGTGACGTCATCCTCAACAGTACACAATCCATCCGCAGGAGACGTTCGCACTACAGCCTTGCACACGCATACGATGACACTGCCGTGCATTATCACCACCGCCACTACCAGTCCACATGCGTACGCGTCACAGCTACCGACTTCTAGCACACGATATCCAGCGTCGATCGAACCTTCTTACGAGCAAGTAAATTCATTATCCAAATACCACACAGCAAAACCACACTTTACAGTGCGAGATATTGCCAAAACTTTGCCCAAATTCGACCCATCGTCAGTAACCTCGCTCACTCCAACACAATTCGTAAATCGCATCAGACGTCTGTGGTAGATTCGTGATTGGGACAAAAAATCGCTAATTTGCTCAATGTTAATGAAAATGAAAGCCAACGCGAAAGTCTGAGTCAACGCAGTAGAAGTGCAGCACGCATCGATCGAAATGTTTGCCGTTCAACTGCTAAATGACTTTGACAATTATGTGATACGGATGTCATAAAATATTTCAAAACGGAGTTAAAAATCCTGCGTTTCAAAGTGGTCTTGCAACTCACCACTTTGAGTCACCGACGGAATTACTTGTGGCTATGCGACGATTTACACTGAATGCACTACCACCGACACAAACATCATCAACGACCAGAGGCAGTGCGAAACAACCACGATTTGACGCGAGACGTACAAATGACACGACGAAAACGATGGACGTCAACGAAAACAAAACACTGAAAAACCCCAAGTACTACAATTGTGGCATTCAGGGACACCTATCTATTGATTGCCCTAATCCCCAAACGACGAATAAGATACGAGTTCTTTCGAAAGGCAAGTAATTCCAAAAACAACTGCGCGACCAATAGAATCAAACGAATCAACGAAATAGTTGCAAAGGAGTGGGACAATTGTGATGAAGAGCCATCGATTGTAGAAAATTATGACGTACATGATAAAACTGTCAGCAAATGTCAAATTATTTTCCCGGACTCTCACACCATTTACGCAGAAGTTTGAATAGACACGGGAAGTCCAATAAATTTATTAAAGCTATATATCGTAAAAGGTCCCATTATACACGAATACTGGATACTGTGGCATTTATGGTTCTGGCTTACTGCTTTTAGGAACGTGTTTTGCTAGCGTTTTAATTGATAATAATGAATTCTACTGTAGATACTTTGTGGCCAATGATGATAAGAAGGGCCCAGAGAGTATTCTTGGTCACGAATTTTCAGCGAAATCAAATTCGGCGTGTCAATTGAAGATACGGGTAAATTAGAGATGATTTGAATCGCAAAGAGTATCATATATATATATATATATATATATATATATATATATATATATATATATATATATATATATATATATATATATATATATATATATATATATATATATATATATATATATATATATATATACATATATATATATATATATATATATATATATATATATGTATATATATATATATATATATATATATATATATATATATATATATATATATATATATATGTATATATATATATATATATATATGTATATATATATATATATATATATATATATATATATATATATATATATATATATATATATATGTATATATATATATAAATATATATATATATATATATGAAGATGACTCAAAGTAGTCGAAACACGTCTGCTCACACAACTAAGCAAGGCCCGACGGCTTTTAAAGAAAAAAAAAAAAAAATATATATATATATATATATATATATATATATATATATATATATATATATATATGTATATATGTATATATATATATATATATATATATATATATATATATATATATATATATAAATATATATATATATATATATATATATATATATATATATATATATATATATATATATATATATATATACATATATATATATATATATATATATATATATATATATATATATATATATATATATATATATATATATATATATATATATATGGGATATAACGAAATTCGTGACCACGCTAGAGGTTGCAATTTTGCTCTGATTTTCACCAAATTTTCAGGAAAGGTGTATTGAAAAAATATCCCGGTTAAGCTCGTGAACCAGCTATATCGGCCGGGCAAAAACAAAATGGCGGCAATTTTAGACGAAAAATTGTGATTTCTGTTCTGACCAAATTATAGCTCCGATTTATGAAATTTGGTATAAAGGCTCAGATGTATGTGATGAATCTCACAATAAAAAATCCAAAGCCGGTACGGCAGAAAACGGGACCTCTTACAGGCCTCAATCCTTTTGCGGTAATTTTCAATGACTTTTCAGCACATTTCCGGCAATATCTCGGCCATAACTTCATGAATATTGTTTTCAATTGCTCAAGATTTTGAGGATTGTTTGCGTAAACACGGTTTTCGCATAGCCCCATAAAAAGAAATCCAAAGGTATTAGGTTGCAGGATCTTGCCCGCCAATTGAGATCACTCAATCTCGAAATTACGTGTCCTGGAAATTTCTCTTGCAAAAGTGCTGTCATCACTGAAGAAAATGTTTTTCGAAAAATCGTTATCAATGGCTTGTTGCTCAATCACCCAATTCGCATACATTCTGCGTTGTGTATGGTCTTGAGGCTTAATTTCTTGAGTGATTTGGATTTTGTACGGATGGGGATGCAAATCCAAATGCAAAATCCACCACAATGAGCCGTAAGACAAGCCCAAATGTTGAGCACGTCGAGGAATCGATAAATTCGGGTCTTCCTCCACACTTTGAGCAACGACAGCGATATTTTCAGAAGAACGAATGTTGCGATGATGCACAGGACTTGCAATATCAATAACCGATCCAGTCTCTTCAAATTTTCTCACTGTGTTCGAAATTTTTTGCTGTGTAGGTCGATTATGTCGACCGTAATCGGCTCGTAAAGCCCTAAATGTTGATACAGCAGAATCACCATTTTCATAATAAAATTTAACAATTTTAACGCGTTTTTCGACTGTTAAACGATCCATATTTCTAAATGGCAAACTTTCAACTAAAAAAAACATGCTTTGGATGACATTTAGTTTTGACAGATGTCAAATAGCAGGGTTATGCTTTTCCTACCACAAAATGGATAACCCTGTATGTCTCAACTATCGAGAAGCTGGCGGATATTATGACCATAGGACTAATAAAAGGGAAATTTGAATATCTTCAAAATAAATTGACTTTAATGTAAGATTCTAAATTATTTGATCTGAATTGTTTGTAAATGGCAATTACAGCATAACTAGCTTTACGCGTAATTGAAGCGGAATGTTGAGATCACAGATGTCATTATATTACATAAGCTTTATGTGGTTGGCAAGACTTGCGCTGACAGTTGGTCAAAATAAATATTCTTTCTTCGTTTCCATCAGAAAACGAGGTAACACGAGTCTTGATTAAGCTTCTGAAAGGCTACTTTATATAGTAATTGGCTTAGCATAAGCAGAATCTTACCTCGAATGGACCTCAACGATTTAGCACCAGCCGGCCCCAGGATGTCCCCCACAACTGCGCTGATATAGAAAAATCAAGGAGTACGGTGTTTAGCTTGGCCGCAGCTTGATATTTAAGGGCTTACAAAATAATGTCTTTCACAATTTTTTTGCTGAGATTAAACCAGTTATAACTGCTCACATATGGGAAATATTAACCAAGCTCACTTTATTGCCTATTTTAGTTACCTGTTAGATTGATCATTATAATCCTCTTACACAAGAATTGGTTTGTGGGCAGTTGCTATCCTGTTGCGAATTTAGCAAATGCAGTAAAAGTTGTTGAACTTCTAACCAAATTATGGTAATTTTTAACTCACATAAATTCAAAGGATTACTTAAAACGGGTTAACAAGACAGGATAGTTCACCGGTCACTTTTTTTAAGTTTGGCTCGTACCAATTTTTTGGGTAAAACACGGGTATACTTCTATTGAATTTCCAAGAAATTATTTTCATGTACAATATTCACTCAGTTAACTTATTCAAATATAAGGTGCAACCTTATAATCAGGAAGGATAACTTTGCTAGAATAATTACAACACAAGAATGATATCAACAACTAAACAAGCACTTTCTATTGGCGATTTGTTCTTCTTTTTGCAACCAATAATAAAACCGTCACGGTACATACTAATAACTATTAGGATGTATTATTACGCTGTGGCAATTATTTTCGCTCCACAAAGCCAATTTCGATAAAAGGACATCGCTATCACTTTTTAACACTCCACAATAATCCTCCTCGGAGTGTCTTCATTTTCCGTTACACAATGCGCGAAAAAAAATCGTAGTAGTGGTAATCAACGCATTCCATCAACTGTTCTTAAATATTTAGTAACAATTTTAGCAGATGAATCCATGATCATGCTCGTATAGCGCAGAGGAAAATAATATAAAATATCAAAAATTACATTTTCTTTTATTTTCAGGAATTTAGTACGTTACGTGCTATAAACAAATAATAAAAATTGCGACCGCTGTTATGAGTTGTTGGAAACAGCTGGAGATTCCCGTATTCCAGCCGTGTGAGCATGGAGAGCGAAAAAAAATCATTTTTCTTATCCAACAGATGAAAATAGATAAATTTTGTATCTTTTTGATGATTGTTGTTTTCAGATGCCATAATCTGTCGAGAAATATTTTTCCAAAATTTTCCTTTGATATATTAACCAGCGATGGAAAGAATATGTTTGCAGTTGCGTTAGACGCGAATTAATTCAAATGATTCGATCCTTGTTTGTTTTTTTATAGATAGATTTGTAGAATAATTTAAGTTAGTATCAAATTTCCCAACACTAAGTTTGTTCTTAAGTCTTCCAGCATCACAACTAGTTTTCACAGAAATTATAATAGAAAAATTCTTGCTAATTTGCAAAAAATGGAAGGAATCACAGATGTGTCAAGTATTACTTTTTCAAGGACCTTAAGGGGTTCATAGAATTTTCGGCGAAGATATTAAGTGAAAAATTGCTTACCACGAATACTCCGTCAAAGCATTTATGTATGATAACTTCGTAACGAAGTATTTGTACATAAACATACTCGTAATTTAAAGTACTAATTTTTTGGATTAATAGCGCGCTAAAATAAATGTAAAATTTCTAAACATCCATAAATATCGATATTTCACGAATTAATTGTCTCCTTCATCAAAGGCAATATTCTGTAACATTATTCTTTTTATATCGTCGTTTGTTATAATAGTTTTTTCCCAGGATAATCAAAGGTAATTAACATAAAGAATTTTGCAGAAAAAGGTTTTTTCTGTTGAAAGAAAAATTTTTAAGATGACTCATATACTACACCAACTTCATCAAGGCACTGTAATTGTTCCGACATCTATATTTGTCTTTTTTTCTCGGTAACTCGCGATATCTACAAGCTTTCGCATCCATCCAGTTTCCTACAATCTCCTACTTCCTGCGCTATCTACAGTTTTCCCCACTCGATTTTGCGTTGCTCTTCGACTATGCAACTTGCTACCGCCGATCTTGCTGTTTCTATTGAACCTCATTTCGTGATTTGTTCCGCTTTTTTTATGGCGGTTGTACACTCTCACGTGAGTGCTCTCGCCATCCCTCGCCGAGGGCTCTCGCGCGAGAGTAACCCTGCATATTCTTGTTTATTCATTACGTTTGCGACCGTCCAGAAGAGTGGATGCGTTAGAAGTTACAGCAGCAGTAAGTTTATGTGCTATTCGCTATTTTAACCATGTGCAAATCTATCATGCAAGAACAGTTCAAAAAAATGGCGTAAACCGAGATTGTGGATGCTCACTATGCATCGAAATATAACACGGTAAGCAAAGATTTGAATTGATTTACTCTTTTATAACTTCTATCATTCTGTTTTATTTTCACAGAGCTACGATGCAAAACCAACTGGCAGAGTTAGTAGCGGAGCCTTCGGATGAATTTTAAAAATTGACAAGGATGTCATCAACGGATTTTGATTACATATTGGAAAAAGTGAAGCCCATCATATAAAAAAAAAGATTCTCAGCTAAGGGGCAGTCCCAGCGAAAATTCGTCTGACAATAACATTGAGGTTCTTGGCTTCGGGAGACAGCTTCGAAACCCTCATAACCTTTTCAAGATATATAGTTCATTGATATTAAAAACAGTACCCGAAGTCTGTGCAGCATTCAACTACGTGTTAAAAAATAAAATTGAGGTTAGCAAATAATACATCCGTTAATATATTATCCTTTTTAAATCGTTGATTGATAAACTGAAACTTTTTTCAGATAAAATTAAAGTGCAAAGTTGTAATAAAAATCCTACAAATTCTTAAAGAAACAATATCAAAAACATGGAAAAATGAGTGAAGTCAATGCATAGCATCATAAAAAGCTTTGCTAACAATATTTGAACTTTCAGAGTATGTAACAGGTTGAGCAGGAGCAATTACTTCATTAGATAAGATAGTTTTTACTTTTGAGGGCATTTGTGGAGATGATTCCGATATTTGAATACCCAGAATGTCGTCTTTATTATTGTAAATAGGCAAAGGTGTTGAGCAAGCTGAAAAATCATAGGATGGAATGAGTCGTTGGGATATGTTCCTATCTGAATATGCCGAATACGATGACTACGATTCAGTTGAAGGGCTGGGATATGGAACGAATGGTCAACTTTGTGATTGAAGTGGTTTCTTTTGAATGGTACTGATGTATAAGCCATCAATCTCCTACATTAATTGCATTCCTTCCAACTCAGGTAGCTTTCTTAATTTATTGGCTAAGATTTTCCCATATCACTCACAGTCATCTTCTGGGACTTCTTGTTTTTTAAAACTTTTTTAAAGTGCTCATCGCATTTTTCATTTTTTCATCGGCTTCTTGCAACTCAAGGAGTTTTTCCGACGCCTTTGTACCGCAGGACTCACAAATGATGACGATACGTCTCCCCTCGAAGAATCTTGTGAAACAATGGCTGCAGCTGAGATCTGTACATTTTCTGCTGCAGCTGAGAGCTGTACATTTTCTGCATCGTTTGCATATGCATTTGCTTCACTGTCAAATTCGTCCTGGCTTGTAGAAGGCTGATTATTCTGTAAAACAAAAACGAAGTTATTAATTTACATTTTTATCATTTCAGATCCTAGACAATGCAGAATCATAGTTGCAAATAGAAGCGGGTTTTAGAAAAAACTTCCCCGAGTGCGTCGGTGCTATCGATGGAAAGCACATCGTTATACAAAGCCCAGCGTACATTGGCTCAGAGTACTACAAGAAAAGTTTCAGCATCGTGCTGTTGGCTTTAGTAGATCAAAATTACAAGTTCATATTCGCTGATATCGGATCTCAAGGACGAATAAGTGATAGTGGCGTATTTCGGAAAAGCGTACTGTGGCACAGTACACAGTAGTTTGATGATCTTAATTTACCGTCACCCTTACCACTTCCAGGCTTAACGAATGCCGTTCCCTATGTTTTCTTAGGAGATGGGGCTTTTGCTCATAGTACGCACGTTATGAAACCATATCCTGGTGCCCACATTTTTAATAACAGGCTTGCTTCTTCTCGTGTAGTTATGGGGAACACTTTCGGTATATTGGCTTCAAAATTTAGAATTTTTCGTAAGCCAATATTGCTTAATCCAGCAAAGACAGCAGTCCTAACAATGACATGTATTTTATTGCATAATTTCCTCCGCAAAAGTGCTACACCAAAAAGAATTTATACGCCACCGGGAACTGTGGATGTTTATGACCAAAATGGTGTATTGGTACAGCTAAGCTCCTGGAGGAATTAAGTTAAAGAGTTTGAAGGAAGCTGTGCCATAAGATCTCTGCCAAACATTTCCAGAATATCTACACTTAATACAAAAGAAATACAAGAAGAATTCACAACATTTTTTTTACACATTGATATATAAAACTTTACGCAAATCTAAATAAACTCAAACACAAACCAAATCGGTTTATACACTTCTCCACTTCCAGCTTACGATTTTGATCCACAATTTGGGCCTCTTGCGTGTCCTCTATATGTCGCCATCAGTTATATCTTCTTTTTTTTTAACTCTTCAACTGGAAAATCCATTTGCTCCGAAATCCGAGTCCACGCATCGTGCAGCTTTTTTTGGTCCTTGTGAAAAGGATGCGTTGGATCCAATAAAACAGGCTCAGTTAGGTAGACTTCTAAAAAGTTAAGTTCTATATCGTTGCTCCACATTTTCAAAATATGTTTTCACGATTGGACAGCTTGAACTAAACTGATCCACGCGAGAGTGCAAAGGATACACTCGCGCTGCCTCGCGAGGCCAAGTAAGGCCCTTTGACTCACATACAAAATACCGACATGGAATGGAGAGCTGATGAGGCGAGGCCAGACAAAGCAAGACAACACGAGAGTAGCATGTTCACTCTTGCACTCGTCGTGCCTCGCTGGGTCTCGACGAGAGCGTACAGGCGCCTTTATGTGTTCTTGTCACCCAATTCCGCTAATCGTTTTGTTTGCCCAACATACATCATGTCATCCTCTGGCCAAGTGATCTTGTAGATGCCTCTTTTTCGTCAGGTCCTTCACTGGCCCCAAGCTGTAATTCTTGCTAATGAAAGCTGCATTTTTTTTTATCGTGGTTCCTATTATCTGTAACAGCTTTTTCGATATTTTTAATGTAGGAGAGAATAAACCCTTCTTTTTTGTTGCTTTAGCTCCTGTTTGAAAAATTGTATTGGATGATTTTTCTGTTGTTCTTACTCCTTTTCCGGTGTTGTTTGATTACTTTGAGACTGTCCCCTTTTTAGGTCTTTATAAAAAAATTTTACAAAGACCTACTAGTTTCACGACCTGTCTGTCCGTCTGTCCGTGCGTCACAGCTAGTTTCCTCAGAAACTATAGAAAGCTAGAATGCTCACGCTTTGTGAAAAGGGCAGAAGTGATAGTCTATCAAAAGTTGAGGTCTTACCAAAAATTAAAAAAATTTTTAAGGAGGGTCCCCCCTTATAGAGAATTACCCCTTAAACATTTTTTTAAATCGAAAATAGTCGAGTGGGATATCAAATGAAAGGTCTTGATTAGAACTTTTAGAATCATTTTATGAACTAGGGGGTCCAGGGGAAGGCAAAATGTACCAAAAATTTGTGTCCCCCCTCGCGATTGGACACCTTTGAACCAAAAGATCCAAAAATTATCACGAATGTGGGCTTTTATGAGTAAAAGGGCAACAAATACCTCAGAAATCGAAATTCATTCAACTTTGTTAATGACAGTATGATTTGTAGATTTTACATTTTCGCCCAAAAAATCAAAGCGATACCTTAAAACTTCTTGAACTTATATAAGATATTTATACCATAGCTGGCTCCAGGGGTAGAGCGAGGGACTCCCACCGGGAGGTACCGAGCTTAAATCCCATGCACGGCTTTCTCATCAATAAAAAATCTGTCCATCTAGCTAGGGCAGATTGTCCATAGGGAAATGATTGTCCCAATAGATACTAACCAATCCACAATGAGACAGCGTGGTAAGGTATGTATCACCCCCCTTCATGGAAAGTCGAAAAAGGAACCAGCCCTCATTCTCCGTAGCCTGGGTGGATGGGTAGCTCCCAGGAACCATCCACAAAGGCAGAGGATGTTAAGAATCCGCGGAGGTTAAACCGCTACCAAAAACAACTGGCAACGATACAAATAGCGATATACAACTGCCAGTCACTATCACTAGCTAAGATTAAAATAGGTGGGACATCATTGAGTTGAGTGAAGTTAGGCGCAAAGACAAAAACCTGCTAACACTCGCTTCAGACAATATCCTATACCATCAGGGAACCCAATCAGGCAGAACTAACGGGGTAGGATTCTTGATTAACAAGAAATGGAAAGACAGAATAATTACTGTCCCAAGCACATCAGCTTGACTCTCAAGCTGTCACAAAGATACACAATGCAAGTAATCCAAGTTTATGCACCAACATCTAGTCACTCAGATGAAGAAATCAAAGATTTCTACAACGAGATAGCTTAAGCTTAGGCTAACAATAATAGCCATTTCAAATTCCTCATCGGAGACTTCAACGCCATAGTAGGAAATAGAAAAGAACAGGAGGTTCTGGTAGGGAAATACGAATGCGGCCAGAGAAACGAGAGAAGAGAGAGACTAGTCTAATTTGCCCACCAATACATCCTATGTATAGCAAACTCATTCTTCAAGAAACAACCAAACAGGAAATGGATTTGGCAAACCCCTAATGGGGTTACAATGAACGAGATCGATCTGATCCTAACGAATAACATAAGAGCGATCAAAGACGTCCCCGTGCTAAACAAATTCAAGACAGGCAGTGACTATCGCCTTGTCAGAGCTAAACCAACCCTTAACATAAGATCCAAACGAGCAAAACTAGTTAGGAAGCCAACAAGGCCAGGCTCAAACGACGACAACCTCAAGAATAACATTGGTCAATATCAGTCAATGCTAGAGGAGGTAATGAAAAATAGAGACGCATCACACCTCGCAAATGCCATCCTCAAATGCGCTAAGGAAGTAGGCGGACCAAGAACAGCAACTAGACACCACAAACTATCTAGCAAAACTAAGGCACTACTAAAGAAAAGACAAGAAATTCAAATTCAAACATCGAGATAATCGAATATACGGAAGTTTGTAAAACAATTAGGAAGAAGTCAACGGAAGCCATCACCATGTACAACGAAAAGTTAGTAGGAAATGCCATTGAGAACAACAACAGCATAAAGAAGGCAAAGCAAGCACTTATAATTGGCAAAAAACAGTTGATAGCACTTAAACAAGGAAACACACGGGTGACAGATAGGATATGAATAATAGAAATCATAACGGACTTCTACAGCAATCTATACAATTCCCCAGAAGTAGCTCCCAACTATGTAACCGCAACACCTGAGACAGTACACGAACGTATCCTTAAAGTCAACACAGATGAAGTAGAATATCCGATCAATTCGATAAAAATAGGCAAAACAGCAGGCAATGACGGTATAACCGCGGAACTGTTGCAAAACGCTGGCAAAGGAATCTGGAAAAGACTAGCTGAAATTACACCGATTGTCTCAGAACCAGACACATACCTGAAGACTGGAACAGTGCAAACATTGTAATCCACAAAAAGGGCGATAAAGAAGATATCAGGAATCACAGACCAATATGTCTGCTACCTGCCTTCTATCAGGTATTCACCAAAATAATTAGCAATCGAACAAAAACAGCCCTTGATGCTGAACAGCCACTGAAACAAGCTGGATTTAGAAGTGGATTCAGTACAATAGACCACATCCACACCTTCAGAGAAATCATGAGCAGGGCCAAAGCGTATGAACTACCCCTAGCACTGGCGTTCATAGACTTTGAATATACCCTGAGGCGATTATAAGAGCACTATACAATCAAGGTATAGACAAAACATACGTGAAAACGCTCTCAAATATCCACAGAAATACCAGAGCAAAGTTCAAAGTATTTGTTGACACGCCAGAATTCCCCACACAAAAAGATGTTAGACAAGGCGACGCAATCTGTCAAAGGCTATTTAATGCCATCCTGGAAAACATCTTTCGAAAACTAAAATGGAAAGAGAAAGGCCTACAAACCGACGGAGAACGCATCAATCACTTAAGCGAAAAAGTCGGCCAAAGAATGAACATAAGTAAAACTAAAGTTGTGCCCAATGAACGTCTAGGGGGTCAGGTTGAAATAGCACTGACCAACACCAGGCTAGAAACAATAGTAGAATATATCTACCTAGGCCAGTTAGTACATAAATCCGGAGATATAACACCTGAAATTAATAGGCGAATCAAGCTAGCATGGAGTGTATTCGGGAGAAACTCCATCATATTCAAATCTATAATGAAACGCCACTTGAAAAAGAAAACGTTTGAACAATGTATTCTATCCGCCATGACATACGGTCTTGAGACATGGATGTTAACAACAGGAGTCACACGGAAATTACAAGTGGCACAAAGAGTAATGGAAAGGTCCATGCTAGGCATCACTTAAAGAGACCGTTAGACATTGAATTGGATAATAGTAAGAACCAAAGTGACAGATGTAGTCCATAGAATTAGATCACTAAAATGGCAATGGCTCGAACACATAGCAAAGCTAACTGACAACGGATGGACTGCCAAGATCACACAATGGTACCCAAGAGAGATGAAAAGACCAAAAGGAAGACCAAAAATATGGTGGAATCATGACATCAGGAAACTAGTGGGTGTCACCTGGACAAGGACAACAGAAGATAGAGACGACTAGAAAGAAATGAGGAATCAATACGTAAGGAAGGCTACACCATAGTACACATAGATATACTTGTATATGGTTGAACAAGTTGCAGATGATGATGATGATGATGATATAAGATATTTACGTTCACAAAATTTAATCGAGATTGAATCATAATCAAGTGATTTACAGCCATTTCAATCGTATGGAATTACAACAGCAATAACACGTTTTTACGATTGATACATATATCAAATTGATCTAGGCACTTTTATTTTCTTTCAACGCTCATGACAATTTAGGGAATAGTGTTTAACTTGAATATGTTCAATCGGCCGAGTATTCAGAAAAATCATTTAAGCTAGATCAAAACGGCGGCTGCATTGTGCTTATGAAATTGTGCATCTATTGCATGAATTTGAACGATTATCGATACACGCTAACCCTAAACTAACTAACCCTAGGATGTTTACAAAAACCTTCAGGTAGGAGCACTCTCCTGCTTGCTCAACTTGTTTGATTACTGTTTCCAGGATCAAACCTTTTTCAAATTGCAGTTACTCGTTCTGTATTTGTACCGTAATCATCCGATGAATTATCATATGCTGGCATTTAGTGCCCATATGTGTGGCTTAATGTGCTCGGGATCATTCTTTGCGTGGTTATTTTCGTTCGATATATCTCAATTTAGAGCTTACCAGAACATTTGATTATTGTAATATCCAGCAAAATTATTTGTCGTTTTTCTATCTTTTTTGCTTCACTACTACAGCCCCTTTCGGACATTTGCTTAGAATACCTAAAGTATCTCATTATCTTGATCAAATGTACTGGCACTCAAAAAAAAAGGTATGGTCAATACAGTGTTTCGGCCGTATTTCCATCCACCTAGCTGCGATACGCTCTGACTTTAAACCGGTACGTATCATAACAGAGTGAGCTTATAGTCCATTCGAAGCATCAATTGGAGAAAACCTGGTTGTCACCAAACGGACTCAAAATAGCGACCTTTGGTCCACGCAGCGCGGACTCTAATCAAAACACTATGCGGACTACTATTTTAAGCCATATCCTTGCATGAATATTATTTAGCTCCTCAAACAAGCTCTTCCGCTCCCTTTTTTGTGATTGTCGAAGATATTATCTACGCATCTAAACTAAATCTCCTTCTTCATAGCATTATAACCCCTCTCGGGCCTTCGCTTTCTGTAGCTAGCACCTCTAACTGTCTCGGTCTATTGACCGCATCCTTCAATTATAAAATCCCCGCAGCGATAAACTGCCTTCATCGACCTAGTCAGACCAGCGTTTCCTCGGTTTTCTCACTGGTCTCTACCCTACAGTTCTTCCAACGTATACCTTTTTGCGTATTCGTTGTTCATCCATACGATTCATATGGCAAGCCTATTGCAGCTTCTGCAGTCTTACAATCATTGAGACCTCGGGTTCGTCAAAAATTTCATACAGCTTATGGCTGTATCGAATTCGCCATTGGTCCCCGTCTAGTTTCGCTCCAATTATCCGCCTCAGGACCCGTCGCTCAAGACATTCAATTTGTTTGCAGATGCTTGGGTTAGGGTCCATGCTTCACACCCATAGCATAACACAGGTCTTATCACAGATTTGTATACTTGGAGGTTTGTTTTCCTGTGTGTGCAGCTGGTCTTCAAGATCGTCAAAACTGAATAAATAATTTTATTTGCGTATTTTGTCTCTTTAATCCGTATTTCTAGTTATTTTGGTGCGTAACTACACAAATTTGCTCATATTTTCGATTTTGTAGTCGCCAAATGTTTGTTTTATTCTCACTTATTTGTAGCCCTACTAATTTTGCTTCGCTGTTGAATTTCAGGAAAAATTCTTGGTGTTTGTTAACGACCATGACAAAATAATGATATCATCTTCATAGGCTACCACTTGGCTTGACTTGTATATTAACGTACCACTTGTATCGATATGTTGTTTTCGTATGACGTTTTTCATAGTGAAATTGAATAGCCACGGGACCAGCCCATCTCCCTGCTTTAGTCTGATATTTGTGTCAAAGCCATCGGTGAGTTGGTTATTGATGCAAACTAGGAGGTTGTCGACGTCATTGTCATTTTGGTAAGACGGACTCATTTGGCTGGGATGCCAAAGCAAAGCATTATTTGATACAGTATGCTACGATCAATACTGTTGTATGGTTGCTAAAAGTCAACGAGAATTTTGCTTACGTCTATGTTGAACTCCCAGCATTTTTCTAGTGCCTGCTTGACTGAGAACAATCGGTCTGTAGTTGATCTACCTGCCCTAAAACCACCTTGATACTTCCCAATAATACTGTTGGCGTATGATCCGATTTTATTTTCTAAGATTTTAATATTTTGTACGCCGTACAAAGTAGTGATATGCCTCTATAATTTTCGCACTGTAGCTTGTCACCTTTTTTATGGATAGGGAATATAATTGATTAGCTTCACTCTTTCGGCATATGTTCTTGTCGCCAAATGTACTGGATGACTTTGTGAATAGCTTGATGAACACTACTGCCACCATATCTGATGAACTCCACTCGAACCTCTTCGATGTCCGGCACTTAATTATTCTTTTGGGCCTTGATGATGGAACAAACTTCATCCAGAGTTGGTGAGGCCAATGGAAGCTCTCCACAGACATCTATAGGCTCCGATGCTCTGGAGCTGTGCGGAGGATTAAGGAGCTTCTTGAAATATGATGCCCATCTTTCCTTAATCTTGGTTTCGTCAGCGGTGATATTGCCGATTTCATCACGACAGAGCGTGGTTTTCGGCAGATAACCACTTTTCAGGCTTCTCTACTTTGTATGCTTGTCTTGTGTTTTTGCTCGCTATACTTACTGCTTCTCAATTGGTCGTCATAGTATTTTCTTTTCTTAATCCTAATTATCTTAATCGCAACTCTTCTGAGATTTTTATAGTGTTCTCTCTTCGTCCTTGTTTTCCTATCTACATATTCTTTGTACATCTGATTCTTTTTATCTAACGCATTCTGGCACTCATCATCAAACCAATTATTTCTTTTGCGCCAGGCTTGATGTCCGATCGTCTGCTCTGCCATGGTCCTGATAGCCACTTTCACATCCATCCAGAGCTTCTTGCACGTCTTTAACGATGCATCTAAAAAGATTGGGGCAAGCTGGTTGTCGAGGGTCTCCGTGATATGTTTGGCCACAGACGCCGTTTGGAGCCGTCGATGTCAAATTTTTATAGTGGGCTGATCTTCGTTGAATATGCCTTTGACATACGACATCGATAGGTTAATTTGATCAAGTAATGATCTGAGTTACAACTGGCTCCTCGGTATGCATGGACGTCAAGCATGCTCTAGGCCCAACGTTGTTGGATCAGAACATGTTCGATCTGGTTTCGTGTGTTGCCATCCGGTAATTGCCAGGTCATTTTATGAATGCGTCAATGTGGGAAGCAAGTCGAAGGTGTGACTAGATTTCTGTTACATGCAAAATTAATCAGGCGCTGGCCGTTGTCATTTGTTTCATCGTGGAGGCTATATTCTCCAGTCGTTCCCCAATGAGATAGCTCATTGCCAAGCTAGTGTTGAAATCAGCCAGAATTCCTTTTGTGTCGTTTGTGGGCAATGAGCCGACCAGTCTTTTCAGGTGATTGTAGAAAGTTTTCTTCGTTTCTTCGTCGTTTTCTTCGGTCGGGGCGTGAATATTAATCAGCCAGATTTTGAAGAATTTCGCTTTTATACGGATCGCACTCAACCGTTCATTGACTGCCTTGAAATCAATAACGTGCGATTTCACCTCCCTATCCACAAAGAAGGCAACTCCGAATCCTCTTTTTTCAGTAGGCTTCCCACTTTTAAATATTGTGTGCGATCTCATGTCTTGAATGTCGTTTCTAGTCCAATTCGTTTCCTGGACTGCCAGTACTTTTAATTGATATTGACTGGCCTGTTGTAAAAGGTCCTTAACAGCGCCAGGGTAATTGAGTGATCTAACATTCCTGGATTCAATGCCATAGTCCTTTTTTCGTTTACGTGCTCGTTGCCGTGAGTCCAATCCATTCCGAGGCCTATCTGCAGGTTTCGAAACAATTAAAGGTTTTCCAGGGACGGGGAGTTAGCCCGTCGCCCAACCTCCATTCCGGCGGCATGGTTATTACTTCAATTCTGTTATCAGGCGCGGCGATTCACCTTCACCCTCTTGCGTCCTCACAAAGGAGATGTCAGTAGGATTTAGTAGCAGAGCTGTAAATATATTTACAGTTATTAGCATTTCTCGACATTTAATTACATTATTGGGGAACCAGTAAACCCAATGTAAACCCCGAGAGCCTTTACTACCATTTGAATGGGGGGGTTTGGGATGAAGAATCATGGAAGCTATGGGTTGGGGAAACAAGGGGTTCCCTCCTCCCTCCGGCTTTGGACCGTCTATGGGGGAGTTTTTTCGCACTGTTACTTGTCAGCTTTTTATGGATAGGGAATAAAACTAATTGGCTCCACTCTTTTGGCATATGTTCTTGTTGTGAAATGTGCTGGATGACTTTATAAATGGCTTTCTAAACCTCCAGCCACTATTCTTTTTAAGCTCCACTGGAATCTCATCGATGACCGCCGCTTTATAATTCTTTTGGGATTTGATGGTGGAGCAAACTTCATACAGAATCGGTGGAGCCAAAGAAAGTTCTCCGGGAATATCTATAGGCTTCAATGGTGTGGAACTGTGCACAGGATTAAGGAGGTTCTTGAAATGATTATGCCCATCTTTCCTTAATCTTGGTTTCATCCGCGATTATGTTGCCGATCTCATTATATAGGAACATAATAGTCGAACGTATGACTAGATTTTTGCTACATGCAAAGCCAATCAGGCACTGATCGTTGTCATTCGTTTCACCTCACTGCCAACCTTAGCGTTTAAATTGGCAGAACTATTTTTGTATCATTTGCAGGCAATGAGTTGTCTTTCCAGGTGATTGTAGAGCATTGCCTTTGTTTTTACTTCCTTTTCTTTGGTCGGGGCGTGTACATTCCTCAGCCAGATTTTGAAAAATTCTGCTTTCATATGGATTGCATACGACCGTTTATTGACTGCCTTAAAATCAATAACGAGTGATTTCAACTGCCTATCCACAATCAAGGCCATTCCGAATTCTCGTTTTTCGGCAGGCTTCCCAATTTTGAATATTGTGTGCGATCTCATATCTTGAATATCAATTTCAGTGAAGTTCGTTTTCTAGATTGCCGATATGTTTAATTTATATTGACTGGCTTGTTGTAAAAGCTCCTTAACAGCGCTAGTGTAGTTCAGTGATCTGGCATTCTAAGGTCCAATGCTTTAGTATTTTTTTCGGTTGCGAGGTCGTTATCGTAAGTCCAATCCAATCCAAGTCTTCTTGCACGTATCGAAACATTGTAGGGTTTCCCAGGGACAGGGAGATAGCGCGTCACCCAATCTCCATGCAGGTGGCATGGTTATTATCATCGATTCCATTATCAGCCACGGAAGAGTCACCCTTAACCTCTTCCGTCACCACAAAGGAGGTGTAAATTGGATTTAGTAGCAGATCTGTAGGTGTCTTTGTATTTATTGGCATTTCTTGGCATTTAATGTCCCATCATTGTGGAACCAGTAACTACAATTTGTTCGTGGGGTTTGGGATTGGGAGTCACGGCAGCTGGAAAAACCTTCCTCTTTTCCCAACCGGACTTGGGACTGTCTATGGCGGTGTTACATAATCTAAATTTAGGCATAATTTAAATACATTTCCTTATTTTCAGGTTTCATTCCGAACCAGTACAAGCAGATATCACTTAAGATAAAGGAGAGAGGGGTTGACATTGCTGCTCTTGCTGTTGCTTTGTAGAATTTCCCTCTAGGCATAAAATAGTTCTCACTCATGCATAGTTTTTGTGTAGCTTTTCGCACGTTTCCTGCACTTTGGACACTTTTCATGTTTTAGTAACCAGTCTTCAAGAAGACCAGTATATTATCCTCTGCTATTTCTGCCGTTTTGAGTATCTTTATCAACTCTTCCCTGTTTTTGATGGGGCACTCCCTGGTTCTGTAGGGGAATTTATTGCACCTTTCTAGTAGTCACTTGACTATTTTCGTCGTTGAAGGATTCATCACTGTAATTATATTCCTCATTTCATCACCTTTTGAGGTTTCTTGCAATGATTTCTGATCGCTCGTTTCAACCACTTCTCAAGCATGTGTGGATCGTCCTTTCAGCGATTTGAAGTCTGGAGTCATACCAAAGAACCATACCCTTGAAGTCAACAGGTCCGGGCCCTCATAGCCTACTCTGTGGTGGCTGCTAGTTTGGAGAGGAATATGGTCATGAGTCTTATCGTTAAACTTCCCCATTTTAAATGCGTCAAAAATACTCCTAAAGAAAATCTTAAACTTCCACTCCACTCGTATTCTGCCATTTCTTTTTCAGGACTTCCAACAAATTAAAAACACTCCTAATCTACTTACCAACGCGAAAGTAGACATACGCTGCTTTAACTCATATCAAAACAACCTACGGTAACCATAATCTCCAAGCTACGACGCCATGAACGACACTGAAAGGACTAAGCCAATTAGTCATGGATTACAAAGAACCCCACCCACTCGACAGCGTACTCACCGGCCACATCTTTTTCCGCTGAACCCCTTATCAATTGACAGGAAAGGGATGGTTTATTTCTGCAATTCATTTTTTTTTTATTTCAGTTATTGTAACTTGTCTTAAGAACTTCGTCAGTATCCACTTTAAATGTTCAATGTTTTGTACATAATTTCTCATAAGATTTATGTAATTTCTTTTGAACATAAATGAAAGAAATTTCAGTATATCTTATATGTTTTTTTCAACGCTAGACTTCTTCCATATACGAACCAAAAGCACTCGCTTACAGCGCGGGAAAAAAAATTTTATAAATATTTTTCATTACGTTTGTTACTTGTTATGCATAGTTTTAAGAGGTATTTACAAACTAATTTTTCTAACTTATACTTCACGCATTATTCATTTTTTTAATGGTTTCTTAAATGTTTGTCTTAAGATTCATTTTGACCATCTTAAACATTTCAGATGTAATTATGATACTACGAGTAGAAACCACCAATTGTCTGTTATAAAGGGTGGTCCAACCATAATGCACGATGTTAATTGTGAGTCACACCTTAACGTCAAGTTTTTCGCTCAATTTAATTTGACATTTCTTTATTTCAGTATTTGACAAGTTCAACCATGGAGAGGTACATAATTGAGCAGCGCGTTAAGGTCATTGAAGCCTTTTACGTGAATGGGCGTTCGAATCAAAATGTACTTAGTGCACTTCATGATTTATTTGGTCAGCATAATCAACCAAATGTGTCGTCAATCGGGAGAATCGTGCGCAAATAAAAGCAAACTGGGTCTGTAAGAAATATGAAATCACCTGTGGATGCTCGCTCGGTTCGTTCTGCGGAAAACATTTCTGTTGTTCGCGATAGTGTGGCAGAAGAGTCGTCAACCTCGGCTCGTCATTGTGCTCAACAATTGAACATCTCACGAACATCACTGATGCAAATTTTGAATAAAGATTTGAATTTACACACTTACAAGGAGGGAATGTTGACTTTACAAAGAAAATCATCTTCAGGGATGAGACACACTTTCACCTCAGTGGATTCGTTAACAAGCAAAATTGCACCATTTGGGCAAATAAGAATCCACGAGTGATTGTTGAAAAGCCGATGCATCCACAAAGAGTGACTGTTTGGTGCGATTTATGGGCTGGCGGCGTCATCGAGCCATACTTGTTCGAAAATGAGGATGGCCAAGCAGTTACCGTTAATGGTGTTCGCTATTGCGAGTTGATAACGGACTTTTTGTGGCCAAAAATTGAGGTTATGGACCTGGATGATATGTGGTTCCAACAGGATGGTGTCACTTGCCACACAACTAACGAAACAATGGCTCGTTTGCGCGAGAAATTCAATGGCCGTGTTATCTCACGTTCCGACGATGATAATTGGCCGCCACGATCATGTGATTTGACACCGTTGGACTTATTTCTATGGGGATATTGAAAAGAAAAAGTGTACGTCAATAAGCCAAGAACAATTCAAAACCTAAAGGATGAGATAATTTCACACATTAACGACATTGAACCTCAATTATGTCTCAGATTCCGAGGCAATGTACTAGAAAAATTTTCAACGATTTGAATTATATGCCTAAATTTTTAAGATATACCGAAAATTATGCACTTTAAGCACAATTTGCAGTCAACCTTTTACCTTAACATTTCACCTAGTTCACTTATAATAGATAACTATGATGGTGATAAAATTAATAATATATTTCCATCACATATGTTACTTCTTATTTAGACATAACCAGAACCAAAACCAAACAAACACCATGGATTGATGATTTTTACCATAAAAGCATAATAAATGAATATTTGAACAACTTTTTGAAGTTACAAATAGTTAATCAGTTTGGTCATATCCAAATAATGTCCACAACACTAAAATGTCCAGAGCGTTGCTCAGGGGGGTGCGACATCAATTCAACTCAATGAAGTTTTAGAAGATGGAGAAGGTAATCGGCAAAGTTTTTCGATTTCCTCAACAGACAACTGCAGATGACATCAAATGCGATTCAGTCATCCTGTTTCTTGGTATGTCAAATTCAATTAAATCTTCATGTTCTCTGTTGCCTTTTTGATGCTCTCAATTCTCTAGAATTATTTTTTGAGTTCAAGAAGGTCAATAAAAGCAATTTGGATTAAAGTCAAGATTTTATTTTGATTATACGAACTATGCGAGCATATATTGATTGATTGAGGATAGAAGTGAAATGGCGGTAAGTGATTGATATTTTCATATGTTTAATACAAAGAGTTGAATATCCTTGTGATGTAAAAAGCAAGAAAAATTGTTCATATGTCTACATTGTTCGAGGTATTTGAATTGTACCTTTTGGTGGTAACGGTGACACCATTGCACCACGCATTTTCAGCTGTAGCAATATTTCATAAAATACACATAAGGAGTCACAAGATATCAATCAGTTTTCATTTCAAACAATCTCTTGGAATAGTTGGTTCCTTGTACCCAGTGCGATTGGGCACTTTCGCCCCATTCTTGTCTGTGGCCGCTCTTGCGCTCACTGTAACTTGGGGCCTTTCACTAGTTTTCATCTAGTCAGTAATTTACCGGCTGGATATATTATTTTTGTCCTTCGTCAGGGACCTTGAGGAATTTCAAGCTTATATCAGAGTATCTGTCTACTTGATCAAAGAGTTTTAGTGCTCTGTCACGTATGTATTTTTCTGTTCTGTCCAGCCTGAAGGCCCTATGTGTATTTGCGTTCCTAATATACAGTGGTTTGAACCGATCTATCCCAAAGCCCTATTTTGCAATATCTAGAGTGCTTTTTTGTTCTTCTTCAAAGTCTAGTAGAATTCAATGCTGCTGAAAAGTAACGTTGGTCATAATATTTGTGTGTATAATAGTGTTTTATTGGTCATGTTAAGGTGGCCGGATTTAAGGATGGGTTGCGAGGATTTGCAAGCAGTGCTGTCTTTTTGTCGAATGTGGTCATTGCATGTTAGGCATTGTTCAATTGTTTATCCTAAGTACCCCCAGCGCGGAACTGATCTGGTAATTCAAAGAGGTGCAACTGCTATCGTTGGGTTGTCGTCTCCGATTCCAGTGTAGCCAATGGGGACTGGCGTTCCCGGGTTACCCGAATCGCTTAGTAAAAATACTAGGATTGGAACTGGATCCGAACATAATGGCTTTGTGATTGCTCAATAACAAGATCAACTCATTGCTGCGAACCTCAACCCTGGAGGTATATTCAGGTACCACGGGCAGCTGATGAGCCTCCATCATAAAGATGGTCAGCTGATTGGTTGCGGCCCTTTGGGGAGTATCGGGGTGGCTAGTGGTGCAAAAAAAGGTTGGCGTTGACCTTATAGCGTCAGATATAGCTAGGTCTCGGATCTACCAGTATGAAAGTTGAGAGTTTCCTCAATGTAAGTTGGTACTGAACTTGGGGGCGAATGATTGACGCTTAAACCAATCGCCGTCTAATGTTGACCGTGAGATTAAGCCAACTAATGGCAGGTGCTCACGTTAATCAAACGACTCATGTTAGTCCTAAGTATTTAAGATGTATGTATGGGCATGTTGTTCACCAGATCCATTAGTTTTTGTGTGTATTGGTGCTAGCGTTTGTGGCAGAAGCTGTCATGCCAAGTCTTGTATCAGCAATTGAAACTGATTCTCCATAGATGTGAAGAATTGTCCCATGCCTGGTGTTGTTAATGTGGGAGACAAGTGTGGTTGGTTTCTTTAAAGGTTTTTTGATGGGTGTGAATTTGTTTGCGTTTTGTGGAGCTTTTTGAGCAAACGTCATCTTAACGCTCTTCAGATTTTTAGGACAACCTCTCTAACCAGCTGGAAGTTCAGCGTTGCAGTTGACGTATATTAGTGGTTGTTCTTTTAGCTTTTTTTGTTCTTTATAGTTTTGGAACCCATCACATTTTACACATCTTGCTTGAGCATGGCAATTCCCCGAGAATTGTCCAAATTGTTGACAGTTGTGAAACATTGACAAGCCATTTCGGGTTTTTTGAAGCCCCAACGCGACAGATTAGCCTGCAGACCGTCGTTATGTTAAATATAGAGGTCTCTAACATCAGGAGAAGGGCTTTAGCATGTTCGAAAGGTGCTGACTGTTGCTTTATAAAAAAAAACCGAATGAAAGCCCTGAGCCACTGAAATTTTCTTTGATTTCCTCACAGCTAAGGCCATGAAGTCCTCGCAGAAAGACTATCTGCTTTTTCTACTCCAGGAAGTAATAGGTATGATATTGCAGTTTGAGGTTTACTATTGGCTTGGTGATCTGTCTGTAGTCTTTTGAAGTTTTGGGTGTTAACTGTATGTCAAGGTATAACCTTTTTACTGACACAAAGTTCTTTTTTTTATTCGCTTTACTAATTTAGTCCATTTCTCAGGTTCTCTCAGAATCATTGGTGCTGTCCATTTTTTGTTGGTCTCGTCCTGTCTTTGCATGTCTTTAAGTTTGTTCGCTCGTTGTGGTTGGGGGTTTTGGAGAGATCGATGATTTTGGTTGTTTCTTCATATCTGGCTTAGTGGGTGGGAGCGATGGGAAACCCTCCTCATCCCGGCCCTCCCCTGCCTCCTCTTCCTTAGTCTCCTTTTCTTCGCATGCTTCTTCCTACTCTTCTTTCTACATTTCTTCGTTAAAGACTACATTCTGACCTTCCTCATCACACAAGAAGGCAGTTAGCTCAACCAATGGTAAAGAAGAGCTCACCATCACCAGTTTTTTCATTGTTAGGTAAATTTCTTGAGAGAAATTTACATATATAATATATACGAGTATAATGATAGACACATATATATATATATATATATATATATATATATATATATATGTATATATATATATATATATATATATATATGTATATATATATATATATATATATATATATATATATATATATATATATATATATATATGGGATGTAAAATTTTTGACCGCGCTAGAGGTCACAATTTTGCTCCAATTTTCACCAAGTATTTGAGAAAGTTCTATTGGGTAAATATCTCGGTTAAATTCTTTAAACAGCTAAATTGGCCGAGCAAAAACAACATTTTGGGCGTTTTAAACGAAAAACCGTGGTTCCTGTTCCGACGACAGTATAGCCCCGATTTGAATGAAATTTGGTACAGAGGTTCATTGGACTGTGTGATGAATTTGACAATATAAGATCCAAAGCCAAACTGTCTGAAACAAAATGGTAGCCGCTCAAAGGTTGAAAAACGTACAAACACTTTTTATTGTAGTTGTGACCACGACTTTCAACTGATATTGATGAAATTCGGTAGTTTGGTATTAACTGTAGGTATCTAAAGAGCTATAAAAAATAACTAGAGGTCAGCTCTCAAAAACGAAATGGCGACTAGTTGAAGCTCTAAATTTCAAAGACTTCTAAAAGTCGCAGTTTTAATTCGATGTACATGAAACTTATTCAAAACATAGAAAATAATTAAGTCTAACGGTTTTGTGTTTTGGTTTTCATCCATGAGCAAGTTTCGAAACAGCGGCGGTTCAAATATGCCATTTTCTCAGATTTTTTGGCCCTCTAGCAGCCATATATTCCAACAGATTTTGATGAAACTTGGGATTACGTAGAACTGTACTAAGTTCTTGTATTGGATGAAAAATAAGGAAGTCGAAAATTTCTAACATAATATATTTGCTGCCATTTCCACTAAAAATTTAATACTTTTGCCCTGTCTAAAGTGAAACTCCGTTTTGAAAGAGATTCAGCACATTGATTGATGAGTCGCGAAGACACAAACATTTTAAAGAATCCAAAATTAAATGCATGCATTGAAAAGCAAGCATAACTTGTTATTTTACAATAGTAGCAAATGAAATTATGAATATTTTTCATGGAAACGTTTTTATTGGCTTGACTAGGAAATATTTATACAGAAAACCATTGATTTTACAGGGTTATCCATTTCGTAGTTGGGAAAGTATAACCCTACCATTTGACATTTGTCAAAATGAAATGTCATTTACAGCGTTTGTTTTTAGTTGAAAGTTTGCCATTTAGAAATATGGATCGTTTGATAGTCAAAATAAGTGTTAAAGTTATTAAATTTTATTGTAAAAACGGTGATTCTGCTGCATCAACATTTAGGGCTTTACGAGCCGATTACGGTCGACATAATCGACCTACACAGCAAACAATTTCGAACACAGTGAGAAAATTTCGAAGAGACTGGATCGGTTATTGATATTGCAAGGCCTGCGCATCATCGCAACATTCGTTCTGCTGAAGATATCGCTGTAGTAGCTCAAAGTGTGGAGGAAGACCCGAATTTGTCAATTCCTCAACGTGCTCAACGTTTGAGCTTGTCTTACGGCTCATTGTGGCGGATTTTGCATTTGGATTTGCATCTCAATCCGTTCAAAATCCAACTCACTCAAGAACTTAAGCCTCAAGACCATACGCAACGCAGAGTGTATGCGAATTGGGTGATTGAACAACAAGCCATTGATAACGATTTTTCGAACAAAATTTTCTTTGGTGATGAGGCCCACTTTTCGCTCCGTGGTTACGTAAATAAACAGAAAAATCCTCAGCTGATCGCAGAAAGGCCTTTGCATCCGGAAAAAGTGACCATTTGGTGTGCATTATGGTCTGGTGGTGTTATTGGTCCGTATTTTTTTGAAAACGATCAAGGAAGAGCCATTACAGTCAATTCTGACCGCTATAGACGGATGTTAACCGATTATTTTTGGAGAGAAATTGAAGATTATGATCTGGAGAGTATGTGGTTTCAACAGGATGGAGCCACAAGCCACACAACACAGGCTAATCGAGCACTTTTGCTAGAGAAATTTCCAGGACACGTAATTTTGAGCTTCAGTGATGTCAATTGGCCCACAAGATCCTGCAACCTAGCACCTTTGTATTTCTTTTTATGGGGCTATGCGAAAGATCGTGTTTTCGCAAACAATCCTCAAAATCTTGAGCAATTAAAAACCAATATTCGTAAAGTGATAGCCGAGGTATTGCCGGAAATTTGCCGAAAAGTCATTGAAAATTACCTCAAAACGATTGAGGCCTGTAAGAGGTCCCGTGGAACATATTTGAATTTTGTTGTATTTGACAAATAATGGCAAGGTTCAATCTTTATATTGAATAAAAAATTTTGTTTCCATCTGGATATTTTATGTGTTTTCTTAAGCTTTACTTTCCCAAGTGTAAAATGGATAACCCTATAAAATATTGTTACGATTCCTCTACTAAAATTGAGACCTTTCTGTCCGTCCCTCCGTACGTCGCCACAAGTTTTCCTGCAAACTACAGAGCTTAAGTAATGACATTTTCTACGTTAAACACAAGTTGTAATGTGACGCCTACGCCCAGGAATCGAAGTGATTCCGATCCCGAACCCTTGTAACCGGCCAGATGGATATGTCCTCGAAGTGCCAGCGGACTTCATCTGTTGTGCGGATATCGTTGTGCAGAAAATATTTTTTTTTCTGTCCAAATATTTAGACCCGTGGATATAAATATTCGAAATATAGAATTAATCCAACCCCGGCACATTTCGAGACATAGCCATCTGGAAATGCCCCTCCACCATGGCCATCGAGAAAACTATGCCACTGGCGACATCTGGAGAGGCACATTGCCGCCATATGAAGTGCCATTCCACACACAGATGTTTTGTCCGAGGTGACAACTGAAAATTTTTGACAGCCACATGTCGGCTTGGTTTTTCGTGGCTGTCGTCTTCTAAGAGTGTTCATTGTCGCGAAATATCGAAAGCAATCGGGAATAGCAGCTGCTAATTGCGGGGTGCGGCAGATTCCGGTATTCGCGCTCGTTTGTGCCGAAAATCTATAGAAAGGTAAGTCTGCTAACGGATATCTCCCGAGTTCCGTCTCTAACCTCATTCTTGATAGAAAATCCCATGAATTGGATTGCGGACACGCAGAAGCATCAGGCATTCAGCTTGTCTGGCGAGAGGGACTTCTTCGCTCCAAGACGGTCGTCGGCTGCCGAACCAAACAGTTCCTGCTGGATCGGCTCACAGCTGATGGTCGAAGCATTCTTGGAAGGAGTGAACCATTTGGGCTGTTCGCATATAGGAAGGATGTGGAGGAAAACTCAAGGAGGCGGTGGAGGATCATATTTGCCAGCTAAGTATCATTATTAAGTATAAGAAATGACAAGCATGCTCAGAAGGTGGTCGCATCATTCTCTATGGAGCTTATATGAGCATAGTCTCTCCATTTGTTCCGTTCCTCAAAGGCTGAGTCCATCAGAATTTCGTTAAAGGCGTAATTTGTTAATTTATTTTGCGTGCGCGAATTTGATGCAGCCAGTTAGTCCGACATCCAAAGTATAATTTTGATCAACTTTCGTGAGAATTATTCAGACTTGATAAAGTATTTCTTCGATCAAGTGCCACCCTAGCGGATTGCTGAAAATCAAAAATGGTATTACGAGTATTTGTTAGTGACATGTCCGGAATTAAGGAGGTAGAAAAAAAAACGTCAACAGCGCGTCCTGATGATCCTGGACAGCAAAAATATTAAATATGAAACAATTGATATCACAGAACCTGGCAAAGAAACTGAAAAGGATTTAATGCAGTCAAAATCAACAAGTCATGGTGCCACAGTGAGCGATCCTAATCCTCGTCATCCTCTGCCGCCACAAATTTTCTATGAAGATGAATATTGTGGAGACTACGATGCATTCGATTTGGCAAATGAAATAGACATGCTGGAACAATTTCTGAAACTAGCACCAGTGGACACAACTAATGTATCGACGGCTGGAATTGAACTAAAGCGTAAAGGAAATGCATCATATTGCTAAATCCATAGCACCACGAATTAATGTTACTTGCAGGAGCGTTGTTGAATTATGGAACCTTGTAACACCAAAGGAGGACAATCCAGGTTACAGTTTCTAATATCACTCGTTACCTATTTTTAAACTCTGGATGTCATAACATGAAATCAGGATTTATCTCAGAGTCAGCTGGTTTCCATTGAAGAAAAATAGTTAGATAAAACTGCACGATATTTACATTCGAGATTTAAACGTGATATCAAGGTGATTGGCTTAAAGAAAAGATTTGCTTGTACATTTGAATATTTACAGCTTAATGAAATAAGGCTGAGCGAATTTTGTAACTATCAAAGATTAATTAAATTAATTATTTTGTCATAAATATAAGCAAAATTTCATGTTATGACGCCACAGTTGATATCATTTTGTACATAAACTCAAATTCTGTTAATTATATAGTAAATTTTATGCGAATAAGCATTCCGTTTGCATCGATTCAGAATGCTTAGTAGAAACCTTATCATATACCTAAATAGGATGCAGAAATGTTAGCTGTAGAAAAAGATTTTAACAACAAGTTAATATAGTTCTAAATATTTATTGAAAGTTGAGTGTTGTGGGCTGGGGTTTGTTTTTATTGAATCTGAAAAAAAAAGTAAGAACTAAAGAAAATTAGAAGTTCTCCTAGTCATTCGGCCCAAAAATATTAAGAAATATTTTTATGGGATAAGTTCCAAAATTGCCGGACGTAATCGTTAATTACAACAAACATAAACCCGTTTAAAATAAACACCTAGAGCAAAACAAACACTTAGTAATAATAATACACAAATAATCTAGAAACCCTACAACTAACCCATTTAAGAAAACACGATAAATAAGAGAACGAAATTTTATCAAACAGAAACGATAAATCTATTTAGCTAATTTAAGTATAAAGGATAACGATACAATATATGCAACTTAAATTTAATTACACTAGATAAAAACAAACAAAACGGTAGAATTTCAGACTTAAGTTAATAACATCAATTTAAATGTATTGCAGGATTTAGAAGCATGTAAAGATTTAACTTTAGTTTATGTATCGATTATTCCATTAACACCACAGAATTAACAACCGTAACAACTGTCAAGAGAACGCGTAAACGGCAAGCTGGAACGAAAAGTAGACAGCACACCGACAGAGAAAGCACTTAATTTAAATACACAACAAGGCGGATTTGTTCGAGCAACAAACGACTGAGCCTAATTTTGTATTTAGATGAAGCAAAAATCCTTTACTAATAATATGAACACATGACAACCAACCAACCACAACACGATAATTTGCATTATCTTAGTTTACTTTACTTTAGCTTCGTTATGTTACCTTAGTTCCACACTCTTTTAACCTTTGAATTATTAAGGAGAAAATCAATTTCAACAAATTTGAACAAGGATTAGTAAAATAGCTATTAACCGTATTTTTCAATAATCATTAAACCTAATATTAAACACGAATGATTAATTGTATAAAATTCTCATACCGATTACGACAAAATAGGATATTTAATTAAAGTAGCTTACAGGATAAGGATAGATAAAAATAGAAATATTGATAGAAAAATTATATCGATTTGTAGGACCTAAATAAAAAAATAACATGAATTGCTAAGCAACTAACGACTTTCCTTTTCAGTGGCTCGTTTTTTTTTTTCAGCGTGAAAGGGAAGTGCAGGGTAGGTATGCCGTCGCGAGGTTAGGGTTTCGACAAATCCGCTGAAGTCGGTTTCGCGTCGCGCGCGGTACGCGGTACCTTTGTTTGTTTCGCCATTTCTTTAGAGTAGTTTTCTTCGGTTTAAGTTCGAGTAGTATATTTTTCGGTACCGCGTCGGTGAATCGGTAACGCGCCTATGGGATTTTGTAGCGTTTTTGATTTGAGATCTGTGGATAGATCACATCCAGAACTAACGTAATGTAGGTTTCTCGTTCTGGATGAGTAATTGTTGACGCGTTTGAAAAACGGGCAAGTTCAGGTGACTGAAATATTGTAATTGAGCGTAATCCATTCGGAGACCCGCGACCGAAATCCTCTCCGAACTAGCTGGCCGACAAGCAGTCACCGCGTGAATGGGTTACGGTGCACGGATTGGTTGACCTGTTGGTACCATCCGTTGGCACTACTCAGACTTAACGTCTAGAACCGATGAGAGGTCGGTTCCGCGTTCGATCTTGAAAAGTTAGAAAATCATTACAAATGGCGCCCAACGTGGGGCTAAAACACATCCTAAGGGGGAGAGAACTTCGCGTCTTCTGACGAGTTGGTCCTTTACGGAGGATGTAAGGTACTTTGGTACTCGAGTCCCACTATCAGGAGCAGTGGAATTGTGTGATACACATTAGAGGTCGCTTCACGTGAGTTGTAGCTTCCGCTCTCCTTTGTTTGATTTTGCTTTCGCGACAGAATCCTTCCGATGTGTTGTCCCAGGTTAACCCCTGTAAGGACCTTCTATTTTCTTGATGGAACTGCCAGTCTGATGGGTTTACCTATCAGCATGGACTCTCAAGAAAATAGAAGGCTACCTTGCCTTTATGTCGCGGAAGGATTCTAACTATTTCTTATGCGTGTTAGACGAGTGGTATCGGTTCAACGTTCGGTGGCGTACGCTGGAGTTGCGAAGCCCGGAATGCTTCCACGCGTCGGGAGTTTTGACCGCGTACAAAGTCGTTACGGTAGCTCTACCACTTGTCTCGTCGAGTCACTTTAACGTAGTTAGAGACGGTTTTTTGTAATGTATGTGGGTTTAGGGGATAAATTTTGTAAATCGACCGAAAGCACCCTTTCTTCGGCAGATTACCACGCACTCTCATTTCCCGTTGAAGGAGTCGACCACTGGAAGGGAAAGTGTGTATTAAACAATTTTTTTTTCCACTCATTACTAATAGCTCGCCACTTTCGGCCACTGATTTAGTCTTAAGTTTTAGTCATATTTAAAGAGTTAAAAATTTAATTTAAGCTCGATATTTTTAAATAATTGTTAGGAATGATAAATTGGAATCAATACCACAAAGATTAAAATGGAAGAGAACGTTAATTTTGTGAAGATGATTGGTATGCAAGGAGCCGTAGGCGGTGAAGTTCCGGCCGCTGGTGTCGTGTCCGAGGGGACCCCCATGCCTTCCGCCCACTCCATTGACACCCTCGTGGTGTTGATGAGGGATATGTCGGAGAGGATTGGAAACCTGGAGGGAAAGCTCCAGAATCTCCCTATGAGCCAACCACCCAGCCGCGTGAGAACTCCGCTTGGCTGGGAGCCAAATCCCAGTGTGGCGATGCCCCACTCCCGACAATCCGAGCAATGGGTCCCACCTCCAAGGAACTCGGGAATGGATCCCAGAGCTCCCGAATACAGACCGCGACACAGTACCGGACCTCCGTTGGTACCTCCAGCCCCCGAGGCAGTTCAGTACCACAGGTCAATCGAGGATGTGATTCCCCCCGGGAACGCATTGGCACTTTTTCGAGACCCGACGCCTCGTATCATGGAGAGTTGGCGCCTGAACTTTACAGGGTTCAACGATATGATATCGGCGGACCGGTTCCTTTTCCGGATTCAGGCGTTGGTATCCAGCACCCTGGGAGGTGATTCCTCGGCCTTCCTCCGGCATGCACATCTTTTGTTCAGCGGCGACGCTGCCGACTGGTACTGGAGCTTTAAAGAGTCAACGCCACGTCCCACTTGGCACTCTTTCAGTGCAGCCTTCCGCAATCGATTTGAGGATGGCTTCACTGAGAGAGAGCTAAGAGAGCAAATAAAGAAACGGAAACAAGGCGCTCACGAACCGTTCGACCAGTACTACACCAGTATAGTGAGATTGAGCACTCGCCTGCGAAATACCATGCCCGAGGACGAATTGGTAGAAATTATCAGAGAGAATATGCGCTGGGATCTCCAGAACAGCCTTCTGCATTTTCCCATCAACACCATACAGGGATTGCGCCTCCATGCCCGCAGACAAGAACACTTGGATGAGCGGCGTGGTACCTTCCGTCCACAACCTCGCATAACTGGACCAAATCCCCGAAATCATCACACCGCGGAGTTGATGGCAGCGGACCACCTGCTTGCTGATCCAGTACCAGTACCGAGGAGCGGAGCACCACCGGAGCTTGAGGACCCAGCATTGATTGATCGACCCTCCCTTGAAGCAATTACTAGCCCGACGGTCTGTTGGAACTGCCGACAACCGGGACATCGGTTCTATGCATGTCCAGCGGAGGCAACGCTTTTCTGCTACCGCTGCGGGAAGGCCGACACATACGCACCTGATTGTGCAAATTGCAAAGGGCGAAAAAACTTGCCACCGAGTGCCGCGACCACCCGTCGGCACTCCTAGACCCCGGACGAACCAATCCAGACCCCATCACCAGCTATGACCCAGCTCCCAACATGACTCCAACTCTGCTGACTCGCACCGCTAACCACAGTTCTCCCGAAGTTCCACAACCGACGCCGTCCTTCGCCGAGGCCAACGCGCAGGGAAATGATAGCGAGACGAAAGTTCCTTGGCATGTAAAACCTTTTCATGTCAGGCTGCGGAATTACTTGGCTACTCGACAGCGCATCTTCCATGAGGAATTGGCCACAACTGTCCCACCGCGAAGCAAACGAGCCACGCGTCGGATGCGGAGCTTCTGGAGAAAAGTCAGGCAGTCGAGAAAAGTGTTGAAGGACATATACTTAGACGAATTATTGAGGGAGGATGTCCGGCCATATGCGTCAGTACACCTCCTGCAAAAACGAGTATCAGGCTTAGTCGATACGGGAGCCAGTGTGAATTGCATCTCTGCCGAGTTTGCAGGGGAGGTACTGGCAAAGCACGCGGACCAAATCCGTCATTTCACCTCCTGGTTAAGCACGGCGGACGGAACTCGTCACTCTGTAGTGGGAAAAATTATGACGGATGTCACCTTTAAAGAGGTAACTAAACCTATGGAATTTTTCATCATACCTCAGTTAACCCAGAATCTTTATTTAGGAGTGGATTTCGTTCGAAAATTTAACTTGGCCCCGGCACTATTTTCCGGTTCGACCCTGGAGTCCGTCACCACCGTTCCTGACCAATCTCAACCCACTAACTTATTACGGCATACACTGGATGTAACTCAGCAACTGCGTCTTGACTCGGCTATATCGGCTTTTCCATCGCACGAGAAAGAAGGTCTCGGACGGACTGCCCTGGTGTTCCACACTATAGATGTGGGGGATGCTAAACCCATAAAACAGAGACATTTCGCCATATCTCCGGCGAAGGAAAAATCGTTATATGCCGAAGTGGATCGAATGTTAGCATTAGGCGTAATCGAAGAATCACAGAGCGCGTGGGCTTCCCCAGTCACCTTAGTTGTCAAGCCGAACAAGGTCCGGTTATGCTTAGATGCCAGACGCTTGAACGCCGTCACAGTCAAGGACGCATATCCTCTACCGTTGATCGAAGGCATTTTGAGTCGATTGCCTAAAGCCCATTTCATCACGAGCTTAGACCTCAAAGACGCCTTCTGGCAAATTCCTTTAGACCCCGGTTCAAAGGAGAAAACAGCCTTCACAGTCCCAGGTCGGCCCCTATATCAATTCGTGACCATGCCATTCGGATTGTGTAATGCCCCCCAAACAATGACGCGCCTTATGGATAAGGTGATACCACCTCATTTGCGGCACCAAGTTTTCGTTTACTTGGACGATCTGTTGCTTATAACCGAGACCTTCGATGAACATATCGACCTGCTTCAGGAGGTGGCTCTACACATCCGGAGGGCAAGATTAACCATCAACATAAGGAAGAGCCAGTTCGTGATGACGGAGGTGAAATATTTAGGTCACATCATTGGGCATGGCCATATCAAGACCGATCCGGAAAAGACTCAAGCGATTGACGTTTTTCCATTACCCAAGACCACCAAACAATTACGCCGATTCTTATTTTTATGCGGATGGTACCAGCGTTTTGTACGTGACTATGCCACCATTACCACTCCTTTGACCGACATGCTGCGTAAGGGACGTAAATTCGTCTGGGAAGAGCCCAGCTTGCGAGCCTTTGAAGAGCTAAAGAAGAGTCTGACTACAGCCCCCGTACTGCACAGCCCGGACTTTGACAAACCGTTCTCAATCCATTGTGACGCGAGTCAACATGGGGTGGGAGCAGTCTTAGTCCAGGTTGCACAAGACGGCGAGGAGAGACCTATAGCCTTCATGTCTCACAAGTTGAACCCAGCCCAGCGAAATTACACGGTCTCCGAGCAGGAATGTCTAGCTGCGGTGTTGGCAGTGAAACGCTTCCGAGCCTATGTGGAGGGACACACTTTTGAAATCGTTACGGATCACGCTTCTCTGAAATGGCTAATGAGCCAGACTGATCTCAACGGCAGATTGGCCAGGTGGGCACTGAAATTACAGGCATTTGACTTCACAATCCGCCACCGAAAAGGAAGCCAGCATGTAGTCCCCGACACCCTATCCAGAATGTTTGCCCCTGAAGGAGCCGAGTTGGTCCAAGAGGACGACAGCCCCCAATTGATCGATTTGGACCATCCTGCCTTCAAGTCAGCCAGCTACACCCAACTGATTCACACTATCCAGAATCAACAGCCCCAGCTTCCTGAACTGCGGTTGACGGATGGATTTATTTACAAACGGATGGGACACGCATCCGGAGACCCCATACAAGAAGAAGAACAGTGGAAGTTGTGGGTGCCCGAAGAATTAACCACTGATCTTATCAGGCGGGCTCATGACCACCCATCAAGTGCGCACGGCGGATACGGTCGTACACTTAGGCGGTTGAAAACCTGTTTCTTTTGGCCTAAGATGGCACAACAGATAAAAGCGTACGTAGCCTCCTGTGAGCTATGCAAGTGCACTAAAGCGCCCAACACCATTCTTCGGCCACCCATGGGTAAGGTTGAGGTCCCCGAACGCGTGTTCCAGCGCTTGTACATTGATCTTATCGGTCCTTACCCTCGATCTGCTTCTGGTCACACGGGAGCTGTCGTGGTCCTGGACCAGCTCTCTAAATTCCCTATCATAGAACCACTACGTAACATGCACACTGGACCTATAATCAGCTTTTTGGAGAAACGAGTCTTTCACCTGTTTGGAGTTCCGGAGAAACTTGTCTCCGACAATGGGGTCCAGTTCACCTCCAGCAAGTTCCGAGACCTAATGTCCAAATACGGCATCATCCACCAACGAACTGCCGTCTATTCACCACAAGCCAACGCATCCGAACGACTGAATCGTACGCTCATAGCGGCCATTCGCGCCTATGTCCACCCGAATCAGAGGGACTGGGATCGCAAATTGTCCGCCATCACTAGTGCGCTGCGCTCGTCGTACCACGCCACTACCGGCATTTCGCCGTATTTCGCAGTGTTCGGCCAGTACATGATCTGTCATGGGAGCGCTTACCGGCTATTGCGGCAACTGAAATCGCTAGAGGACCCAATCGTGGTTCTAGAACCGCACGAAAAGCTCCAACTTCTGCGAGATCAACTGCGGGAGAAGATTGAAGAAAGTAGACGGATGGGAGAGGAGCGGTACAACTTGCGATCTCATCCTTCTGGTTTTAAGGCCGGCGACGAAATATATCGTCGAAACTTCCGACAGAGCGATGCCACCCGACATTACAATGCCAAACTAGACAAGAAATTCGTGAAGTGTCGAGTCATACAAGTCATAAGCCCCACCCGATACCTCATCGCGGACATGACTGGTAAAACCCTGGGAATTTACCACGCAAAAGACCTTAGACGATGAAGTGCAACTAATTCCCACGAGAAACCTTGGCTTACCCCAATCTATGCCTAGACGAAGGCCTCCGAATAACACCTGACTTCCTACTATATAGTCACTGTCGAGTCATCACGAACATGGTTGTATCCTATCCTTCGAAACCGACCTTCGACCCGCCACGGCCCTAACCAAGACCTTTTATATAGGAGACGGGATCGTAATTACTTCGATTTTGGGGGGGGGGGAATGTGTAATGTGACGCCTACGCCCAGGAATCGAAGTGGTTCCGATCCCGAACCCTTGTAACCGGCCAGATGGATATGTCCTCGAAGTGCCAGCGGACTTCATCTGTTGTGCGGATATCGTTGTGCAGAAAATATTTTTTTTTCTGTCCAAATATTTAGACCCGTGGATATAAATATTCGAAATATAGAATTAATCCAACCCCGGCACATTTCGAGACATAGCCATCTGGAAATGCCCCTCCACCATGGCCATCGAGAAAACTATGCCACTGGCGACATCTGGAGAGGCACATTGCCGCCATATGAAGTGCCATTCCACACACAGATGTTTTGTCCGAGGTGACAACTGAAAATTTTTGACAGCCACATGTCGGCTTGGTTTTTCGTGGCTGTCGTCTTCTAAGAGTGTTCATTGTCGCGAAATATCGAAAGCAATCGGGAATAGCAGCTGCTAATTGCGGGGTGCGGCAGATTCCGGTATTCGCGCTCGTTTGTGCCGAAAATCTATAGAAAGGTAAGTCTGCTAACGGATATCTCCCGAGTTCCGTCTCTAACCTCATTCTTGATAGAAAATCCCATGAATTGGATTGCGGACACGCAGAAGCATCAGGCATTCAGCTTGTCTGGCGAGAGGGACTTCTTCGCTCCAAGACGGTCGTCGGCTGCCGAACCAAACAGTTCCTGCTGGATCGGCTCACAGCTGATGGTCGAAGCATTCTTGGAAGGAGTGAACCATTTGGGCTGTTCGCATATAGGAAGGATGTGGAGGAAAACTCAAGGAGGCGGTGGAGGATCATATTTGCCAGCTAAGTATCATTATTAAGTATAAGAAATGACAAGCATGCTCAGAAGGTGGTCGCATCATTCTCTATGGAGCTTATATGAGCATAGTCTCTCCATTTGTTCCGTTCCTCAAAGGCTGAGTCCATCAGAATTTCGTTAAAGGCGTAATTTGTTAATTTATTTTGCGTGCGCGAATTTGATGCAGCCAGTTAGTCCGACATCCAAAGTATAATTTTGATCAACTTTCGTGAGAATTATTCAGACTTGATAAAGTATTTCTTCGATCAAGTGCCACCCTAGCGGATTGCTGAAAATCAAAAATGGTATTACGAGTATTTGTTAGTGGCATGTCCGGAATTAAGGAGGTAGAAAAAAAAAACGTCAACAGCGCGTCCTGATGATCCTGGACAGCAAAAATATTAAATATGAAACAATTGATATCACAGAACCTGGCAAAGAAACTGAAAAGGATTTAATGCAGTCAAAATCAACAAGTCATGGTGCCACAGTGAGCGATCCTAATCCTCGTCATCCTCTGCCGCCACAAATTTTCTATGAAGATGAATATTGTGGAGACTACGATGCATTCGATTTGGCAAATGAAATAGACATGCTGGAACAATTTCTGAAACTAGCACCAGTGGACACAACTAATGTATCGACGGCTGGAATTGAACTAAAGCGTAAAGGAAATGCATCATATTGCTAAATCCATAGCACCACGAATTAATGTTACTTGCAGGAGCGTTGTTGAATTATGGAACCTTGTAACACCAAAGGAGGACAATCCAGGTTACAGTTTCTAATATCACTCGTTACCTATTTTTAAACTCTGGATGTCATAACATGAAATCAGGATTTATCTCAGAGTCAGCTGGTTTCCATTGAAGAAAAATAGTTAGATAAAACTGCACGATATTTACATTCGAGATTTAAACGTGATATCAAGGTGATTGGCTTAAAGAAAAGATTTGCTTGTACATTTGAATATTTACAGCTTAATGAAATAAGGCTGAGCGAATTTTGTAACTATCAAAGATTAATTAAATTAATTATTTTGTCATAAATATAAGCAAAATTTCATGTTATGACGCCACAGTTGATATCATTTTGTACATAAACTCAAATTCTGTTAATTATATAGTAAATTTTATGCGAATAAGCATTCCGTTTGCATCGATTCAGAATGCTTAGTAGAAACCTTATCATATACCTAAATAGGATGCAGAAATGTTAGCTGTAGAAAAAGATTTTAACAACAAGTTAATATAGTTCTAAATATTTATTGAAAGTTGAGTGTTGTGGGCTGGGGTTTGTTTTTATTGAATCTGAAAAAAAAAGTAAGAACTAAAGAAAATTAGAAGTTCTCCTAGTCATTCGGCCCAAAAATATTAAGAAATATTTTTATGGGATAAGTTCCAAAATTGCCGGACGTAATCGTTAATTACAACAAACATAAACCCGTTTAAAATAAACACCTAGAGCAAAACAAACACTTAGTAATAATAATACACAAATAATCTAGAAACCCTACAACTAACCCATTTAAGAAAACACGATAAATAAGAGAACGAAATTTTATCAAACAGAAACGATAAATCTATTTAGCTAATTTAAGTATAAAGGATAACGATACAATATATGCAACTTAAATTTAATTACACTAGATAAAAACAAACAAAACGGTAGAATTTCAGACTTAAGTTAATAACATCAATTTAAATGTATTGCAGGATTTAGAAGCATGTAAAGATTTAACTTTAGTTTATGTATCGATTATTCCATTAACACCACAGAATTAACAACCGTAACAACTGTCAAGAGAACGCGTAAACGGCAAGCTGGAACGAAAAGTAGACAGCACACCGACAGAGAAAGCACTTAATTTAAATACACAACAAGGCGGATTTGTTCGAGCAACAAACGACTGAGCCTAATTTTGTATTTAGATGAAGCAAAAATCCTTTACTAATAATATGAACACATGACAACCAACCAACCACAACACGATAATTTGCATTATCTTAGTTTACTTTACTTTAGCTTCGTTATGTTACCTTAGTTCCACACTCTTTTAACCTTTGAATTATTAAGGAGAAAATCAATTTCAACAAATTTGAACAAGGATTAGTAAAATAGCTATTAACCGTATTTTTCAATAATCATTAAACCTAATATTAAACACGAATGATTAATTGTATAAAATTCTCATACCGATTACGACAAAATAGGATATTTAATTAAAGTAGCTTACAGGATAATGATAGATAAAAATAGAAATATTGATAGAAAAATTATATCGATTTGTAGGACCTAAATAAAAAAATAACATGAATTGCTAAGCAACTAACGACTTTCCTTTTCAGTGGCTCGTTTTTTTTTTTTCAGCGTGAAAGGGAAGTGCAGGGTAGGTATGCCGTCGCGAGGTTAGGGTTTCGACAAATCCGCTGAAGTCGGTTTCGCGTCGCGCGCGGTACGCGGTACCTTTGTTTGTTTCGCCATTTCTTTAGAGTAGTTTTCTTCGGTTTAAGTTCGAGTAGTATATTTTTCGGTACCGCGTCGGTGAATCGGTAACGCGCCTATGGGATTTTGTAGCGTTTTTGATTTGAGATCTGTGGATAGATCACATCCAGAACTAACGTAATGTAGGTTTCTCGTTCTGGATGAGTAATTGTTGACGCGTTTGAAAAACGGGCAAGTTCAGGTGACTGAAATATTGTAATTGAGCGTAATCCATTCGGAGACCCGCGACCGAAATCCTCTCCGAACTAGCTGGCCAACAAGCAGTCACCGCGTGAATGGGTTACGGTGCACGGATTGGTTGACCTGTTGGTACCATCCGTTGGCACTACTCAGACTTAACGTCTAGAACCGATGAGAGGTCGGTTCCGCGTTCGATCTTGAAAAGTTAGAAAATCATTACAAAGTGATGCCCTCTCAAAATTTTCAGTGCAAAAAATATTTTAAGCTGTTTAAGGGGGTCTTCCTATATGTAGGAGGTGACTCTTTTTTTTTGTGGTGGGAAGGTGAATGCTATTTATGCAGAGAGTGTGGGACTCCCATGCGCGACTGGACAACCCACTAAACACCTTCCCTGTCAACCTGAGAACCCAGCCTAGAACCGTTTGACACATTACTTCGGGCCAGGTCTCGTTTTGTTACGCCGTGGGGCGCCTTCAAGCTGGGGAGTCCCTTTCCTAGCGGGAGGGGAGAGGGCAAGATTAAATGCCAGAAGAGTGATCCCCCAGCCCCAGCGCCCCCGGCTGCTGTGAGTCCCTTTTATATTTTAGGACTGCCCGAGCTTAATGTGCCACCTGGTTCCATTTGTCAACCGATTCAAGCATCACCGCAACTATATTATCCGGGGTGAGCTCTCCCGTCTCTCTTTAGAGTTCTCTTCGCAGCTTGACCCAAGGAGGTGACTCTTAAATGTTTTTTAGATTAACAAAAGCAGCCAATATGGTTTGACATTTGATTAAAACTTTTCAAAACAAGTCCTAAACATGAATGTTTACAATGAGGGGTGCAGGGTCACAAATGTAGGACAAATTTGTGTCCTGCCTCTTCACGGTTGGGCATCTTTGAGCAGAAAAATCTGAAAAAAATTATGAAAGTAGGTCTTTATGAGTACAAGGCCAACAAGTGCCTGAGAAGTTAAAATTCCATCAACTATGTTAATAATAGTACATTTAATGAATTTTATGTTTTCATCTATAAAATTTGCAAAAAAAATAAATTTGCAAAAAATATGTATCTCAATTTCCTGATGTGAAACGCTTTCTGAAAATCTCATAAATATCAAATCGTAAGCAGCTTAGTTATAGACGGTTGAAATTTATTCATTACAACAACAATTACACGTGATACTATGTAAATACTTGTTCGCAAAGGGCCCAAACACTACAGATGTGTAAGGGTTTTGATGATAATTTTAGAAAAATTTTATAACATCGATGTAAGGTCAATAGGCTGAACAGAATATGGCGGCAAATTAAAATACATAATAACCATATGTTATTTTTCTGAGCTCAATTCATGTAATATATATGTGTAGGCCATGTTTTGATATTCAGCAGATGTTATTTGATTTACTCATAATTTTACAATTTCCTTCAGATAGGACGACTCCGCTGCTACTTTAGCTTGTCCTTAAAAAGTGTTTGACTTCCAAAGAGGGGCCAGTAAAATAATTATTCCTTTCAAAATACGGGTACCTACTGTTACACACAAAAGGAAAAGGGTGCTCCAGCAGGACTTTCGGACTCGGTTAAGCTCGTACGGAGATGCACGTGGGGCGCCAGTTGCTTGTCCACCAAGGCCCCAATAAACTGCCAAGCAAGAACACGGCTTACTAGTTTCACTTTTGTACAGCACGAAAGTGAGCACTTAATTCACCTTCCACGATCCAAATCAACAGAGTCAACCTAAATCAATGAATTATTTCGACCCTCTCTAACTATACCCAGAAGAGTAGCGATCGCGAGAATTTAATACACCCTACGAGTATTCTTTTGCACACTTCCCCTAAACACTAACACCACTTTAATTTTATTCGGAAATTGACTCCCAAGCCACGCTCGTTACCGCCTGAATTTCATGTTTATCCATTTCGAATGTACTAAAGAAAGAAAATCTGTTTTTTTCCTTCTTGTTCACAATTGACACTACTTTGCCACCCAAATCTAAAATCCAAAAAGCGGAGGTACGTCATTCGTCGCGGTCTTAAATAGTTTTGCCTCTAACGCCCACTTAACTGTTCTCCGACCAAGTTCTTTGTCTTGGATGTGGAGTGGTACTTCCCGTTCAAGTGGAGTGGTTCCACTCCGAACTTGGTGTGATTTCTACTCCATCTTCAACCACCCTTGTGATGATCGTCACAATCACGGCTGAATTGGCTGAATGCCTTTTCTGACAGTTTGCAATGTGAGAAAGATTTGTTTACTAGCAAAATGTCATGTCACGACTCACAGTTTTCGAAGCTTTTAGTTTTTGCTATTGGGAATACGATGACATGTCAAGTACACTCAAAGGCGAATATTTGGTAATCCTTAATATTTTGCAAACTTATCTTAGAGTGTAAGATAATATCTTCTGATAAATTACGTAGCTGTTTAACTAGCTGTGCGACTTATCACACTAAACTGAATTTCCACGCAAAAGCTTAGTCCACTGCTTGTGGTCATGACGATAATGATGGTGTGATTTTGGTGTATCTTAATCGGCTTTTTGTGTTTTTCTCTCATGAACTTGTTGGCTTGATTTGCTATCGTTTTTGTCTTTATCTACCACTTTTTCATCCTTTTCAAATTCGTCATCTTCATCGTCGTCCTTATCGCTGCCGGAATTCCAGTCGGCCTCGGATGTTGAATCGCTTTGTTTATCCTTATTTGCGTGCAATACTTATATCAGTCATGATACACATTATCGTAGTCGATCAGCACATTTCCACAAAGTGTTTCGTTAGTGCGCTTTCTGCCTCTACGTGATGTTCATCTCTGGTGCACGTTTGTTAGATGAAATTATTCATCGCGTAGAACAATCGTCTAGTATTCAAACCCAACTTAGACTCGTAGTTTCCATCGTCTGCCGTACATGATGTGCTAGCATTTAGATATGTGGCGATGTACTCCTTGTTCAGGATATAAATATTGTCTGGCCAATGATTCAAAACATGTCTTCCGGATAATAATGTTGATTGGTTATTGCTGATCTGATGTTCCATATACTCACCTTAACTAAGCCTATCTACCAGTATAGGTTTTTTTTGTTTAAATTTTCACTACAAGTACATTGAAAAATTATTACAAAAAAAAACCTAATCCAATGCCGCTCGGTGTTATCTTGTTTAACCTATAACATGACTGATATGGTAATTTTCAAGATGAACTAGTACCAATGCCTCTCTACTTCGCCCGTAACACTACGCAACACTACGGGAAATTTGCCTTCCCAGCTGGTGGTGCCAAAGAGATTTTTAAGATTATTTGAAGCAGCACCTTGTTTTTCATTCTTTTCACAGGAGTTCCTTTATGAGCCCTTTGCAGCTTTAATTGTAAACTTTGCAGTTAGTCTTACGTAAACGGAAGTTCTGCCAGAACTTATTCTGGTTGGCTCTGCATATGGTGCAGTTGGTTGACCTGTTCCTCAAGTACAGCCAGATGTTCATCTGGATCATGTCCTGGTCCCATAGTCCATTCCATTGGTCGGGATAAGGGTCAAATGTATAGTTTTATGAATTCTATAATACTATCTGCCTCTGATCAAATTATGCAAAATGAAAAATAATTGGTTGTCCGTCCGTTACCAGTGATATAAGCTACAGTGATAATAAAAACTTGACTTACCTAAGAGTTTCCTTTCTCTTTTATTTTCATGTAATATGCCTACAAGAAGCATTAACAAATAAAAACCACTAAGATCACTAATGTTTTAGAAATGGCTGTACTCGGCACATGATCGTACACAACTTTGGTCTAAAAAGGAGGTAACCAAATTCTATGTCTAGCATTCGTTGCGTACAGACGTGTTTTATTGTGTTGTACCAAGTTCAAGGAGGAGCCCAATTCGTTGTTTCAAATACTCGAACTGAACATGCTGCATAGTTATTATATTCTTGCCGGTGACCTGAATGCCAAGCATACATCATGAATTCGTTCCAAAATGGCCCAGTTGACAGAAGCTATGATCAATTTAAACTTGTTTGTGTTTGAAGTTATTCTATGCATTACAAATCATGCCTCCATTTGTATAAACCACAGCAATGGACTTTGCATGCCAAAATGCTGGGAGCTTTAAATTCTGCATCGCTTCTTTCCGCGGCAGGGAGCATTTTTGGATTGGGGCAAAAAGTACTTTGTTGACTGGTGGCTTGGTGCACAATTGTTGCATGTTGGACATTTTGTAGACGAAAGAAGAGCATAAAACGTAGTATATAAAAACTAATGCAACCGAATAATCGAAAATAAACCTAGCCACATTCAAGGGTCACCACTTGAAGCGAATAACTAAACATTAAAAAAATACCCCGTTGGCAGCACCAGCCGGAAAGGTAAATTTCTCGTATGTAGCGTACGGTTTTGAAAAAGAATTTGGCTTGCCTACTACTGGACTTCTTACTGCAATTTTTGTAGTTCGTATTTGGAGACCCTTCATAGGTGCGCAAATATTTTGCCACTTAAGTTGAGTTGCACACATATGGATCACATATTGAAAATCGGCAGGTAATAAATAGTTATAAACATATTTATACTGGTTTTGCCCTACTCACATTTACCTTTTACACATTTCACAGTGGTTACCACACACTTGTTGGCTTAAATAGCTCAAATAGTTAATTTCAAAAGATTTCCATAAAAGTTTAATCAGCACATGCATTTCCATTAATTTATACATTTTCGATTCTTTTCTGAACCATCAGAGGCCGTCATTTTGAATTTTTATTGAAAACGGCTACTATAAATATTAAGCTGTAAATTTGCGAATTTTTTATTTGTCATCCGATTTGCATAATTAAATTAAATAAGCTTGCCTTAATAACTTATAATTTCATGTTTTGTCGGAATCTGTTGAGAAACTTGGCTGCTAGAGGGCTACAGAAATAATAAAAAAAATGTTTATGTCACTCCCCTGTATGGGGAGACCCTCTTAAACACTTTAAAATATTTTCTTACTCTGCGAATTTCAAGAGGCACCACTTTTGACTTACGTAGAAAATTTCCTCATTCTAGCTCATGTGGTTTGCGAGAAAACTTGTTGTGACGCACGAACAAACGGACGGACGGACAGACAGACAAGTCGCGATTTTATATTTTTTTAGGGTATTGTTAAAAATATTTTACAATATTTAGAAATTAGTCTGATTTATCAATACTTTCAAGTTGTCATTTAAAACGTTTCTATGAAAAAAAATTCATTATTTCAGTTGCTACTAAAATAGGGCAATTTTTAGTGAAAATGGCAGCTAAAAATATTAGGTTTTAAATTTTCTACTTTTTTTATTTTTCATTCAATTTTAATAATTTTCTGCATAATACAAGAACAAAGTACAAAGATCTATAATCTTAAATTTCATCAAAATCCGCTGGAAAATGTGTCCACTGGAGGGCCACAAAAACCAAAAACCAATTCGCATCATCATCAAAAGTCTGTAGATCTAAGTTATGTCTATTTCGAAACCAAGTTTCATATATGTCGGATCAAAATTGCGACTTTTAGAAGCCTCTGAAGTTTTGGGTTTCAACTGGCCGCCATTTTGTTTTTTGTGACCTTACATCCAGTTTTTCCACGTGATTCTTTAGATACTTATAATTTCTATCTAACTGCCGAATTTTATGAACATCTGTTGAAAGCTTTGACCACTATTACAACAACAAGATTTTGCACATTTTTCGACCTTTGAGCGGCCGCCATTTCGTTTCTGCTGTAACGACTTTAGAATTTTTATTGTGAGATTCATCACATACATCAGTGTATCAAATTTCATCCAAATCAGGGCTATACTTTGGTCAGAAAAGAAATCATGATTTTTCGCCTAAAATTGCCGCCATTTTGTTTCTGCCCAGCCGATAGAGCTGGTTCACAAACCAAACCGAGATATTTACTTAATACACCTTTCTTGAAAATTTGGTGAAAATCCGAGTAAAATTGCGACCTCTAGCGTGGTCACGAATTTCGTTATATCCCATATATAAATATATATATATATATAGATATATATATATATATATATATATATATATATATATATATATATATATATATATATATATATATACATATATTTATATATGTATGTATGCATGTATATATATATATATTGTCGCGTATTATGGTTCGCGGCCAATAATCACTTATTTAACTATTTCGAAATTTTAATTTTCACTATTAAATGTCTAACTTCCACTTGTCCATATATTTCTATCGCTATTGTCTTCTAAGGTCACTTCAAAATCAACGAAAATCACTCTTCTATTACTCGAACAATATTGCTTTTCTATGCGCTTCACACTTTCGCAGTTTTTACTATCGCGGTTCTAATGAATCCCGCCATTCATTCAGCTCACCTTTATATTGGGTCTCTAGTCATTCAACCCAGTTCTCGTACATTGGCGAATTAGCGGGAACATTTGAGCAGCGTAATGAATGGAGCAGTGACTCATTTTCAGATGTTGATGCTTGCTGGGTTTTCGAGCACGTTCGTTTGGTTGATCATGATCTTCTTAACGATTGTGAAAATAATTGCGACAGTAGCTCGCAGAATTATTCGTGCATGCAACACTGCCCCCACCTCAGTTCTTATCGCCCCGAAAAGATATGTCGCCAGTTGTAGTCAATTCTCCCTGGATGTAATGTGGGGCAAGACGGTCCAGGTGCACGATTTTCATTTTGGCTCTTGGCTTATGATGTTCCTGTGTTCGGTATACGACCTCCTTGATTCGCTTTGCAACTCGGTATGGTCCCTCCCAATTATGTTGCAACTTTGAAGACCTACCCTTTCGCCGTTGCGGGTTATACAGCCACACCAAGCCATCTTGCTGGAAGCCAGTAGAATTTGCCTTTAGATCATACCTGGTCTTCATGCGGTCAGTAGCCGATGCGAGGTGTTTTTGCACCGTCCGTTGTATCTGATTCAACCGCTGCCATAGCTCACTTGCATACTCCGAGATGGTTTGGGGTTCTGGGGAGGCGTTCCGAACTTTATATCAGTCCATGGACCGCGCCAGTAGTTCTAGTGAAGAAAAAGGATGGTAGCACTCGTTTTTGTGTCGACTATGGGCAGCTTAACGTCGTCACTAAGAAAGATAGTTACCCACTCCCACGCATCGATGACATCATGGATACTTTAGGCGACGCAAAATGGTTTTCTACACTCGATCTCAAGAGTGGCAACAGGCATGTAGAAACCGACAAGAAGGACCGAGAGAAAACCGCATTTTCGGTTGGGACCGGATTGTAGCAATTTGTGGTGATGCCATTTGGGCTTTGCAATGCTCCAGCCACTTTCGAACGCCTAATGGAATACGTGCTACGTGGCTTAACCTGGAAAACATGCTTGGTGAACCTAGATGACATCATTGTCATCGGGAAAACATTCGAAGAGCATGTGTGGAACTTAGAAGAGGTTTTCTCCCGATTGCGACTGGCGAATTTGAAACTTAGTCCCGACAAGTGTACCCTTTTTGCAGCTGAAGTAAAATACCTGATACACGTCGTATCAGCAGAAGGGGTCAAAACAGACCCTGAGAAAATTGAAGCCGTGGAAAGCTGGCCAGTACCAAACAACAAGCGCCAACTACGAAGTTTTCTGGGTCTGGTAACCTACTATCGAAGGTTCGTCAACGACTTTGCCAAAATAGCTAAGTGTCTCCATCAGCTAACCGAGAAAAATCGTCCGTATGTCTGGAATGAACAATGCCAGACAGCCCGTACTGGCATATCCGAAAACCGGAAAAATGTTTGTAGTTGACACCGATGCAAGCAACGGCGGTATTGGAGCTGTACTCTCCCAGCAGATCAATGGTGAAGAAAGAGTCCTCCCTTATTACAGTCGAGTCCTCTCGAAAAGTGCGAGGAACTACTGCGTTTACCTATATGGCCAGAAATTTGTTCTTCGAACGGACCATGCATAGCTGAGATGGCTAATTAACTTCGAAAACCCCGAGGGACAAGTTGCGAGATGGATCGAAAGATTGCAGTCATACGACTACGAAATCGTTCATCGGAAGGGCGGAGTTCATGAAAATTCTGACGCCCTATCTCGTCGTGCATCTTCAGCTAACTGCAAGCATTGCCGACGGATTGAGGAAAAGGAACCGCCCGTTGATCTGCGATTAGTAACCGTTAAATTTGATGAAGGTTGGTCATCGGAGGAGATTCGAAATGCCCAGTTAGCCGATGACGACATCGGACCATTGCTTGTATGGAAGTAGACGACTGGGCGACCTGAGTGGAAAGACGTTTCAATCCATGGCGCAACCCTGAAAAGCTATTGGGCACAATGGAACTCCCTTCAGGTGAAGAGTGGCGTACTCGAGTGGAAATGGGAAACGGTGGATGGCAGCTTCTATTAGGATGCAAACTATACTACCCAAAAGCCGAATACACGATGTGGTTAAGAAAATGCATGAAAAGTTCTACTGGCTCCACGCTCGAGAGGACGTAGACGACTGGTGTCGCAGGTGCACAATTTCCGCTTCCGACAAAGTTCCAAAGCGACGACTGAGAGGACAAATGCAATCCTATGACGTGGGGGTACCGTTAGAAAGGATTGCTGTTGACATCGCAGGACCCTTTCCTGAATCTGAATGGGGAAATCGATACATGCTGGTTGTAGCTGATTTTTTCAGCAAGTGGCCCGACGTCAACCCCATTTCCAACCAGGAAGCAACTACTGTAGCCGAACAGCTAGTGTTAAATTGGGCCAGTAGGTACGGCGTACCTTGTGAACTACATTCAGATCAAGGCCGAAACTTCAAGTCACTAGTTTTTAGAGAAATAAGCGAGCTGCTAGGAATACGGAAAACGAGGAAAACACCGCTGCATCCCCAATCTGAAAGAATGGTCGAACGTTTCAACGGCACTCTCAATAAACACCTGGCCAAGATGGTTGACGAGAACCAAAAGGACTGGGACCGACACATCCCACTATTTTTGATGGCGTACAGAGCTGCGGAACATGCATCGACGGGGCAAGCCCCAGCCGAAGTCATTTTTGGAAAGACTATTCGTCTGCCAGCGGTGTCTCTCTCGGTCCTTCTTGTCGATTTCTACCTGCCAGTAGCCACTCTTGAGATCGAGCGTAGAAAAAAATTTTGCGTCGCCTAAAGTATCCATGGTGTCATCGATGCGTGGGAATGGGTGACTATCTTTCTTAGTGATGTCGTTAAGCTGCCTATAGTCGACACAAAAACGAGTGCTACCATCCTTTTTTTTTACTAGAACTACTAGCGCGGCCCATGGACTGACAGAAGGTTTGATGACGCCTTGTTTTTCCATGTCCGAGATCAGTGCGCTCACTTCTCCTTGTTTGGCTATAGGAAGACGACTTGGTGCTTGTCGAATTGGCTTGGCTCCCTGGGTATCTATGATGTGAGTTACCATACTCGTTCGGCCTTGGTCATCCGGGCTTGTAGAGAAGATGTCACTGTACTTGGTGACCAGATCAGAGGCTCGCTTGAATAGCTGCACTGGTAATTTGGCCTGCTTCAATATTGCAGACGTGGATTCCCAGGCTTTATCTGTGTCTTGCCTCCTTTTCCAATGATGGTCGTGAGTATTTTCCAAAGAGGTGATGGTGGAAACAGGCTGGCAGCTGCCGATGACTTCTCCCGCTTTGATGCTCGTGGTTGAGACTGCGGTGTTAAGGACTCTAACCGGCACGTATCTGTTCCCTAAAGATCTTACAAGGCTTCATCCTACAATCAAACTGCGCAATGCGGACGTCTTCATTGGCCATATCAGATAAGATCGGTGGTCTCCAGAATCACCATCAAGCTTGGCCCATACAATGCTCTCGGAAGATTTGGGTACATCAGTGTCGGTTCTTACTACCACATTAGCCTTGGGAATGTGGACGCTGGGACCCTCCATCAATACTTCGTTTGCCCAAGTCCAACGTGATTCCATGTGGTCGCAGAAATCCATTCCCAGAATGCAGTCATCCATAATGTTCGCGACCAGAAAATTATGTCGGAACGCAAGGTCTCCCAACTGTATCTGGAGGTTGACCTCTCCATGGACAGGTGCAGTTTCTCCCGTAGCTGTCCGTAGTGAGAAAATTCTGGCCTTTTGAAGTAGTTGTTGCCTCACATGGTCTGGTCGGATGATTGATCGGGTTGTGCCAGTGTCGATGGTTGTGGTGCAAAGTTTTCCGTCAACTTGACCCGGAAGGCATAAGTCCGCTTCTCCACGATGTAGTCTTGATACACTGATGGTGGCGCTGGGGACGTCGATCCTCTTAGCCAACCTCTGCCCCATGAAGTTAGCTCTTACATGTTTCCCGACCCCTCAGTTTGAAGGGTTTCCATTCTGGGCACCTGACTCGGTCTAGATCTCCACCACCCTGGACAATAGCTCGGTTTTCTTCGCTTCTTGCAGTCTCTTTGCAGGTGCCCCTTCTCTCCGCATTTCCAGCATCTAGGCGCACCTTTTAAATGCGGGTTTTGCTCTATTTCCACGCGCTCACATCTGCACTCGCCTGCCACTATCTTGCGAATCCGGGCAGTGGTACGAGCCACATTTTTTGCTGCCTCAAAGTTTAGACTATAAACCAATGCGTCCCTAACCGTTTGCGTTTGAGCTAAACGCACGGCTTGTTGCAATTCCGGGTCCTTTAGGGCGCTGATGAATGCTTCTGTTGCTGCGTCATCTCGATGTTCTGGGTCGTAGGCTGGGTAGGACAAAAGTGCTAGTCGCTCAATGTCTTGGGCTATCTGCTGTAGGGTTTCACCAGACTCCTGCATCCGATGCCGTAGCTGTGCCCGATAAATCTGCTTCAGATGATCGTCTCCATAACGCATGTCCATTCATTATAGCAGCCGGGTTTGAATGCAACTCAACGGGGATAGTCTGCAAAAGCTCGGTAGCTGGGCCTCTTAGAGCAAAAATCAATGCAGTTGCTCGTTCCTGCTCATTCCAGTGATTTATCCTAGCGGCGGCTTCAAACTGGATTTTGTAAATACTCCAGACCGTTTGCTCGTCGAGTATTGGTGCTTTCACATTTCTGGATGAGCTTTGCGCTGCGGTTATAACCGGGGCTGGTAAGGTGGTTACTACTGCCTTTGCTGCTTCCAATTCCTTTTTCATATTTTCCATCTCATGGTTGATTCTCTCTTCGACCTGGCTGACCTTCGCCTCGACCTGGTAAACCTTTTCCTCGACGTGGTCAACCTTTTCCTCGACGCCTTCAATTCGTTTGTTCCGACTACCGAGCTCCACTGTTATTTCGGTTTACTGTTTTGAAAATCTGCCTTGGTTTCGATCGCTTGTTGATCCAGCTTCGCTAATTGTTCATTTAGCTTCGCTGATTGTTCATCTAGCTTCGCAGTTAAACTGGATGCTAAATTGAAAGACTGTTGTCGCTGCTCTTGCTGCATCAGCATTAACATTTGCATTAGCGCATTTTCTGGCTCCTTTGATCTTGGTGTTTCTGCGTCTCCCTTAAGCTCCGCCATGGTAAATTCATTTATTTTTAGGGTTTTGTAAAATAATTTTACAAAACCCTTCTAAAATCGCGTCCTGTCTGTCCGTCTGTCCGTCTGTCTGTCTGTCCGTCCGTCCGTCCGTCCGTCCGTATGTCACAGCAGTTTTTCTCGGAAACTACTTAAGCTAGAAGCATCAAATTTTGTATGTAGGTGTAAAGTGGTGCTCTCTTCAAAATTCAACTGCAAAAAAATTTTATAAGGTATTTTAGGGGGGTCTCCCCATGTAGGGGAGTGACCCCCCGAAAAAAAATTTCATTGAAGGTAGCCGATATGGGTATCAAATGGAAGGTCTTGATGAAAACTTTTCAAAACAGGTCTTAGTTTGGCAAAGTTTTCTTCGAGGGGAACACAGGGAGGGGAAATACACGAAAAATTTTTGTCCCCCCCCCTCGCGATTGGACACCTGTAATCAGAAAAATCTGAAAAAAATCGAGAATGTAGGCCTTGATGAGTACAACAACAACAAATACGTGAGAAGTCGCAATTCACTCAACTTTGTTAGTAATAGTATGATTTATCGATTTTATGTTTTCTTGAATAAAATCTTAACGGTACCCTTAAATTCAATGAAATTCAGTACGCAGATGACTATTTATAAGGTTGATTAACCCTGCAAGTTTCATAAAGATTGAATCATATTTAGCGAAGTTATAGCGGTTTAAATTTTCCTGTATTACTATGGAACAATATGCGCTGCATATATTACTATGGCAACATATGGCTATGGAACAACATGCGCGTTTTACCGACTCAGACACTACAGTTTTGCTAGGATTTGCATGAAAATTTCAGGAATGATAGTTGTCATGAATATATTTGAGAATCGGTTCAGCTAGTGGCATCAGTAATTGTAAAACAAAATAGTGGCTGTTTTAAATGCGAAGATTGAATAATTTTGAGTTATTTTGCCCCAACGTTTCAGGTGCATGCTTTGTACACTTGATTCAATTTAATGAATGACTGAAGATGAGTACCTACAATTCATACTCATAAGTGAAACAAGTCAAGGAGGCAGGAGAGAGCTCCTAGCAAAAGGGTTTTGTAACAAGTCTAGGATTCGAAAAAGTTGGCTATTAATCGATGATAACAGTACAGCAGAGTGGCCCCTGAAAAAAAATTTCATCAAACGTAGCTGATATGAGTATGAAATGAAAGTTTTCATGGGAGCTTTTCAAAACAGTTCTTAAACTGTCAGTTTTTGCTTCAGAGGGGCACAGGGGGGAAATACATGAAAAATGTGTTTCCTCCCTCGCAAATGGTCATCTGAAATAATTATCAAGGGAGATATTTATGAGTATAACAATACCAAAAATCTCAGAAGTCGAAATTCGTTCAACTTTGTTAATAATTGTATGATCTTCGAATTTCATAGTTTCTCCAATAAAATCGTCATTGACATGCTTCTTGACATAATTGAATCTGGTGACTGCATTTTGAAAATTGAATACAAAACCATTCTGACATGAGCGTAGGTCTGTTTACCCAACTTGTTTTATTTCGGTTTTTATTTACTTTTTTTCCATCAGCTTCCACGTTAATTTTCTCTATTGTGCACTTTAAAATTGTTTAAACGTTTTCACTTCCAAAATTTTCTATCTCACATCTTGACGCCACTGTCGCGTGTTATGGTTCGCGGCCAATAATTTTAATGTTCCGAGAAAGTGAAAACGCAATGTCTTTTTCAATTGAGTTAAAGAGTTTATTTGATTACTTAAAAATGCACAATCACTTATTTAACTATTTCACAATTTTAATTTTCATTATTAAAAGTCGAACTTCCACATGTCCATAAATTTTGATCGCAATTGTCTTCTAAAATCACTTCACAATCAACGAAGATCACTCTTCTATTACTCGAACAATATCGCTTTTCTATTTGCTTCACACTTTCGCAGTTTCTACTATCGCGGTTCTAATGAATCCCCCCATTTATTCAGCTCGCCTTTATATAGGGTATCTAGTCATTCAACCCAGTTCTCGTAAATTGGCGAATTAGCGGGAACATTCGAGCAGCGTAATGAATGGAGCAGTGACTCACTTTCAGATGTTGATGCTTGGTGGGTTTTCGAGTACGTTCGTTTTGTTGATCATGATCTTCTTGACGATTGTGAAAATAATTGCGCAGTAGCTCGCAAAATAATTCGTGCATGTAACAATATATATATATATATATATATATATATATATATATATATATATATATATATATATATATATATATATATATATATACATATATATATATATATATATATATATATATATATATATATATATATATATATATATATATATATGTATATTGTTACATGCACGAATTATTTTGCGAGTTACTGCGCAATTATTTTCACAATCGTCAAGAAGATCATGATCAACAAAACGAACGTACTCGAAAATCCACCAAGCATCAACATCTGAAAGTGAGTCACTGCTCCATTCATTACGCTGCTCGAATGTTCCCGCTAATTCGCCAATTTACGAGAACTGGGTTGAATGACTAGAGACCCTATATAAAGGCGAGCTGAATAAATGGGTGGATTCATTAGAACCGCGATAGTAGAAACTGCGAAAGTGTGAAGCGAATAGAAAAGCGATATTGTCTCTCGAGAGAAATTTACCTAAGAAATGGTGAACAACAGTAACAAAAATCTTTATTAAAAATACGTCGTGGGCGATGCTTCTCTTCTCGAACTCTAAAAAATCGTGAGTGACAAAATTCTCTTCCTTAACATTTTCACTCTCGTGGTGCGAGTTCGAACTATTCGTACTACACAGCTTCTTGAATAGAAGCTGATCACTTTACCCGACTGGGCCACTTTAACGACTCTTCGCCTATTTATGCAACTGAAAATTTTTTCTTAAGCCGTATTTGACTTTCAAAGTGATGGCCAATCAAATGATTGTGTGCTGTTTGAAAATAAGGGTGCCTACGAGAAATTTCTCTCTTCACCTAATGGTGCCAACACAAACACCCATCGTACTCATATTTTGCTATCATTACCCGTAATTTATCGTTCAACAGATGCTGGGTGAATGTTTCGAGCCTCCGTTTAATGAATAATTAGCATAAATTTTTTTTTATTATCTTCCATCAGACACTTGGTGCCTGATGAAATGTTCTCATCATGATGAATGACCACTTGATACATTTTCCTCACCGTTATTATCTCTAATGAGAAACAAAGTGGCGATACGTCCCCTCAGTGGAACGGGTAGTTCGTTGAAAATAATAAACAGAATACAATTTCCTCCTAAACAAAATTTTAACAAGTCGAAGCAGCAGGCGAATGCACCTGCCAGAAGGGTTTTGAAAATATCAAACAAAATTCTCAGAATATCAAGATACAAATTGAGTTTAAACAAATAAAGCATCACTAATATGCAATTAAATTTATCACAATTTTATTTTTAGTCAAAGCTTGCGTAATAGTTACAATATATCAATATTAGGAACGATTTCTAACCATTTCATCCCAATTCCTACATATCTGTAATATCTAGGTATGCTGCAAAATGTACCTCCCCAGTAGTACAGGTTTTTGCTGTATTTGCTGAATAATTCAATCGGCTGTAACTTAGCTGTTTTAAGCTTAATTGTTGTGAAATTTTCAGGCCACATACACTTACTGTTGGAAAATGCCGGCATCTATTTTCAGCACGTTGAAATGTCCCCTTTTAATTTTATAGAATAAAACGTTAACATTTTTAAAATCTACTATGATTAAAATAGCGGATCTAATTTTGCCTTCAGAGACATTTGTTACTCTTGCACCTACTGCAACGATTTTTTAACATATATTTGGGATCAATGGAATCCAATCCAATAGTACCTACTATCATGAGTTTTTTCATTCTTTTTTGAATCAATGGTATCCAATCAAGAGGGATAAAAATTTTCATGCATCTCTCCTTCTTCTGCACCTCTCGAAGTAAAAAGTGCCACTTTAAGACCTGTTTTTAAAAATGTTCATCAATACCTTTCATATAATGCCCATATTACCTTTGTTGAATTTTTTTTCTTTTTGGGTCAGCCCCCTTAAATTCGTAATAATTTTTTTTCACTTATGAAACTTTGAAAAGGGCGACAATTGAGAGCTACTTACTAAATTTCAATTTCATACCTTACGTGATTCCCAGGAAAACTGGCTGTGACGCACGGACGGACAGACCAACATGTCCCGATTTTAGTGGCGTTATGAAAAACTATTTTAACAAATCCCTAAAAATAGAAAGAACGCGCCAAACACCAAATCCATTTGCATCAATAGCTCAGGTAATCTGTTGTACTGTTGGTACTCATCTTTAACACCAGGCAAGAAAGTTATTTCCGGGTTAAAATGGAAACAAGGATAATGGATAAAATGCCTCCCGTCTTTACGCTGATATCGCGTTGACTGGTATCTTTTGAAAACAATGAAATCTTTCGTGTCAGATGATTTTATTATCTACGGCAATTTCCGATAGGCTTTTATGGGATGCATTGTCTCGTCTGAAAAGTTTTATAGTTCCGCCAGTTCTGTTGGCAGATTAAGAGGTGGATAGTCGGGAAAATTCGCAGCTTATCGGAAAATCGTTTGTTTTTGATGACTATATAGATTTAATTATAGGAATTAAGCAATGCGATAGCACTAAAAATGATTGTAATAAAGTTTGTTAATGATCTTCGCTGAATTTAATGACAGAGAATGATGTGTTATATTTGCCCAAATGGAAGACATTCATAAATAGCCCGAATAGCAAAAAATATTTACAGTTCAATGGAACCGCTTTCAGCTGAGTTAAGACACATCTTTCCTTACAAGTGATGTAATAACTTACCCCAGCATAGCATGCATTCACCTCAAAATTTAAACTTAGGAACACGAAAATTCATACGGAGCTCAATCATATAATTTTTACTTGTCCAACCTTCATTTATTTCAGGTGAGTTCTAACATACATGTCGTCATGCAAGGATAATTTATCTTGTGTGGTTTTCCCTGCTAAAAACAGATGATCCTTTTGAGTGCTCAAAGAGAACCACAGGTCTGAGTACTGTGTGAGCGTTTCTATGGAAAGTAGCCTTCAACAGGTGTACAGGGACGGGTTATATATATTCCTTATGTATAAATATCTCCTGCATACTTGTTGAAGGATACGCTCCACTCAAATAAGTATAAAATTTTGCAGGAAAATGAACTGTTCTAATCGATTCTCATGTTAAGGAAAACCACTACTCAGAGAATTAGAATTTCAAATGTTCGGGGATCTTAGAATACTTTCAAAAACCTGTTCAAAAGCCTGCTGGAAAATTGTAGGAATTCAAATTTAATGAAATGTTGTCTGAAAAACATGAGGTCTGTTGGAAGATGAAATAATTTTCCCATTTGAGAATGACTACCATAGTAAACAGAAGTCAAGATGAATAGCTTCCTACTATTGCAGTGTCCTCGCAAGTGAACATCCATCTATTTATCAACCATATAATATGGATAAACGAGTCGAATAGATACGAGTACACTCTTGTCAGAAAGATTTTGTACTCAACCTATGAAATACCGACACGTTACGTTACGCAACTAATGCACAAACTCAAGAAATATTCGTACTTGTAAAATTTTCCCCAGAGATTTCTTGACGGGAACCTAAATCGACCTATCAACGATTTAAAGACATAAAGTCGCGAACCATGCCAACGAATCGTATTCATAAGTTCAGCTAATTCGGGCACATGACAGTCTACTCAGTGGAGGTCACTAGTCGGCCATCTAGTTTGGAGAAGAATTCGGTTGTGGGTGATACCATGAGTAGAACTAATAACAATCGATTACAATTTTCAGCCACTGTCAAAACTGCCCAATTCAAAACGCGTTCTGAGTTAACATAACACTCCAAGTTTCTTTACTTATTTTATATGCTTGCATTTAAAACAAAGGAATACTCTCGACCACGACAAAAAAACGATCTCTATACCCCCGCAGCTGGTGCCAACTCTCAATCAACTACCCCGCTAGCCTAAATAAACTACGTTAACGAAACTACGCAAACACATGACTCGACCAGGGGCATCACGAACGCGACTCGTACGATATGAAAACTATATTTTTTTGATTTGGGAGATGAATGTCATTGACGCACTGACTGTGAGACTCCCATGCTCTCAAGCAATTGGACAACCCACTAAACACCTCCCTGTCAACTGAAAAACCCAGCCTGCAACAGTTTGACTCATTCAGTCCCGTTTCATTACACCGTGAAGTACCTTCAAGCTAGGAGATTCCTCCTCTAACGGTAGGAGAGAGGGAAAGAAGAATTTTTAGACAAGCGATCCCCTAGCCCGGACGCCCCCTCTTTTAGCACTGCCTGAACATAATATGCCTCCTGGTTCCATTTGTCAAGCGATTCAAGCATCACCGCGACTATACTATCCAGGGTGATTTCTCACGTCTCCCTGTAGAGGTCCTGTCGCAGCCTGTTCCATTTATCTCTCGCAAAAAATGTGTGGCAGGCAGCATCGTCCTCTCCTGGGAAAAACCGACCACTGGGAGACCGAGACTTCCCAATCTTATGCAGGTAAGACTGGAAGCTCCCATGCCCGCTGAAAAGCTGTATCAGATAGAAGTCAGTCTCACCATACTTTTGATGGTCGAATTCGGAGCAGACTAGATCTTGCGAGTCTTGCTGTTGTTAAACAATTTGCGAAGGCATTTCCTGGCCGACTTATGTGCAGCTACCCGTTTGCATGCTCCGTTGCGGTTCCACACCCGTTGAGCCTCGCGTCAAAGCTTGGGATGCTCCCTTTGCTTTTCAGCGATTTAAGTTGACCACTAGTACACTGAGGGCTTGCCGTGCTTGGCCTCAGAGTCAATATTCCCGAAGCAGCCTTCTCAGCCGTTGCCCTGATTTGCTCAGAAAAACTCATCTTCGAGTCGATCAGTAGCCCCAGGTACTTCACCGATGGCTTCGATTCGATTTGTATGTCTCCAATACTGTTCATCCTCACTCTAGGGATTCTCTTTTTTGTCAAAATCATCACTTCGGTTTTCTCCAGTGCTAAACTCAGCCCGCGAGCAGTCATCCAGTCCCTTACTCGGCGCATTAGCATACCTAGCCTAAGTTGCGCTTGTTCAACGGTGCGTCTGGCGACCAGAGCCGCAACATCATCCGCATAGCCGACCAAGCGCGACTCATCTGGCATCTCAAGTCTCAGTAGCCCATCGTAAGACACGTTCCACAGGTCCGGACCAAGGATAGATCCCTGGGCAACACCCGATGTAATTTCCATCCTTCGTTGGCCCTGTGTCGTGTTGTAGAGCAGGCTTCGGTCCTTTAGGTAGCTCCTCAAAAGCCGCAATAGATATTCTGGAACTTGAAAAGAGTTTTCCAGCGTGTCCAGAATATCCACCCATCTATCGGAGTTGAAGACATTCCTGACGTCGAGTGTCACCAACAGGACGATCCGTCGCTTGGTGCGACTGTATGCCTCTGCCTTTTGGACCGCGTTCACCACCTCTGCAATCGCATCAATGGTAGAACGTCCTGCTCTAAAGCCGTACTGCCGAGGAGATAGGTCCCCAGCAGCACGAATCACGTCAGTGAATCTTCCCTTGATGAGTTTCTCAAGCACTTTCCCAGCCGTGTCTAGCATGCATAACGGGTGGTATGCAGACGGCGATTCGGGATTTCCCCTCCCCTTGCTGATCAGCACGAGCCTCGCCACCTTCCATCGTACCGGGAAAACCCCGTCCCGTAGGCAAGCGTTGAATGTGCTGAGCAGCAAGTCAGGACAATGGTGATAGACGAGCTGCAAAACCTCAGCTGGAACACCATCTGGACCTGGAGCCTTCCTCGCTTTCAGGGAGAGGACTGCCTCCTCCAGTTCTAGCTGTGTGAAGAGTGGGCACTCGACTGCTGTTTCACCATGGACAGCGTCAACACGGACGGGATGGGCGGGGAAGAGTCCTCACACTATCGGGTCCATCTTTTCCGCGTCATGTATACAAGGCTTCCGTAGGGCACCAAGTTTCCCCATGACCAGCTTGTAGCCAAGGACCCACGGATCCTTGTTCACATTGTCCACTAGGTCTTGCCAGCAGTGAGCCACGCTACTGTTGATCAGTTTGCGAAGGCATTTCCTGGCCAACTTATATGCTGCCACCTGGTTGCATGCCTCGTCACGGTTCCGCGCCCGTTGAGCCTCACGTCAAAGCTTGTGACACTCCCTTCACTTTTCAGCGATTTAAGTTGACCACCAGTACACTGGGGGCTTGCCGTGCCGGGGTCTTCGACGGGGCATAGAAGCGCAGCAAGCAGTCATAATGATGCTCATAGTAGAGTTCACCACGTCTTGAGCTGCCAGTTCTTCCGTCCCCTCCGAAGCCCCCTGCAGCGGCCCACCTGCTGTGAGCACCTTGACGAACCTCTCGATGTCCCTCCTTCCGATGTTCCATCCAGTTGTAGAAGGCCGAGAGCACGGACGTTGGGAGACAGTATCACTTATCTCAAATAGAATGCACTGATGATCACTGGCTGAGTACTCCTCTAATACTTTCTAGTTGTGAATCCTCCGTACTAAGGACTCCGAGGCGAATGTCACGTCCGGTATGGTTCCCTCACAGCCAATACGGCGGAAAGTCGGCGAGTTTCCGGAGTTTAGTACGACGAGGGCTGTCCTGGCCGCCATTTCCAAGATTCGTTTTCCCCGCGGATCCGTCTGAGGCATGCCCCATTCGATTGCATTAGCATTGAAGTCGCCCCTAACGAGCACTTTGCCCTCTGCGTTCGAGACAGTGCCCTCCAAAGCATTAAGCTTGGCTTGGAAAGATGATATCGACTCGTTAGGCGTTAGGTACATACTAACGAAGGTGATCCCTGAGCACCGAACCCACACGGAACCATCCCCCCGTTCACAACTCTCCACTTGAAAGTCACTGTTCCGAACCCAGATAGCGGCAGTACCAGTTTCATCAGAATACCATAATGCAGGACTTTTATTATGGTGTTGCTCACTCAGCAGCAAGAAGTCGGCTTGCATGTCCCTCGCAAACTGCTCAAGCAGATTTTGGGTGGTTGAGCTACGGTGTAGGTTTAGCTACAGGGTGCGGGTCATCGAAGCTCTGATTTTGCCTTGGCTAGGGCTTTCTGGAACACCCGGCATTTTCCTGATCCCAAGACGTATCCAAAATCAGGTTTTGGATCAGCATTAGCATTATTATAGTATTAGGAAATACAAATATGAATACGTAAACATAGCATTTAGAAAAACAAGTTGAGTAAACAGAACTACGCTCATGTCAGAAAGATTTTGTACTCAACTTCTCAGAAATGCAGTCACCAGCAACGAATAACGTCAACAAATATATCAAAGAGATGTGCACGTTTAAAAAAAAACCTTGGTTTTCTATTTTCAACGGGCGCCATTTCGTTGCAAACCAACAAAATTAACTCAAATCATGAACTCCTAAAAATATTGATGTCATTGCCCTTATTTGAAAATTTCAAGAAGATCAAATCAAAACTGCAGTGACTGATTCGATGGAAAGTCCGTAAAATACCAAGATCATGTGTTATTGTTGTTGTATTTGGAGAAATTTCAAATGGCTATACATAACTTCCGTGTGTATCATTCGATTTTCATCAAACTTGCATAGTTTAAGAACCTTTTGTAGGACTACTTAAATATCAAATTTCGTTCAGTTTAAGGGTGCGTATTTAATTTAATTGGGAAAAATGTGGAATTCGAAGATCATACTATTATTAACAAAGCTGAGTGAATTTTGACTTCTTAGGTATTTTTTGCTTTTGTTCTCGTAAACACCTCCACACATATTTTTTCAGATTCGTCCGATCACAGGTGTCTAATCGCGAGGGGGGGACACAAATTTTTCGTGTACTGCCCCCCTGTGCGCCCCTCGAAGCAAACATTGCCAAACTGAGAACTGTTTTATCTAGGCCTTTCATTTGATACCCATATCGGCTATCTTCGATGAAATTTTTTTCGGGGGGTCACTCCCCTATATGGGGAGACCCCCCTCAAATACCTTATAAATTTTTTTCTGTAGTTGAAATTTGAAGAGAGCACCACTTTACACCTACTTACGAAATTTGATGTTTCTAGCTTAAATAGTTTCCGAGAAAAAGTGCTGTGACACACGGACGGACGGACGAACAGACAGACGGACAGGCGGACAGACAGGACGCGATTTTAGTAGGTTTTTCTAGAATTATTTTACAAAACCCTAAAAACGAGTGATCAAAATAGAAAATAAAAAGAGGACATCAAAAGCAAAAGAGTGAACGAATGAAAAGTGCAGTAAACAGTAAAAAGTGAATGAACAATAGAACAATAACAAACTAACAGTAAAAGGTGAGTGATCGAGAAAAAAGAATAAAAGCAATGTCTGGTACGGATAAATTGAAGAAGTTGGCTGCGACTCAATTAAAGTCATGCTTGGAGAAAGCACTACAGAAGACGACGGGAAATAAGAGTGGCTAGTGTTGCAGTTAATGTCAATTCCCGAGGAAGTCAGAGAGAGGGCGATTCATGATGAAATGACGAGCGAGGTGGATGGTGGTGGTAGTGCAGTCGGCGGAATAGCGAAATCATCGGTAAGTGAGTACGATACAAGTGATGAGCAGGCGTTTGAGGAAACGACAGTGAGAAGCAAGAAGGAGCGGACACGCCGTACAAAAGATAAAAAAAGAGGGGGATAAAAGAGTGGACCTTGATGAAAAGTAAAGTAGAGCTGATGTAACAGAAGTTGGAGTTACAAAGGAGATAGAACGAGTGTTTAAAGAAGGAGATTGTGATGATGCAACGGTCAAGTGAGCAAAAATTGACGGCAGGTGTTTTTACAACGAGTGCCTCCTTTGCAAGTGTAAAAGATTTGATACCCAAAATTTTAGGCAACGGTCGATGATTTCGAATACCTGCTACAACAACTTAAAAAGATCATCACAACGTATAAATCGGATGATAATAATTTGAGGACATTGATTGCTGGTCGATTGAGTGGTCGCGCTTTGAAGTGGTTACATAGCAAGGTAAATATGATAACCACACTAGTCGATGAACTGATGAATGAGATGAACACGCTATTCAAAGACCATGCAAGCACACAAGTGGCGAAACGGCAGTTCGAAGTAAGAATGTGAAATCTAGAAAAGACGTTCTAGGAATATTTCCACGACAACATTATTCTAGCAAACAAAGTTAGAATGAGTGATGACGTCTGCTGGAATATATTTTCGAGGGAATTACTGATACGGGCCTACAATATCAAGCGAGGATGCTGCGTTTGACAAATAAGGAAGATATTTTGGAAGCATTCGTGAATGTGCGACAGACACAGCCGGTACCCCAACGAGTGACCAAGACAGTCACGTCAACAGTACGACGACCAGCAGTGGGAGAGGAGATGACGAGAAAAACTCGATGCTATAACTGCAACGCGAAGGGATATATAGCAAATGAGTGTCGAAAGGAAAAGCGGGCTGTTGGTGGGTGCCACGTGTGTATGAAATATGATGTTTTGCGGCTATATGCTCCAAAAGAAAGCCAACCAAACGAGTGCTGAGGATTGACGATGATGAGAGGGACAAATACGTAAAGAACTTTGCATTTACTTTAAAAAACGATAAATTATGATAAATACCGACAGTCCCATAAGCATGATTCAGAAGCAGTTTGTACCAGAAGCGTTAGTATATAAGGAAAAATAACAATGTAGATCCTATAGTATTAATAAAAGTCCTCTGAATATTATCAGTAAAATTGATGGTAGTATTTAATTTGATGATGAGAGAGTTGAGCATGTTTGTTGTAAAAACGACGCAGTGAATTTACCAGTGATTTTAGAAATGATTTTTGGAAAGAAAGTAAGCTTAAACTGATGAAATTGAAAGATGAGTTAGAGAAGACAGCTGGTATAAAAGAGCTTTATAATGAGTGTAAAGATTTGATGAATATTGAAATTGAGATAGACGATGAAATAGTTATTAGTGAAAAGATGAATTTGGGTACTAAGAGAAAACTTGTAAAGCTGTTTGAGTATCATTATTTGTATTGTACACGCCCCGAATCTCCGAAGATTAGGTATGAAATGATGTTCAGGTTGACTGATGAAAAGCCACTCCAATGCTCACCTAGAAGATTATCATATAGTGAAAAAGAGAAATTCCTAGTGATCTTAGACGATTTAATTAATTCAGGAGTTGCAAAAGTTAACAAGTCGGAATATGCGTAGCCGATTGTGTTAGTAAGGAAGAAAACGGAGGACATCCAACTATGCGTGGATTATAGGGTTTTGCATAAGGTAACATTAAAAGATAATTATCCTATTCCTCTAATAGATATAGAACTACTTAATAAAAATATATTTTCACTGAAAGACTTAAAAAGTACATTTTACCATGTAGTCATGTGTGAGGAATTAGTTAAGTTTACGTCATTTGTGACTCCCTTAGGGCAATATGAGTTTACAAAAATGCCCTTCGGACTTAGAAATGCGCCGTCGACATTTCAGAGGTATATCATTGAAGTTTTTGAACTAAGAAAACATAGATATACCTTGATGATATAATGACCGCAACAGATGACATTGAAGAACATTTAAGTACGAGGGCCATTCAACAAGTACTTAGCCTCACCGTCCGACGGCGCTAGTATTACAAAAGAGTTTTACCATTATGCAGTACATTCTTTTAGTAGCCTACTATCAAAGTTTCAGTCAATTCCCTTTATTATTTTAGCTTTGATAGCCTTTGGAAGCGAGCGTGTTGGTCAGTTGTACAAAGATGGAAAAAGAACAATATCGTTCAGTGATTAGATTCTTATTTTTGGAAGGGAAAGCGCGCAGCGAAATCAAAGATCGCTTGGATGCAGTGTACAGCGACTCTTCTGCTTTGATGGCGACCGTCAAGAATTGGTTCAACGAGTTTGCTCGTGGCCACACGTCGGTTTTTGATGAGCCACGCCCAGGTGCCCCGAAAACGGCTGCTACGGAGAAAAACGTTCGAAAAATCCAAGATCTCGTGTTGGCAGACCATCGATTGAAGGTTCGCGAGATAGCTGAGACTGTGGACATCGCAGAAGGAACATTGCATCATATTCTACACGAGCACTGGGCATGAGAAAGCTGTCGGCGCGATGGGTGCCACGTTTGCTCACACCGGAAAACAATCGCAACCGTGAGACCACATCGGCGACGTGTTGGCGCTGTTTCAATGCAATCCGGCGGTATTCTTGCTTCGTTTTGTGACCGTCGGCAAAACATGGACTCACTGGTACACACCAGAGACCAGAGAACAGTCGAAACAGTGGACTTCACCCGGCGAACGTGCTCTGAAGAAGGCAAAGACTGTTCAATCGGCCGGAAAGGTCATGGCCATCGTTTTCTGGGATTTACAAGGTGTGATCCACATCGATTACCTCGAGAAGGGTAAAACAATCACGTGGCGCTACTATGCAGACTTATTGGGCAAATTTGACGTCGAATTGAAGAAAAAGGGGCCCGCTTGGCGAAGAAAAAAGTGCTGTTCACAGCTCCGCCGTCGCCATGGCCAACTTGGTCGAATTGCGCGACGGATTGCTGCCCCATCCACCGTACTCTCTAGATTTGGCCCCCTGTGACTACTTTTTGTTTCCAAACCTGAAAAAAATCACTCACCGGGAATAGATTTGGGTCGAATGAGGAGGTCATCGCCGCCACGGAGGCCTATTGTGCAGCCCGCCAGAAAAATTTTTTTTTTTGGGTTGAAAAAGTTAGAGCATCGCTGAGCCAAGTGTATCTAGCTTGAAGGAAATTATGTGGAAAAATAAATTGCCACCTTTCCAAAATTTTTGATTTTCTTCTGTAGGCTACGTACTTGTTGAATGACCCTCGTATATTGGTAGAAGTTTTTGATAAGTATGTTAAGTTCAGAATAAATTGAAATTGCGGCAAGATAAGTGAAGGTTTTGAAAATCTAAGGTCCAATACTTAGGATGTATTATTTCTGCAGACGGAATAAGACCAGATGAGAAAGTCGTAGAAGCCACGAGGAATTTTCCAAAACCGACGCGCGCCATAAAAATTTATTTTAGCGAAACGTGTAGAAATTTTGAATACAATATCTGACCTTTAAACGATGAAATTCAAACGTGTACTAGCGAAATAGTATACGAATGATGAGAATTCACTTTTAAAAATCATTTTATATATTTAGCGTACACACTGCAGGTGTTAGGGCCACTAGATGCTCGAGCGGTTCAAGGCTACGATTACTCCAAAAATTATACTGTTACATGTACAAATAATTACATGTACAAATAATTCTGCGAGCTACTGTCGCAATTGTTTTCATTATCATTAAGAACGTCAACAAATGAATTTACTCGAACCCACGAGTAAATTCAACAAGCATAATCAACATCTGCAAGCGACGTCACTCCATTCATTAATTTGCTCGAACCTACCAGGTACCTCTCGGTAGAACGTTCGCCAATATGCGAGAAATGGGTGAATACTTAGAGACCCTATATAAAGGCGAGCTGAATGAATGGGGGAATCATTCATTCGACCGCGATAAGAACTGCGATTGTGTGTGGCAAGTGTGTTTCGTAATAGTGAAGTAATTTAGAAGACAATTGCGATAATAAATTTATGGACAAGTGTTAGATTTTTTTTAGTGACAATTAAAATTAGTGAAAGTGTTAACTGATTATTGTGCATTTTATTTAATTAAATAAACACTTTTAACTTAAATTAAAAGACATTGCGTTTTCACTTTCCCGGAACATTAAAATTATTGGCCGCGAACCAATAACACGCGACAGTGGTGTCAAGAAGTGCGAAAGAAAAATTTTGAAAGTGAAAATTTGAACATTTTTATAGTGCACAATAGTAAAATTTAAAGAAACATTAAAAATGCCACGAAGCTTAAACTTAAAAATTAATGAATTGACCATATCGGAGCTCAAGGAGGAGTTGGAACAGCGGAATCTGGCCACACAAGGTACAAAGGCCATACTGATTGCACGCTTGCGTGACGCGATCGAGTCGGAAGGCGTGAATCTGGATTCGGGTGAGCTCTCAGATGCGGAAAAAGGCGCAGAAGGTGGAGAAGTAGACACGCCAAAATCAAAGGAGCCAGAAAACGCGCTGATGCAAATGTTAATGCTGATGCAGCAGGAGCAGCGACAACAGTCATCCAATTTAACCACGAAGCTAGATGAGCAATCAGCGAAGCTTAATGAACAATCAGCGAAGCTTAATGAACAATCAGTGAAGCTGGATCAACAAGCGATCGAAATCAAGGCAGACATCGCTCAGAAGCTGGAAAAACAGTCAACCGAAATAAAAGCGGAGCTCAGTAGTCTCAACAGCCAAATTAAATGCGTCGAGGAGAAGGTATACCAGGTCGAGGAGAGAATCAACCTTGAGATCAGCCAGGTAAACTATGCGATGGAAAAAGTGAAAAAGGACTTGGAAGCAGCGAAGGCAGTAATAACCGCCTCACCAGCCCCAATTATAACCGCAGCGCAAAGCTCATCTAGAAATGTGCAAGCACCAATATTGGATGGGCAAACGGTCTGGACTATTTACAAAACCCATTTCGAAGCAGCCGCTCGCATAAATCACTGGAATGAGCAGGAACGAGCAACTGCATTGATTCTTGCTCTAAGAGGCCCAGCTGCCGAGCTTTTGCAGACGATCCCCGTTGAATTGCCCTCAAACCTGAATGCTATAATGAATGCGCTCGACATGCGTTATGGAGACGATCATCTGAAGCAGATTTATCGGTCACAGCTAAGGCATCGAATGCAGAAGTCTGGTGAAACCCTACAGCAGCTAGCCCAAGACATTGAGCGACTGGCACTTTTGGCTTATCCAGCCTACGACCCAGAACATCGAGATGACGCAGCAACAGAAGCATTCATCAGCGCCCTAAAGGACCCGGAATTGCAACAAGCCGTGCGGTTAGCTCAAAAGCAAACGGTTAAGGACGCACTGGCTTATAGTCTGAACTTTGAGGCAGCGAAAAATGTGACTCGTACCACTGCCCGGGTTCGTGAGGTAGTGACAGACGAGTGCAGGTGTGAGCGCGTGGAAATTGAGCGAGACCCGCATGTAAATGGTGCGCCTAGATGCTGGAATTGCGGAGAGAAGGGGCACCTGCAAAGAGACTGCAAGAAGCGAAGAAAACCGAGCTATTGTCCAGGGTGTGCAGCTAGAAGGAGATCCAGACCGAGTCAGGAGCCCAGAATGGAAGCCCTTCAAACAGAGGGGTCGGGAAACATGTAAGAGCCAACTTCGTGGGGCAGAGGTTGGCTAGGAGGATCGAGGTCCCCAGCACCACCATCACCGTGTCAAGACTACATCGTGGAGAAGCGGACTTATGCCTTCCGGGTCAAGCTGACGGAGAACACTGCACCATAACAATCGACACTGGTGCAACCCGATCGATTATCCGACCAGACCTAGTTAGACAGCAACAACTTCACAAGGGCAGAATTTTCTCACTACGGACAGCTACGGGAGAAACTGCACCTGTTCGTGGAGAGGTCAACCTCCAGATACAGTTGGGAGACCTTGTGTTCCGACAAAATTTTCTGGTCGCGAACATTATGGATGACTGCATTCTCGGAATGGATTTTCTGCGACCACATGGAATCACGTTGGATTTGGGCAAACGTGTATTGAAATGGCAGAATGTAGAAGTACTGATGGAGGATCCCAGCGTCCGAATTCCCAAGATGATTGTAGTGGTATGTACTGACACTGATGTACCGAATTCTTCCGAAAGCATTGTATGGGCCAAGCTTGATGGTGATTCTGGAGACCACCGATCTTACCTGATAGAGCCAACGACGACGTCTGCATTACGCAGTTTGATTGTAGGACGATGCCTTGTAAGATCTTTAAGGAACGGATATGTGCCGGTTAGAGTCCTTAACACCGCAGACTCGACTACGAACATCAAAGCGGGAGAAGTCATCGGCAGCTGCCAGCCTGTTTCCACCATCACCTCTTTGGAAGCCACTCACGACCATAATTGGAAAAGGAGGCAAGACACAGACAAAGCCCGGGAATCCACGTCTGCAATATTGAAGCAGGCCAAATTGCCAGTGCAGCTATTCAAACGAGCCTCTCATCTGATCACCAAGTACAGTGACATCTTCTCAACAAGCCCGGATGACCAAGGCCGAACGAGCCTGGTAACTCACGTCATAGATACACAGGGAGCCAAGCCGATTCGACAAGCACCGAGACGTCTCCCTATAGCCAAACAAGGAGAAGTGAGCGCGCTGATCTCGGACATGGAAAAACAAGGCGTTATTGAACCTTCTGTCAGTCCATGGGCCGCGCCTGTAGTTCTAGTCAAGAAAAAGGATGGTAGCACTCGCTTTTGTGTCGACTATAGGCAGCTTAACGACGTCACTAAGAAAGATAGTTACCCACTCCCACGCATCGATGACATCATGGACACTTTAGCCGACGCAAAATGGTTTTCTACACTCGATCTCAAGAGTGGCTACTGGCAGGTAGAAATTGACAAGAAGGACCGAGAGAAGACCGCATTTTCAGTTGGGACCGGATTGTGGCAATTTGTTGTGATGCCGTTTGGGCTTTGCAATGCCCCAGCCACTTTCGAACGCTTGATGGAATATGTGCTACGTGGTCTAACCTGGAAAACCTGCTTGGTATACCTAGATGACATCATCGTCATCGGTAGAACGTTCGAAGAGCATGTGCGGAACTTAGAAGAGGTTTTCTCCCGATTACGACAGGCAAATTTGAAACTTAGTCCCGAGAAGTGTACTCTTTTTGCAGATGAAGTAAAATACCTGGGACACGTCGTATCAGCAGAAGGGGTTAAAACAGACCCTGAGAAAATTGGAGCCGTGAAAAGCTGGCCAACACCAAACAACAAGCGCCAACTACGAAGTTTTCTGGGTCTGGCGACCTACTATCGAAGATTCGTCAAAGGCTTTGCCAAAATAGCTAAGTGTCTCCATCAGCTAACCGAGAAAAATCGTCCGTATGTCTGGAATGAACAATGCCAGACAGCCTTTGAGACCCTGAAGGAAAAGCTGTGTGAATCACCCGTGCTGGCGTATCCGAAACCCGGAAAAATGTTTGTAGTTGACACCGATGCAAGCAACGGCGGTATTGGAGCTGTACTCTCCCAGTAGATCAATGGCGAAGAAAGAGTCCTCTCTTATTACAGTCGAGTTCTCTCAAAAAGTGAGAGGAATTACTGCGTGACCAGGAAGGAGCTATTGGCTATAATAGAGGCCACCAAGCTGTTCCACAAGTATCTATATGGCCAGAAATTTGTTCTTCGAACGGACCATGCATCACTGAGATGGTTGCTCAACTTCAAAAACCCCGAGGGACAGGTTGCGAGATGGATCGAAAGATTGCAGTCATACGACTACGAAATTGTTCATCGGAAGGGCGGAGTTCATGGAAATGCTGACGCCCTATCCCGCCGTCCATGTCCAGCTAACTGCAAGCATTGCCGACGGATTGAGGAAAAGGAACCGCTCGTTGATCTGCGATTGATAACGGCGGAATTCGATGAAGGTTGGTCATCGGAGGAGATTCGAAACGCCCAGTTAGCCGATGAAGACATCGGGCCATTGCTCGTATGGAAGGAGACGACTGGGCGACCTGAGTGGAAAGACGTTTCAATGCATGGCGCAACCCTGAAAAGTTATTGGGCACAATGGAACTCCCTTCAGGAGGAGGGTGGCGTACTCAAGCGGAAATGGGAAACGGCGGATGGTAGCTCCTATAGGATGCAAACTATACTTCCCAAAAGCCGAATCCACGATGTGGTTAAGGAAATGCATGAAGGATCCTCGGGAGGCCACCTTGGTGTTAACAAGACCTTAGCGAAATTGCGGGAACGGTTCTACTGGCTCCACGCTCGAGAAGACGTAGAAGACTGGTGTCGCAGATGCACCATTTGCGCTCCCCTCAAAGGCCCAAAGCGACGACTGAGAGGACAAATGCAAACCTATAACGTAGGCGTGCCATTCGAAAGGATTGCTGTTGACATCGTAGGACCCTTTCCTGAATCCGATTGGGGAAATCGATATACGCTGGTTGTAGCCGATTATTTCAGCAAGTGGCCCGAGGTCTATCCCATTCCCAACCAGGAAGCAACTACCGTAGCTGAGCAGCTAGTGTTAAATTGGGTCAGTAGGTACGGCGTACCTTGCGAATTACATTCGGATCAAGGCCGAAACTTTGAGTCACTAGTTTTTGGCGAAATGTGCGAGCTGCTCGGAATACGGAAAACGAGGACAACACCGCTGCATCCCCAATCCGATGGAATGGTCGAACGTTTCAACGGCACGCTCAATAAACACCTTGCCAAGATGGTTGACGAGAACCAAAGGGACTGGGACCGACATATCCCACTATTTTTGATGGCGTACAGAGCTGCCGAACATGCATCGACGGGCCAAGCCCCAGCCAAAGTCATTTTTGGAAAGACTATTCGTCTGCCAGCCGATATAAAGTTCGGAACACCCCCTGAGGAACCCCAAACGGTCTCGGAGTACGCAAGTGATCTAAGACAACGGTTGAACCAGATACATCGGACAGTGCGGAAACACCTCGAATCGGCTACTGACCGCATGAAGACCAGGTATGATCTAAAGGCTAATTCTACTGGCTTCCAGCAAGATGACTTGGTGTGGCTTTATAACCCGCAACGGCGAAAGGGTAGGTCTCCAAAGTTGCAGCATAATTGGGAGGGACCATACCGAGTTACAAAGCGAATCAACGACGTCGTATACCGAATACAGGAACATCGTAAGCCGAGAGCTAAAATGAAAATCGTGCATCTGGACCGTCTTGCCCCATATTACACCCAGGGAGAATTGACTACAAATAGCGACACATCTTTTCGGGGCGAAAAGAACTGAGATGGGGGCAGTGTTACATGTACAAATAATTACATGTACAAATAATTCTGCGAGCTACTGTCGCAATTGTTTTCATTATCATTAAGAACGTCAACAAATGAATTTACTCGAACCCACGAGTAAATTCAACAAGCATAATCAACATCTGCAAGCGACGTCACTCCATTCATTAATTTGCTCGAACCTACCAGGTACCTCTCGGTAGAACGTTCGCCAATATGCGAGAAATGGGTGAATACTTAGAGACCCTATATAAAGGCGAGCTGAATGAATGGGGGAATCATTCATTCGACCGCGATAAGAACTGCGATTGTGTGTGGCAAGTGTGTTTCGTAATAGTGAAGTAATTTAGAAGACAATTGCGATAATAAATTTATGGACAAGTGTTAGATTTTTTTTAGTGACAATTAAAATTAGTGAAAGTGTTAACTGATTATTGTGCATTTTATTTAATTAAATAAACACTTTTAACTTAAATTAAAAGACATTGCGTTTTCACTTTCCCGGAACATTAAAATTATTGGCCGCGAACCAATAACACGCGACAATACGAAAACGTGGGTAAACTAATAGCACTTTAACTCAAAAACGGCTTTAGATGTCGATTTAAAATTTTGTATACATATTTTTAAAACCAAAATTTATCAAATTATGCCAAAAAAACGAGAAAATAAAGGTTAAACAGTGGACTGACCCCTTAATCAATACAATCTATTAGCCTTTGCAGCATATTTCTGCTTCTTTCTTTCTATTTTTGTTGTTTCTTTAATGTGAATAAATATGAAAATAGTATTAGATTGACAAAACGTAATTTTGTATGTTTGTTTAATTCAGCTTATGTATTTCTAAATCATTCAACAAATTAAATAAATTATTTAACTAAGAAAAAACAACTTCGATTATTTTTTTGACTATTTAACTGAATCGTACAAGAAATGAGAAGTGATAAATTATGGCGCGTGATTAAATAGTGACTTTAGTAGGATTATTTAATTCATTCATCAATTGCACAGTAAAAATATCATGTCGCGTCGATTGACATTTATAAAATATCTCAGAGCCGAAAGACTTAGAAGATATTATTTACACAAAGGCAAGATGGAGAGAAACCTAGCGTTGTTGTTCCACATATTTAAAGAAGAAGTAAAATTCATGTCTTAAGCTACTTGTCTCAGCTAACTTCCCCTACTATTTTGTCTGTTCCTTTCAAACTTGCTGCATTATAAAACATCTTTCACTCTCTCTCTCCAATCATTCTATGCTTAGCAGGTGCTAAGTCATACTAAAATTTTTAATTTTATTTAATATAAAGTTCCGTTATTTATAGATATTAAATTAAAATATGTATACAAGCCACAAAATTTTTTAATAATGTCAGAATGGCTTTTTTATTTAATTAATTTCTCTCCCTAAGCAACTCACATCTACGCGGCTTCACTGGCGTGCTCGACTGCCTGCATTTCACCACTGGCATCCGTTGTTGCCAGTTTCTCCAGCGTTGACATCTTCAACCAAGGCGGGATCGGGATTAACTTCTGAATCGTCATACGTTGATTCATCGTCGCTGTTCGCTTCTGGTCCCAAGGAACACCAGGGTTTCAACTGCTCCGCGTGGAATACAGATTGGAACAATCGTTGATTCCGTTGGCAATCTTCTAAATCTCGAATGAGGTATCGGTCACAGTCCAATATGCGATTAATTACATACGCTCCCTTGTAGCGTGGCTGTAATTTTCGAAATTCTCCAGTCGCAGAAGTCACGCCATCGACCATAACCAGATCGTTAACCGCAAACTGTTTTGTTTACCCGTGTTGTTTGTCGAAATGTTCTTTCCATTTTTGCTTTTCGATGTTAATTCTTTTCTAACTCGTGTAGCGTGTCGAGCAGCTTATTCGGAAGAATGTCACGTAGCTAGTATCGGAATACAATCGCATTCGGCGTACGACTGGTAGTCGAGTTTGCTTGGGAATTTAAAAGAAACTGAAGCCTTTTAAGATTTCGGTCCCATTTGCGTTCGTTATCTGTTGAAGTTCGCCAATATAGAAGAACGGATTGATACACTCTGTCGATTTGGCCATTTTCCCTGGGGGTTCTAACTGCATTTAAAATATGGCTGATATCGTTATCAGCACAATAACTTTCAAACTTTTTGGAAGTGAAGGCTGCACCTCGGTCTGATATGATTCGTCACGGAAGCCCAAAAACGGTAGTTAGCTCATTTAGCTCATGAATTACTGGGAGCGTGCTCGTTGACTTTACAGCTTTAACCACAATATATTTCGAAAATGAGTCAGTTATTCCTAGCACGTATTGGTTTCCAGTGATACTTTTAGAAAAAGGTCCCAGGTGATCTCCGTGCTTCATTTCGAACGGAATAGAGACAACCGGGCTAGCATACAGTTTCCCAACTGACTTCCCAGCAGCCGTTTTAAAATAACAGCATTCGATACAGCCAGCGATATATTCCTTAACGTAATTTCGCATTCGCTTAAACCAATAATAGGGCCATATCTGTTCTAAAATTTTGTCCATCCTAAAGTGTCCTCGGTCATCATGAGATATAGTCGGTTGGTTTCCAGTACGTAATCCTCCCCTAACTGTGCCAGCTGGTCAGAACACTGTTCGCCTCGAATTATCCGCGTGATATTTCGTAGTGTCTCGTCCTGTTGTTGCATTGTAACCAGCCAGTCTTCGTCGGTAGTGTTGACTGTTAAAATCCACTCAACAACTTCAGTGGTGTTTTCGGTAGGTGCATGACTTAAGGCATCCACATGCTGCATGCTGCGGCTGTCCCGGTGAATTAGTTTAAAACCATACTCGGACATCTTCAGCCACCATCGTGCTATCCTTGGAGGTAGGGGCTTCTTTAGTCGCACCGTGGTTACTGCAGAGCAATCTGTTACAATCGTAAAAGGTTTCCCCAACACATAGATTCGGAACATTTCCAACGATTTTACAATAGCGAGTACTTACAGCTCATACGAATGGTAGTTTTTCTCTGCCTCGCTACAATAACGGCTATAGTAGCAAACCGGTTTAATCCCACCCGAAGATTCTTCCTGGAACATCAACCCACCCAGCCCTTTGAACTCGTATCTGTATGGATCTCATGGCGTTTCGTCTGATCGTACAAGCACAGAATAGGCTCATTGGATAACATCCCCTTCAGATGGCTAAATGCGGCTTCTTGATCGGCATCCCATAGGAAGGTTGCATTTTTCTTCAGTAGGTGGGTGATTGGTCATGCTATTTCGGCAAATTTTTCAATATACTTCCGAAAAAATCTGGTTAACGCTGAAAATCTTCGAACGTCGTTAACATTTTCGGGTGTTGGGAAATCTTTTATCGCTGCTACTTTTACCTCCCTAGGTGTTTTACTGCTGGCGTTCACTCGGTGGGCCAAAAAGTTAATCTCACTTTCCAAAAATCTGCATTTTGAGCGGCGTAGAGTAATTCCGACTGCTCGAATCACTTCGAGTACCTTCCGCAGCTTTTCCATTCCTTCGGCAAAATTTTTGCTTTGGATCATTAAGACGTCGAAAAATGTAATGAGTATTTCAAGGGAGCAACATGCGCTCAATTTTTTTCATTACTTCCTGGAACACAGCTGGTCCATTTACAACTCCAAATGGCATCCTTAGAAATTCAAAATGCCCATCGTGCGTAATAAAGGCAGTATATTTTCGTGACTCTGGCTCGACTTCGATTTGGTAGTATCCGGATAGCAGGTCCAGAGTTGTGAACAATTCAGCATCTATAATTTGTGCTAGCAACTCATCGACCGTAATGCTATCTAGTTCTCGGTAGTCTATACATAGTATACCTTTAGAATCTGATTTTTTTCATAAGTACCGCCGGAGAAGCATACGACAATTCACTCGGCTGTATAATGTTTCTTTCCAATAATCAGTCTATAATTTTTGTCACCTCAGGTCTTTTCGCAAAAGCAATGCGATGAGGTCAGTGGAAAACGGGTTTGCCTAATATTAACCTAATTTTCAACTGCCCCAGTTAACACTCCCCAATCTCCGATTGATTCTCGGGGAAACAATCTTTGAATTCGCATAATAGTTCATCTAACTTGCGATACTCGTCCTCGTTCAAGTTTTTTTTGTCTTTGATTTTACAAACGCAATCTCCAATGATTAGGTTTAGACCTTGGCTTTTTAGGAAATCGGCTCCCACTAAAGTAGCACATGGCAACATTCCATCTTCCACGATATAGAATGTGTGAAAAAAAATCCCTATTATCAAACTGCATCTCCGTTTTGATTTTTCCCGTAGAGCGATATTTTTCTCCACCGAAGCCGGAAAATTTCGATTTTAGACGATTCAACTGGCCCAATGGCATCAACAATGGATCGAGCTAATAATGAACGTGAGCTTCGTGAGTCTACTATTATTATATATACTTTTCTCCTTGACAGTTATTTTTTTTTCGGTGGCAATAGCGGTCCAGAAACAATTGATAAATATTCCTCCTCCTGTATTTGCAATACGACATCTGACTGCTGTAGTGTAGATCTTCTCGATTGTTGAGCTCTGTCAAGGCATTCGCTCGTTCTACGTCCCATACAACGGCAATGATCACAACGTGGACGTCATTGTGGATGCGGACATCGCACTGCCAAATGACTTCACTGATGGCAATTGAAACATGACAGTCCGGTTTCGTGCATTTCGACTAGCCTCGTATTCGACACTCATACCGACTGTCGCGTAGGGGCACAAACTCACTATGTGATGCACGCATCTGATGCGGATCTATAGCCGGCACAACATCCTCCTCGGGCGGCTAATCGCCATGTGAAATTCTTGTAGTTCTGTGAATTCACTTCCCACCAGAGCATTTTGCAGTGCTGGATGACTGAGGCCTCATCGGATATATTTTATGATTGCTGCATCTGACACTTCTCCCCATCACCTAATCGCTGTCATTTTATAAAGATATTCATCCAAACTTTCCGAATTTGCACGAATCGTTCTCATCAACTTTAAATATACACCGGCTTCGTCATTTTGAGTAGGAAAGTCAATCACTAGTTTGTTCGCAAACTCTGGGAAACTTTTAAATACTTGCATTTGTCCGTCGTTCCATATTTTTGCTTATCCGCACAGTTTTAATTGTGCTGCAAACAATACCAACTACCTTCAACTCGCATATGCGCTTCATAAACTGTTCTGCCGTCCAGTCTCGCTTGTTCGGGTCGAAACTTGGCAACATTTCCACGATGTCGTGGACGGAAAAAAACGTTCTCGTTCGTCGATATGTTGATTTTAGGAATGCCTGCTCCTTTTCCAGCAAAGTGCGTTCACGCTGTTGAAGATTTAATCGTCGTGGCGTCTTATGTTCATGCATCATCTCCTCAGCTTCTCGGGGTGCACCCATCTCCTCCGTTAGGGTGATTTCGTCGTCATGACCACTGGCGTTGCCGCTTAAATCTCGCACAATTTGAACTTGGGTCATGTGCTGCTTGCTTCTGGGAAATCTGATTGCACTAACCTTTTGATTAATTTGGGTTTATTTCCTGACGTCGGCAGCCCACGCTCACGGTTCAAGTCGCTTACATGACTGACCCCACTTCTGCATTATCAGAATGGGTAATGAATAAAACCAATGGAGTTCAACCAATTTAGCTTTTTTATTTGATTAATTTCTCTCCGTAAGCAACACATGTCTACTCGGCATCGCTGGCGTGCTAGACTGCCTGCATTTTACGACTGGCATCCGTTGTTGCCAGTTCTCCAGTTTCTCCAGCGTAGAAAACAATATGTGTTTAAAATTGTTAGCATTTTTCATTTCGTATTATTATCTCCAATTTGACTTAGGGTTTTTTCCAATTGTGAATTTCTTTAAAGGTTTCCATTTTATAATCATATTTATTTGCTTTTAGTTTGTAACAATTCTATCTGCTTATTTTTTTTTGTTTCTGAATCTTCTCTTATTTTCATTTTAGATTATGATTAATCTATTACGCGTTTTTTTTTTCTTACTATTCGGTTTCATTTATAAAGATTGTTTTTCAGTTCTAATCAAAAAAGTAGTACAAACAATATCTAATATTCCATGCTTGACACTTTTGCATATTTTTCACAGAATCAAAACGACATAGTAAAAACTGAATAGGAAGCAATTTGTTTATACGGAAAGTAATAAGGGTAAAATGTACAGATAATATGTCAAGTTCTTGGTGCGTTGCGAAAAAGTTTTGAAAAGTACCCTTTTTGAAGTATGTCCATGTATTCACCGCTACTTTCCGCATATTTATTCTCCTACAACGCATGTGTGTTATATTCAATGTTTGTTTTGCTGCGTTCTTCTTAATGTTTGCTAATATTTAGTAATAAATAGTAGTTTATTATTGTAAGAGAGTTAAAGATATGCAATACAGGATTTGTTTTTCTTCCTCTTCAAATAATCCGATATCGAGGATTTCTTGAAATTCGACCTTCAATATGCTGTAATTTTTACTTAAAATACACTTCTTGAACATAAACTCACCGATGATTTCTGATCACTCCTGCCAGAAACGGTGTTCATTTCAATTGGTGGAGCGGCACAGTCACTGCCCCACTGTGAGGCACTTGAAAACAGATCTACGTCTAGCACTCGTTGCGTGTAGACGTGTTTTTAATCGCTCCTGTCATTAATTTTAAAAATTAATTAATTTTTCGCAAAAGTCAGTTTCAAACAATTGCAATATTTTTTTACGAGCCAGTCAAAAGCAAATTTTGATTTTATTGGGAAAACCATCACCGTCGAATTATTCGAGCATTTATCGAATACCTGAAATTCATTTCCTGAAGAAATATCAAAAGTGGAAATACGTTCAAGGGAAGTCCCGGTCTGAGAACATTCCCTCTAGTCTCGCTGCGAAAGCAACGAGATGGAGGAGCCCGATGGCTTCAGCCATCAATTAGAAGGACCATGCCCATCGCCAATGATGATGGGCGAAAAAAAACTTAAAAGAAAATACGAGGATCAAGAACAAAACCCGACAATCCTATCGGTTATCGAGATCGAACAGGTGATCCAAGAAAAAGAGAAAGCTGAAAAATTTGAAAAGGAAAATGAAGAACTCAAGCTTCGAGTTAAATCGTTAGAAGCACTTGTTGGAACTTTAACGTTCAACAAGGATAAAGATATCAAGAAAGGCCGACAACCACACTCAAAATGTGAAGACAAGAAAACTAAAAAGCCACAGGAAGAAGCTAATCAAGAGGATGTCCTCAGCGCAGGAGGCACAAACGACAGCAGAAATTATTATGCACCGCTAGCTGGTCTTGAAGAAACGATGAACGTTGAAGAGGATACAGGTAAAACGTCAAAATTAGAAAATGATTTCATTGAATATCTTAGAGTTAAAAATTGGGAGAAAAAACCAAAAGGTTTGTCTGCTGGTCCGTCTGTTGGTCCGTCCGTTAAGATTGATGAAAAAAAAGAAAAAGTCCCACCAATCAATGTGTTTGGGCAAACGGGCAAAGATATGGTTCGGCTTTTGGCAGCCGAAAATAAACTAAAAGATTTTCAGATAAAAAGAGTCAATGCCGATAAGTTGACAATAAGGACTAAGTCGCTGGTTGATTTCCAGGCAACAAAAAGTACCTTAAATTCTGGAGATGTTCCGCATTTCACGTACACCCCGAAAAGCGAAAAGAACCAAACCTTTTTATTGAAGGGTCTGGACTGTGGTGAGGACACAGTCGATCTCCTTCAAGTGCTCCAAGAAGCTGCACCAGAAATACAGTTTATTTCAGTTAAAAACTTTGCAACGAGGAGATCGATTGTGGAGCGCAAAAACTTGCCTCACTACTTAGTCCAGATTTCCAGCAAAAGTAGTTCGAGTGCCCTACAGAAAATATGGTACTTGAACTTCCGCGTGGTGAGGTGGGAACGTCTCCAGAAAAGTGAGGTCAACCAGTGCTACAGGTGTCAAAGATTCGGGCATTCGGCTGCCACTTGCGCCATGAAATATAGGTGTGTCAAATGCAAAGACATTCATGTTCCCGGCGAGTGCAAATTGGCTCAGGCGGAGCCAAAAGAAAAACTATATTGTGTGAACTGCGGTGCCTTTGGTCATCCAGCATCATATCGAGGATGCCCCCGGTATCAAGATGCAAAGGTTAAAGTAACTCCAAAACAAAGTCAAGCACACCGCAGTGTGATACCTACCAACTTCGTCAAGCCCGGGGTGTCATTTGCACTTGCTGCGAGAGGACCAGCAGACAATGTAAATAAAATAAATAATGTAAGTGGCAATAATGAGCTGCTCCTTAAAATTTATCAACAATTAAATTCCTTATCGGAGCGAATCGATAAACAAGATTCGAAATTTAACATTGTTTTTCAGCGTTTAGGGCTTTCAAATGCCTCAAAATAATTTGTCATCCAGCCACATTCCCACGGATAGGATTCGTCTCATCTCGATCAACGTCAACTCCATTGTTACTTTACATCGGCGTGATTATCTCCTTGAACTCATTGCCAGACAAAAGCCTGACATCGTGCTTCTCACCGAAACCCACCTCAGTTCATGGCACTCCATGAGATTCAAGAATTTTGAGTTCGTAAGAAACGATAGGGTAACAGGAGATGGGGGAGGTGGCACCGGGATATTGGTTCGAAGACCCTATCGTTTCCAAAATATTGAAAAAGTCGAATTCAAAAGCTTTGAATCTCTTGAAGTGTCCGTTATCAAAATCTCACTGCCAGGTGGGGATAACCTCTTCGTTATCTCTGCCTATGCAACTGGTGGAACTGTTCTCAAGCTCAAGGAGGAGCTCAATTCCTTGTTCAAAATACTCGAATTTAACAGACTGCATAGCTACTATATTCTTGCTGGTGACCTGAACGCCAAGCATACATCATGGCTGAACGCCACCAATAATCCAAGAGGTGTTTTCCTGAAATCGTGGATAACAGAGAGCCAAAATGAATACAGGTGCAATCTATATGGGTCGGAGTTCCCAACATACCCTCGGACAACTTCATATTTGGACCTTTGCATTGCTGACGCAAGACTTGAACTCAGCTTGAATAGTCCTCAACGGAAACTGCAGGTGCTTCCTTATGATATCGACCATAACGCAATCGTAATGAAAATCAATCATCACAAGGATAATTTCTTCCTCATTCCAGTTCAACATGAAAATCATCGGTTGATTTTCAAAAAAAACAAACTGGGGAAAGTTTCAAAAGAAGTTTAATCGGGAGTACCAGAAGCAATGTCCCCTTTCTGATGGTGGCAACTCTTGCTCAATGGTTCCTAATAACAGAAATCTAACTAACGATGAAAAAGATCTCTATTTGTCGAAGTTAGAGAAGCTGACGTTGGAAACGATTGAGAAAGTAGTTCCAAAAATTAAGCTTCGAAACAATATGGAAGGATATGAAACACCAACCATCGCAAGGTTGAAAAGATTGAAAAGCCTTCTTCTCACACGCGTCAACAATATTTATCGACGATTTTTGGACTACAACCATCCCTCGTTGTCTTTGTTGAAATTACATCTGAAGAATGTCCGGAACTTAATCCGGTCATACTTCAGGAGTGAGGTCAGCAATCAATGGGCGGAAAAATTGAGGGGTATTAGCCCACAGGACCCAGACGGCGTGTTCGCGAAAGTGAATAGCATATTCCGCAAGAAGTCTCGAGTGAAGGTATCGAATCTTGAAGTCACTAGTGATTAGATAAATCTTCTCAATAGGGCTGGTATCGAAATTGATAGTACGAATCCGGATAGAAATGGAAACAGGATTATTTGTGAAGGATTGGATAAACTTGCCCTGATTGGAACACATTTTGAATTGGTTCATCTACCAAACCCTGAGAGAGGGAACGAAATTTTTTCAGAGGTCGTTGAAGCAAAAGTTTCCGACTTCAAATCAAGCCTGAATAGCCAATCAATTCTTCATTTCAATGAAACATTAACATCTGACCTCATACCGAGCTTGAATCTTATTGATTATTTTGTCAGCTATGAAGACTTGTGTTTCATATTTCGCAAGAAAAACAACAAGAAATCATGTGGTACTGATGGTATTCCAAATGTAGTTCTCCGACATTTGCCTAAGGTTGCTATTAGGAACTATTGCATATTGTTCAACAACATGTTGAGCAATTCATATTTCCCAAATGAGTGAAAAAGGGGCTAAGGTATTTCCAATCTTGAAGAAAGGAAAAGAATCTTCATGCCCTTAAAGCTATCGCCCAATCAGCTTGCTGCCTAACATCAGCAAGGTGTTTGAAGTGATACTCAACAGAGCATTAAACGCCCACATTGAGGAAAATGAGTTGATGCCGAATTGCCAATTTGGTTTTCGTGCCAGGCATTCGACCACACATGCAATAACGAAAGTAACCTCAGGCATCAGTTGGAAACTAAATGATAGACAATGTGTTGGAGCATGTCTCATTGATATGGAGAAAGCCTTTGATACGGTGTGGTTAGATGGACTAGTTTTTAAACTCCTTCAGGACAAGTTCCCCAGACACCTTGTCGCCATGATGTGTAATATGTTAAACGGGAAATCGTTTGTTGTAACTGATGGAAATCTGACAACAATGCGCGAGTTCAAGGTGTTGAATGGTCAGTTACTGCGCCTCTGCTCTTCTCAATCTTCATTCGCAAGCTATTGAACGGCTTTGATTTTAACGTCTCGCCAACGCGATCATTGGTAGCGTCTGCTGATGATTTGATCATCTATACGGCAGACCGAAAAGCTACAATAGTTAAGAACAATCTCCAAAAAATGTTCAATGATGTACAGCTGTACACTGACAATTGGCGAATGAAAATAAATGCGCAAAAATGTGAAACAATCTTGTTTCGGGCAACGCTGCAGGGGGTCAGTCAAGACTTGAAACGCAATTGGAAAGATTTCCACAGAAAGCCTGAGACGGATTGTAAACATTATATATCGAATAGAAGAATTTATCAAACTGCTGAAGTGACTAGAGTCGATATTTTCATATTGAAACTTCTTCGGAATCATATCGCAAGATCTGTGACTGTGAGTGAAAACCCTTGGATTTCACAGCCGTTCCACCCTACAGACGGGTATATAGCGACTTGCCTCGCTACTGGCTTCATTCCTCCAGAAGCATTCGTGTATTTGGACATGAATCGATATGTTTTTGATTCTGACGGCGTCCCAGTCATATATCACATATATCGACGGGCCACCGATAAGAAGATAAAATATCTTCCGAACTTGAGTTCACGAGACCAACAATTCCAATGGAGATACTCATTTGCTAGATTCGTTGAGGCTGATCGAGTTGAGACGGGGGAATCTAGGTATTGGTGGCTGAATGACAATGTCTAAATTATTCGTGTTTATTTTTCAGTTTTGGTGTTTTTCGTTATTTAGTTTTTGAGTTTCAGCTTATTATTGCTACATTTAGTGTTGTTGTTTATTTTTGTTAAAAATAAGGTATAGGTCAGGTTTATATTATGTTTATTATATTAGGTTAGAGATAAGGTAAAACGCTTAGGTTAGGAACATTGTTATAGATTTTTTTAAGTATAAGATAAAGTTTTTGATAGCATTTATTAGAATTAAGTTAAAACATATTAGGTGTAGGATAAAAGTTCACTGTAGTGTTAAGATTACAAATAATTTTAGAATAGTGTTGGTTGGTTTTTTCTCCTTTTTCCAATTAAATTTAAAAAATATGTAATAATCTTCATTGATTTGAATTTGCTATAGTTTTTTTTTTTAAATGTGTTTAATGATAACGTAAAAATTTAGAGAGCCATTTGGCCATTAAGTTTTTTATTGTTATTGTTTGGAATTTGCTTTATATTCTTTTAAAATTTATAACGATTAGTATTAAATAAAGCGCTTTTGATTGATTGATTGGCACTTGTAAACAACCAGGGCCGTGGTTCAATGCTGGAGCACACTTCTTTAAGATGAATCCCAACCTGAAGTTTTTTTCAATTTCTTCTGCAATCTGGCGGTCGATAATGAGGCCTCATATTATAGCGCTACGTTAGTTGTGTTGTTCACCGCTTTCTTAGCCGGGGAACAAACTTCTCTTGGTGCCCAACCTTTACCACAATTAATTATTTTAATTCGGGGCACAAATTCGCACTAACCCGATAAACTTGGAGTGGTGGTTAAGTTGTATCTACTAGATGTATGGGATATGAGAATTAACTGCACTGTTAATTATATTTGCAAGCAACACGCAAACTTACAGACAGAGGGGAACGCAAATTTTTCGCATCCGGGGATTGGCGAATATTGCAAAGAACCGCAATCAGCGTGCTACGGAAAATTTACTATCTCACTTGCATAATTGCTGTAGTCATAACGATATGAATAGAAATTACGAAGAGCGACAGGAGTTTTTCACCCACCTTTGCACAAAATGGGCTTTACACTTCAATGCAAATTAGACATTTTAAGATTCCAAAGCAACTCGTTCCCGAACACATTTTCTATCGACCGCCGTTATCCACACCTCGGCGACGTCAATTTCCGCCTCAGTCGCAGAGATCTGTCATCCAACCTTATCGACTGGTTGGCAAATTTGCATAGGGGTGACAGATCTCTGCGGAATATCGATCCGCGGGATCGGCGGTTATTACAGATTCATTTTGTATCAGACGTCAAAAATAAAGTATCGTGATTATTTGTACTTACAGTCTTTTCGAATTTTTCATTTATGTTTATATAATTGCATGAGATTCAGTAGGCAGCAGATGATCACAGCTCAACATAACCAGTCCCATCGTTGTCAATCGAAGCAAATTACATTTTCTAATGAGAAATGGTCATGTTGCAAATTAAATAGTAATTTCTTAAGCGCTATGTTGTATCTTTTTGAGACTGTTTTCCTCTAAATAGTAAATAAATACAAACAACTTTCAGAATCTTCTGCCCAGGACAACCCGAACAATACAGAAATGTAAAATATGTTCTTCGAGAGGAAAGTTTACCGCTCGAATACGGGTAACATATTATTTCTGGAAAGATAACTTGTTGACCTTTACAACTTATTATCCTGGAAAATATGCCATATTTTTCTTCAGAAACAATCCTGATATTTCATACTATTTTTTTTTCTTTTTTACACATGTTTAATTGGATGAACAAATCTTTACTCCTATACCATTGTGGGTAGATAAGAATAAAAATTCTTTAATCTCAAATGTTATCAGTGTCCTTGACCTTATAACGAATAAAACATGTTGCAGGATGATAAGGATTTAAAAAGGAAAAGCTTGAAAATGGATAACTTATTAATAGCTTTCAGATATTTTTTATGTACAAAGAACTAATACTAATACTTTACAATACTCAACATTCAATTCGTAGTGATTTTTACGTACATAATATACAGATGAGATTCAAGCATGAGCAGCGTAGAAATTTATAATTACCTGGACATTATTCCGATAAGTCGTTAAAGAGGATGAAAAGTTCGATATGAAAAATAAGTAGCTGTCATGGTAACTATGACGGTACCAAGGATATTTCTATGACCTAAATAACGAGTATGGCATCCGATTGAAAGTCGGAATACTTAAAACGCTGAAAAGCAGGTGCATAATTAATAATGAGAATATTACAAGGTTTCGCTAATATTTTGATTGTAAAAAAAAATAAAGCAAAATTTGATTTTCAGCGGCATTTTAGGAAACGCGAAAACAAAAGCTTCCTTAACAATGCCTCATAAACATTTCAATAAAAACATGGCATCTGGGTGAGGGCGAAAAAGTTACTTGAACTAGGCAGGGCATCAAAGCGGTGCGGCGGTGAATAACAACGGAAAAAAAATTAATTTACTCGTCGACTCCTTGTTGTCGAGGGTTGTTCACTCCAAAAGACGTGAGAGTGTGAAAATGAAACTTATACGTGAGGGGAGTCCTTATGAAGCTGGCAAGCAAGAAATCTTCGGTGATAATAACATCTTTGGGAAATGTTTCGTGGCATTTTCAGTTGAAATATGTTGCGATGCTGAACAGGTAGCTTTCCTAATGTTACCTGAGTTCCGTGCGGATTAGGATCTGAGAGAGAATCTCCGCTCTGGCGGTTTGATGATGGAAGAAAGTTCAGATTTATCTATTATTCAATGAGTTGATGAAAAATTTATGTTGAAAGCAATTTAATATTATCCAATTTCGAGATTAAGTTTTACCAACTATCTTAATGAGCAACGTCAACGCACTTTGATGTGTTTGTTTTTAAGTCCTTGGTTTCCGTAAAGAACGCTAGCCCGAAGCGCTTAAGGGTAAAATATAGTTGCAAAATGAGAATTTAATTGCACGAATTCTCTTAGTTTGAAATTTGAGTTGAAGTTTGATTTGACTTTATTTCGTTGAAATGGTTTTGATGTTGTTGAATCAATTGATATTGCTGCGATTGGACTCGATCGTTTTCTAAGAAAGCATTAAAATTTGTGATTACTTATCCCGCGAGAGTGTAATAACATATTCTGGATAATTGCTATGAATATTCATTTTAAACAATTTGTAGAAAGTTAAACTCGGAACAAACAAATGTTCTTTTCAAATTCCAAGTAGCGCAATTCTCTTCATAAGACTAATCATTTCAGATTTCTCCTTCTTGTAACTAGGAACATTAAATGAAAATATTTGCACTTCTTTGAACTGCATGTTCTACAACTGCGAAAAGCTTTTAAATTTTTTGAATCTTGGAAACTTCTTCGGTTGCAAATTACTAGGAATATTCAAGAGTTCTTATATGTGAGTTTATTCTTTTGAATTTTGAATGTAATGAACAAACTGCAATACGGATCCTAAGACTCCTTAAATTTTTACGAGTTACATGGAATTCATTCATATCTTTTGTTGGAATTGTCTTATTTACAGTCACTCCATTAAAATATTTGGTGAAGTGGTAAATTAGATGTAGAACAGTACGTTTGCTAAAATATTTGCAGAGAATATCAAAAGGGAAATTCAGGAATTCGTAAATAGTACCCTCATTGCATACACCATATTCTTAAGAACTAAACTTAAGGAATACCATCAATTAAAGACCGAATATTTCATCAAGCGAGCTCATTACGTAGCAGCATGTGGGGCGGGGAAAATAAATATTAAACTGAGAAAGAATACCAATTTCCGCTTCAAGATAATATTGTCGCGTGTTTTGGTTCGCGGCCAATAATTTTAACGTTCCAGGAAAGTGAAAACGCAATGTCTTTTAATTTAAGTTAAAAGAGTTTATTTAATTACAATAGTGCACAATAATCAGTTTAACACTTTTACTAATTTTAATTTTCACTATTAAAAAAATCTAACATTTGTCCATAAATTTCTTATCGCAATTGTCTTCTAAATCACTTCACTATTACGAAACACACTATCGCAGTTCTTATCGCGGTCGAATGAATGATGATCCCCCCATTCATTCAGCTCGCCTTTATATAGGGTCTGTAGTCATTCAACCCAGTTCTCTACATTGGCGAGTTCGCGGGAACATTCGAGCGACTGCAATTGAATGGAGCAGTGACTCACTTTCAGATGTTGTTCATGCTTGTTGGGTTCTCGTGGTTTCGAGTAAATTCGTGTTCTTCATTGTTGTGAAAACAATTGCGACAGTAGCTCGCAGAATTATTTGTACATGTAACAATATTTTTAACCAACTTTTGTAGGAGAGAAGGTTATTAGTTTCAAAAGTATATTTTTTATGTATGTTCATAGATAACTTTTGAGCAAGAGCAGGTAAAAGGATTCTGTTTTCGCCAATCCTCCTTCCCTGCTTCAGATGGGGCTTAATGATAAGTAAGCTTTACTTCTTATTAAGTCCCATCTGAAGAACATGTAGTAATCAAGCAGTCACCTAAGCAAACTGATCGAAAACCATCATAATGCTGATCCAACTGTAATTGCAAATTTCAAAAAATAATTATCTAAATTTACAATTCAAATTTGGACACGGCAAGCCCTTTATAACGCTGCTATCCAGGAATCGCATTGTCCCAATGCAATCTCTATTGGATGGGTAAGTGGACTCGTCGAGAAACACCGTTGCGGCATGCACCATACGGTGACTGTTCACAACAAGTGAGCAAATCTGCTTGGGTGGATCCGGGAGTCTTTTACGGATCGCCACATAGAGCGCACACCGCGTAAACCGTGCCGGCAACGATTGGGCGAGGGGACATCACTTCCACCTGGATGCTTCACTCTTTTTTGGGGGCCATAAGTATTGTCGGCAAGGATGAAGTCCTTCCAAGTACCGTCTGTTTTCGCCAGGCCCCATTTGCCATTTGCTTTTGCAATTTCAACCCTTAGTAGGTTACCTCGGCATCAATTCCGCTCGATACGTATTTGTATTTGCAAAATCATGAATGCAAAATATTTTGTAGTGCGTCTTGTGCTGGGGAAAAGAACCCGCCCCACGACATTGTAAAGCATTCACGTGTCCTCAGATAAGGCCAATCTCGACGAGCACCACCATCCTCTCTCACCAATGCAACAGACCATCGCTGTAGTCCTTTTATCCACCCTTTTTCACCACAAAAATGGCGCCCAACATGGGGCCCGAAAAGCCCAGCTGTATCAACAGTGGCAAGCATAAGGCAGACCATCGTCTCTAGGTTGCCCTACTAGGTGTCCGAATTTTTGGCGGGTAGGTAGCTACTAAGGGATATCGCACTAATCGTGCCCCAGCAACGTTAACAACTTTCGGACGTTTGTGGCCCCCGGGCATCAATTCGTTTTATTTATTTATTTATTTCTATTTAACAAAAAATACTTCAATATCAAAATAGATAAAATAATAGTACAGCAAGATGAATTCAATAAAAGCACAGCATGCAAAAAGCAAGATAAAAGTAATAAAAAATGCAAAACCTAAGAGAAAATATATAAAATAATTACTGAGAGCTGAGAAGAAGACAGTTGACAAATCTTTTATAAACTAAATACGAGAGGGAGAAGGGCCCAATCTGAAGGTCATCATGGTTACGAGGTAATCTGAGCATGGGTGATTGAAAATACATCAAACTACATGCAAATGGAACATAAAAGATATTCGACGATCTTGTAGAACGCATAACGCGCCTCACAGGAACCTGGTTGACTAGGCAAGTATCGAGAAAAACCACGGCAAAGTCTGTAAAAGAAATATTCATCAAGGTAGAGTCGACGCAATTCTATCGAAGGAATATTGCTGGGGAAAAGAACCGGCCCCACGACACCGTAATGCATTCACGTGTCCTCAGATAAGGCCAATCTCGGCGAGCACCACCATCCTCTCTCACCAATGCAACAGACCATCGCTGTAGTCCTTTTATCCACCCTTTTTCACTACAAAAATGGCGCCCAACGTGGGGCCCGAAAAGCCCAGCTGTATCAACAGTGCCAAGCATAAGGCAGACCATCGTCTCTAGGTTGCCCTACTGGGTGTCCGAATTTTTGGCGGGTAGGTAACTACTAAGGGATATCGCACTAATCGTGCCCCAGCAACGTTAACAACTTTTGGACGTTTGTGGCGCCCGGGCATCAATATCGTTTTATTTATTTATTTATTTCCATTTAACAAAAAAATACTTCAATATCAAAATAGATAAAATAATAGTACAGCAAGATGAATTCAATAAAAGCACAGCATGCAAAAAGCAAGATAAAAGTAATAAAAAATGCAAAACCTAAGAGAAAATAAATAAAAAAATTACTGAGAGCTGAGAAGAAGACAGTTGACAAATCTTTTATAAACTAAATACGAGAGAGAGAAGGGCCCAAGCTGAAGGTCATCATGGTTAAGAGGTAATCTGAGCATGGGTGATTGAAAATACATCAAACTACATACAAATGGAACATAAAAGATATGCGACGATCTTGTAGAATGCATAACGCGCCTCACAGGAACCTGGTTGACTAGGCAAGTATCGAGAAAACCACGGCAAAGTCTGTAAAAGAAACATTCATCAAGGTAGAGTCGACGCAATTCTATTGAAGGAATATTGAGGATAGCTAAGCGTGATTCATAAAAAACGTAGGGAATCTGGAATTTCAAGAAGCTGATCCTGGTAAATCATTTTTGTACAGCTTCTAGCGTGAACTTCAAACACTTCGAATGAAGCGACCAAACTGGCGAACAATACTCAAGGATGGGACGAACCAAACGAGAATATAATTTAACACACGACAAAGGATTGGAAAAAATATAGGAATTTCTTAAGATCAAGCCAGAAATGCAACAGGCTTTAGAAGTAATTTCAGAAATATGAACATCGAACTTGAATTTAGAGTCAAAAGTGACACCCAAGTCCCTGAAAAGTGTCACCGTACATAGGTACGAATTATTTAACGTAAACTGAAAGCTAATAGGGCAAGGGTTATTAGAAAATGAAAGATGGATACACTTAGAAACATTTAGTGTAAGTTGGTTATAAGAACTTTAAGATAAAATGGTATTCAAATCATCTTGAAGCAAAGCACAGTCATCGATTGACGACACTACTTTGAAAACTTTGACGTCATCTGAATAAAGAAGGCAGGAGGAGTTGATGACAATGGATGATAAGTCATTTATAAACAGAGTGAACAACAGTTGGGCCAGAATGGATCCTTGAGGAACGCCAGAAGACGTATGGAAGGGAGTAGAAAGACAGCCTTGAAAAGATACCTGACTGACACGATTGGATAAGTAAGAGGATAACCAGCGGAGCAAATAATCAGGAACATTAAGAAATTTAAATTTGCTAAACAAAATATTGTGATTTACTGAGTCGAAGGCTCTAGAGAAATCCAAATACAAGGTTTCGACTTGTAAACGGTCCTCCATGGTCTTTGAAGTAACAGTCATGAATTCTAACAAATTCATTAAGGTCGATCGCCCTTTGATAAAACCATCTTGTTCAGGAACGAACAACTCATGAGTAACTGAAGTAAGGTGCAAGTATACGATTTCCTCCAGTAGTTTGGAGAAACGGGGTGATAAGGAGAAAGGCCGATAATTGGCAACGTCTGAGGTACTACCTTTTTTGAAAATAGAAGTAACAAAGGGTATTTTCCAACACGAAGGAAAAGAGCCTGAAGATAAGCTAGAATTGAAGAGAAAGAAAAGGGGTATACAAATAGAAGTAGCTAATAATTTCACAAAATGATTAGAAATACCATCGGTGCCTGAACTAACAGAGTCAGAAAGTTCTAAAATAAGCTTCATAACATCTTCTGGATAGCAAGTAAGAGAAAATGAAGGTGGCATGTGTACGATTGGGAATGAAGGGCTATTGCTGGGAGTAGCATTAAAAGTAGAAGGAAGCTGAGTTCTAAAAAGTTCACAAATCTCGAGAGGTGAAGTTGCTAAGCAGTCATTCAAATGAAGCAAGGATGGGAAACTGGAAGAGGATTTAAGAGAGCGTATATATTACCAAAATGGTTTTGAATGATTTAAGTTTAAAGAGCCTTCAATACTATGAAAATAAGATGTTTTAGCGATCTGCATCTTTTTCAAAGCTACCGACCTCAGATGATAAAAAGCTGTGTTGCACACCACGGAAGTCACCGCAGTTGCAGACATTAAGAATTAGCAGAGGGGTGTGTAGCCCGGGGTGGCATACTCAGGCGTGCTAGCGCTCAGTCGCGTCGTGGGTCTTCCGGGACACCCTCTGCTCGTGCTGAGCCACCTTACATAAAAACTAGCACGAAGGGAAAAGGATGGGAAAAGGAGAGGTCATTTTGAGAAATGCAAAATTAAAAAAAAAACTTAGTAACACATGGCCGTTTATTGAATTAAAAAAAAAGAAATTTAAAAACTCAACAAAAGTAATATATCAATCCAAACAAAACAAACAGACCCCTCAATAATTTTATGCAAGGAAGAAAAACAATCCAATAAAATCGTATATAAAGGAAAAATAAGGAAAAATAAGAATTTGATAATGTGATTTTACAGCAATAGATGAGAAAACAAACCCTTTTCCTCGTTGATCTCCGAGCGCTTGGCGAAGACAAAAAAAGGGGTGTGAGGCCACTGGAAATCAAATTTAAAATTAATTTTAAACTAATTTTAAAATGCAATCAATAATAGAACAAAAACTAAGGAACACGCAACGGCCATTTATCGCTCTCTCCCATCCATCAATATGGTTTACTCGCAAACACGAAAACGTTAACTCCGGCACTTGGCCCTCTTCAAAACCCAACCAAACAGTTTTTTTTAAAGGAAGAATCACTCTCGATGCATCGTTCTACTTCAACTACGTCAATTTCAAACTCGCACTAATTTAATCTTTTCCACATAGTTAAGATTGAGACGGTCCCGCACATCAAATTAGAAATATAATCCCCACATTCCAACTTGAATTCACTTTTCCACTTTTCCTACTCTAATCCTCCGTCACTGAAGTCAATTTCCAAACAAATATTCTATCCTCCAAATTCAAATTCCTTCACTTTTCCAATCCTTTCACTCTCCTTCTCCGTCACTAAAACGGCCAAAATACCAATTCCACAAAAAAGCCGAAAAAACTCCCTCTTCTTTGGCAATCATAATCTAACCCCCTCAATCCTCACCACTTAATTCCACCTTTCACCTTCATCCGATCCGATCCTGCAATCCTTTTCATTTTCAAATTACCGCTGCCGCATCTGGGTAACGTAATCGAAGTTCATTACACTTCGATTCCGCTACCCACACATCTTTTGTTCCATATCGATAAACTCAATAGTATCCATTGTTTTTACATATGGCAATTCGCACAATCCAAGAAGCGCTTGGTTGAATCAAAGTGTCACATATACATTACGGAAGCTATTGGTTTTGCCGATACCCCAAAAAGAGTGCTTCCCTGCGCCCGTGGGAACTTGAACTCAGGGTTCCAGCAGACCCCCGATCGAGAACTCGCAACGTAGCTAATGGTGCCATGGATTGTTGATCTCCAATTCATCTCATAAGCAACTTCAACGATGCCTTTGGGTATGAGTTTGAACTTTGTTAGGAGGGGAACGTGAATTAATTTTTGTTAGTAAAAAAAATAAAATTTGTTAGTGGGAACTAGTGAATAGAATTAATTAGTATGAAGGAAAGGAATTAGGTTTTGTTAGGGAAAAGGTGTTGAATGAAATTTTGTTAGTGGGAATTAATCAATGGAATGTTGTTAGTGGGTAAATTGAAATTATTAGTATATATTATATTATTTTAGTAGGAAATACGAGAAAAGGGAAGGGTTGTGATGATGGGGAATTAAAAATTATAGGGAAATTGGAAAAATTTTAATAAAATTAAACGAATAACAGGGAAAAAGGTATAAATGCCCAAAAGAAGATGAAGATATTACGGCGGCAATATGAAGTTGCGAATGGAAGGAAGTTGGTACGCCGGAATTTGCAACAGGCTCTACGTGATTCAGGGGATTTGTCACGTGAAAAACGTTGACGAGCTCAATCTTTAGCTTGTAAGGCTCACCTCACATCGAGAGTTAACCAGGGACAGTCAGAAGAGTTTCTTATACTCACAAGTGGAGTCTTGTTAGAAATAGCAGCGTTTAAGAAATCATAGAAATTGTTACAAGAAGTATCCGAGTCACTGAACTGCTTTTGATTTATATATTGGTGGTTTACCACCATTGCATGACTAGCAAAGCCAAATGATATTAGAGTCCTTTCGAGTATTCGGAAATTATTACCTCACATCATTTTTGCGGCGGATTCTGATCTGCACCCCAAACCAAGCGGTGCGTTAGTGTCTTTCAGTACATGGATCTTAATTTCACGTGATTGGATACTTGGCTACTCCGTAACTATTGTATCCATGATAAGATATGCACTGCTTGTGGGTCAGAATCAAACCCGGGGGTCACAAAATATACCTGGTTAAAACTAGCACTTCCGCACTCTGATATTTATGGTGCCTCAAGAGAGTAGTGCCTGTAAGGTGAAGGAAAAGCTCACTTCTGGTGTCTTTTCCCGGGAAGGGGAAAAACGGAATGGAAAGACTGAATTTGATATTGCTAATCCTATTTTGAATTTACCATATTTGACTCAACTTTAAATTTAAATATTATTCTCAATATTTAGTTAATCATATTTATTTGTCTTATATATTTTTAGTTGTGAGAGGGTTTAGATTTTGCCACCGACGGCCACTTCATTAATTAAGAACTAGTTTTTTTCAGACATTATAAAGCCTTTAGCAGAAAAATGTCCACAAAAAGGACTCTGGACAGAAGGAAGCTGAGATTGGATGCCGGACGGACACTCTCATGCTCCATTTACTATGAGGACTAGCCAGACTTTGCCGTGCGGGCATCGTCTACATCAGCTGTGTTTAATTGAGCTACGACAGACTTCTTCGACATGCCCTCTCTGTCGCCAGCCTCTGGAGCAAACATCCATCGTGGCAGAACGACATCCGCCTCCCGTCACTTGTGGAGCCGTGCCAAAAAGCGGGCTTCCTCAGCCGAGATCAATAGGTGCGCTCAGTGACACCGATGGAGCAGGAACCCAACCATCAGTCAGAACCAACACCGAATCCTCATCATCATTGATTTTCAAGATGTCCCAGCTGCTGGTCGTAATACAGACAATGGCTGCCAGCATGGAACAGATGAGGCAGCAAAGAGAACGATTGTGTGTTCCACACCACTGGTCCACCATTCTATATTACCATCACGGGTGGACAACGGGGATACTGCAGGGCTACCTCTAACTGTGGCTAGTGACCCAGCACCTCCTAAGCTCAGCAGAGTCCTGAATCCAATGGCGCAAGAATATAAGTTCAGGGCGTGTCCCAACTTCGCGCCATCAGAATAACATAAGTGCCTAGAGCCCTGATCGACAGTTGTTCGAACAGGAATACTATGACCGTGGCTCAATGCCCTGGTACACCTGGAATCTTCCTCCATCAACCCAGCCAGGAGGTTATCAAAGGGGTAGGCCTACACACCAAGATGAGGCAGCAACGAGACCACCGAGCAGCGAACGCAATCATTCCACCATCTAAAGTAGTAGTTGTTGGAAGTTGGTGTTTATGGGCCAGGATGACCCTGCAAGCATCGGTGCCTTTCTATTACGGGTCAAAAACATGGCGTCGTTGAATCTGGGGGGGAAAACGAGATCGGTTACACGCTGCGCCCAAATTTTGTTCACTGGGAGAGCTCTCCGTTGGTTTTGGCATGTTTTGGACACATTTCCAACATTCGACTGGGAAACGTTGAGGTATGCCGCGTTGCAAAAATTCGCACCAGTCGAGGGTGGTGATATTTTAAAAGAACGACTATGAAGTAGACACCAACAGACTCAGGAGACACTAGACGACTACTATGAAGCTCTATGTTGCCTGTTGAAACATCTAATTAACTCCATGCCTGAGTCACAGTTCCTAAGCCTCTTTTAGGAGGAAATCATGCCCGAGTGACGAGAGTTATTGATTTTCGCTCCACGCCAAAATGTACATGCGCTTTGTGCATCAGTAAAGGAGCTTGAAGCCGTGCAATAAATAATCCCAGCGGTCCATACTCCATAGCTAATTTCTTTAGCGAAAGGGAGCAACCGAAACCATGTACAGTAGTTGAGCTCGAACATAGCATGCGTGCTCTACCTACACCACGTTGTCTCATATCACCCATAATAAACAGCGCTTCAGAGATCATCTCTCCATCACATACGGAACCAGACAAATAGCACCAAACCAAAGCCCACAAAATGAACACCTAGGACACGACTTACCACGTGTTGGAACTGCCGGCAGACGGGACGCCGCTTTACCGCATGTCAGGCAGAGGCTAGCATCTCTTGTTTCCTTTGTAGTGTTGCAGTCCCCGGTCCCACGGACTCATGCATTGAAACCATATCATATTAGGCTGCAGGAGTATCTTGCTGCACGAGAGAGGAGCCAGCACAATACAGAGTGGTCAATTTGTCGTTGGAGGAGCTTCCGCAGGAGACTGCGCAAACTGTCGGCAAATCCTGAATGTATGTAATATCTCAGAAGTTTCTGAGAATGATACCAGACCTTACGCACCAATCAAAGTGTTGGGCAAAATCGCTGCTGCACTGATGCAAGTATTAGCTGCCTTGCCTCGAACCTCATTTCAAATGAACTCAATCAACACCCTACGATAGTGAAACCTTGGCGCTCTAAAATCAGCACAGTTGATGGGACCAAACATCCTATCCAGGGCAGATTGATAACACCCGTGACGTTCAGAGGTCAAACTAACGATATTACATTTTTCATCATCCCCTCACTGACTCAGAACGGGTACCTTGGCGTCGATTTCTACAATTTGGTTTGGCTCCAGATCTATTCGTAGACTCACACTTAAATACTATATACGTCCATGAACTCGCTTCTATACCCGACAGTCACGTATTAAATCCTAATCAATGACAATGTCTGGAAGCATCAATTGCTGCTTTTCCATCTTACGCTACGCAAGGCCTTGGCCCCACTCACATAAATAAATTATAAATAAGGCAGGAACACTACGCCATTTCACCGTCCATGGAAAAGTTGCTGTACGCAGGGTTGTAAAGGATGCTTGAGTTGGGGGTTATAGTCTCAAAGTGCCTGGTCTTCACCGATAACCTTGGTGGTAAAATCAGGTAAAGTTTGTCTTTGTCTAGTCGTAGATGCCGGGAAAGTCAACGCAGTGACTATTAAAGCTGCGTACCCTCTTCCGCTCATAGATGGAATATTGGGAAGACTGCCAAAAACAAACTATATTACAAGTCTCGACCTAAGGATGCCTTCTGGTAAATTCCACCGGTTTTGCAGTTCCTGGACAATCACTATACCAGTTCATTACAATGCCTTTTTACATGTTTATTGCCCCGTCTGATGGAGAAAGTCATTCCACCTTATCTGAAATACCAAATAGTGTTTATTTACCTAGATGACCTTCTGCTCATCACAGAAAAGTTTGACCACCATCTTCTACTGTTGCAAGAACTAGTCCTGCATATTAATAAGGCGGGGCTCACCATCAATGTCCAGAAAAGCAAGTCTGTTATGATTGAAGTCCGATCTCTAGGATATATCATCGCACATGGTACCATCAAAACGGATCGGGGCAAAACTAGGGCGATCGATGAGCTTCCCCTAACGAATACCGTTAAGCAGCTAATGTTTTTCTATGAGTATGTGGGTGGTAACAAAGATTCATTCAGAATTACGCAACGGTTTCAACGCCTCTATCGGACATACTCCGGGAAGATAAGTTCATCTGGTCCGAACTCTGCCGAAAAGCATTCAAAGAGCTCAAGCAAGTCTTGACATCTGCCCCAGTCTTGCACAGCCTTGACTTTCACAAACCCTTCTCAATTCATTGCGAGCAACACAGAGTTGGAGCCATACTAGTGCAATTGACCAAAGAGGGAGAAGAGCTCCCATTGCTTTCATGTCCAGTAAACTGAGCTCGATCCAGAGGAACTAACCTACACCGTAACCGAACAAGAATGTTTGGCAGCGGTGATGGCTGTCAAGAAATTCCGAGCAGATACAGTAGGCCACCCATTTGAAATCACCACAGACTACGCTTCATTACAAAAGCTGATAAACCAAGTGAACCTACGCCGACAGCTGACCCGATGGGCTCTTAAATTGCAACGGTTTAAGTTTCCCATCAAACATCGAAAAGGGACCGAAACACCGTGCCCGATACTCTCTCGCGAATGTTTTTACCCGAGGAAGCAGAATTGGCATTAAATGACGATGATCCCACCGTGATAGACTTAGACAGCCCGCATTTCAATTCAGGCAGCTAAAACGAGTTGAGGCAAACCATCGATAATCAACAAACGCAGCGATTTGAAAGTGATAGATGGCTATATTTATCGACGTAATGAATACGCAACCGGTGATTCATTGCAGAAAAATAGTCTTGAAAACTCTAGGTGCCAGAGAAAATGACTCAGAATCTGATCTTTCGTGCACATGAACATCCTTTAAGCGCCCATGATGACTACGGTCGGACGCTTCGGCGCCTTAAGAAGTACTTCTTTTGGCCTAAAATATCATCTTAGATCAAAGACTATGTAAGCACCTGTGAGACCTGAAAAGACACTAAAGCTCCCAACTAAACTCCTTGACCTCCTATGAGTCAACTGAATATTCCAGAGCATGTATTTCAACATCTGTATATGAATCTACACAGCCCATATCTTTGTTCTTCTATGGAACAAATTGGAGCTATCGGTGTGCTAGACGAGCCCTATAAACTCCCACTGATGGAAACCATTCGAAAATTCACGACTTCACCCGTCGTGAAATTTTAAGAGAGTCGTGTATTCCATGTGTTTGGGGTATCAGGAAGTGTGTACTCGGACAACAGAGCACAGTTCCGATCTCAGCATCTTATGTCTATTCAACTCAGAATGATTAGGATCATAGATTGTCCGCCATCACTTGTGCTCTGCGGTCGTCTTATCATTCCGTCACGGGTGTCTCACCTTACTTTGTTGCCTTCGGACAGCCCATATAGCCCAATCATACAGGCTACTGCAGCAGTTAAAATGTTTGAGAGATCGCGTCGTTGCGCTGGAGCCCTACGAACGTTTAGGTGACCTCCACCAACAAATCGGACGGAAGATAAAGGCTGCCGGACGTGCGAAGGAGACGCACTGCAACCTGAGGTCCCAACCTTCCGATTTTAAAGAAGGGGATGAAGTCTTTCGTCGTAGCTTCCGCCAAAGTAACGCCGCTGGGCATTACGATACAAGGCTAGATCGCCATTTTTTGAAAAGCCATTTACAGAAGTTGTAGGACCTAATCGTTACCTCTTAACGGACCTATCGGGGAAGGAAGTTGGGGTTCATAACGCAAAAGACTTGCATCAATAGTTTAAACATACAAGTCTGCTTTGTCTGTCCATACTCAGTTAAAATCAAATGCATGTATTTCGCATTTACAGCAAATCGAAAGTATTTGCGTCGGTCTGTCCGTCTGCTAATCGTTTGCTTTTGTTGCTTCACTTCACGTTCCGACCCCGAACACCGTCGATTATCCACCTAAACATCCTTCAGCTCCTGTTTTGCAATCCTCGTCTCCTTAGGATAGCAAGAAAATTAGCTACCCTGTAGTAATCGAGCAGTCGCCTAAGCAGACTATTCGAAAATCATAATGCTGATCCAATTTTAATTGTAAATCTAAAAAAATAATTAACTGAATTTACAATTAAAATTTGGACACGCCAACTCCTTTATAACGCAGCTTATCCACAAATTGCATTGTCGCAATGCAATCTCCATTGGATGGATGATTGGACTCGTCACGAAATGCCACCGTACGGTGGCTGTTCGCAACAAGTGAGCAGATCTACTTGGATGGATCCGGGAGTCTGATATGGATCGCCATACAGAGCGAACGCTGCAAGAACCGCGCCGGCTACGAGTGGATATTGGACGAGTATTTGTTTGTCGGTGGATTTCTGACAGTAGCGCGTTGAGCGAATTTCGTTGGGGAATTTGTGAAGTAGGCAAATACTCGTATGCGTGCAAATAGTTGGATTTTTTGTTAATAAATTAGAATTTATAATTTTTATGGACGTACCTTAAACAAAATGATGAATGATCATAGATTTCTGATATAATTTCAGAAACTTGAGTAATAAATAGTTTACTTTGCAATTGTTTGAAAGTACGAAAATATTTCTATTTGAAATAGTAAATTACATTTTTTTTTTTTTTTAAATTATAAACTACCTGTTACTTTTGAACGACGATAGAGGTTTGAATTCCGGTTTCAGCAAATTTTTGGGCTTACTTTAGCTTAGGTCTCGTGCAAAGGACTGTAACAACCATGAAGGATGCCACAGTTGTAGACATTAGAAAATTTAATCAAATTAAAGAAGTTAAGACCTTCTGTAATTTTCTACAAATACCCAATTTATTTATTTGTTTTTTTTTGTGTTTTTTACTCCTTTTTAAATGGCTGTAACCTCCCCAATTAAATATATGATATTAAATGTCCAAAGAGTGATGAGCCTAAGTCTTCAGGGTGTGATGGATATTGTACAAAGCCCTTCCATCTGAAATGCCCTGGCACCCTGCATCCTTTGGGTCAAACATTTTCTTTCGATGCAATGACTGTCGCGGAGTGACAATCTCAGATACGCTCAGAGTATTAAAATAGCAATTGAAAATTTGACATGAAATTCGCAGCAAGTTATATACTCCCTCCCCCAATAATAGGAAAGGCCCAGAGTTCCAAACTGAAAAAAATCAATGATAATATTAAACCCATAATTTATCGAGCTCTTCCTACATTAATCATCAATTTCAATCATAACAAATAAAATTCTGAAATTCTTTTAATTCATTGACCTGCTCTTTCGCGTAAATTTCTTATGTAGCACTTTTTGATCATTCATAGTATACCGACATTTTGGCTTTCTCAAAAACCGAAGGTCTCAAAGATTGTAAGACTGCAAAAGCTACAATAGGTTGGGCACATGAATCGTATGGGCAAACAACGGATACCCAAAAAGGTATTCGTTGGAAGAGCTGAAAGTCGGAGACCAATGGGAAAACCGAAAAAACGCTGGTCTGACTCGGACGACGAAAAGAGTTCATCGCGGACGTGGGCAATGAACCGAGACAATTGGAGGCTCTGTTTGCAGAAAGCAAAGGCCCGAGCGGGGCTTTAGTGTTCTTCTTACGAAGTCTTTAACTGTAACAAATTCAATTTCTGGTACAACTTCTTGAATCACCTCAAGGAAATTGACTGTCACCTCTCTGCAGTCCAGACTCTTTAACAAAAAAGTCAGGTTTTTCTCACCCCCCAAAGGGTGTACGTAAAGTGCAGAACTTCTCCAGAATTCAATGCATTTTTTTTGTCTGAAAGTCAACCAGCGACTTAGTTCCAATCATCAGTTTGTCCGCGTTCACTCCTTTGATTTCAAAATCATTTAATTTATTTTCCGAGCCATATATTTGGCAGTTTGGCCAAATACTACGGTGTCCAAAAATAAGGTGACATTTGAATTTAAACTGCGCGCGTCGAAGGATTTGGAGAATTATTTTTTTTGGGTTGGTACAACTGTCAGTGACAACTTTGTCAAATTTACATTCTGAAATATTCATTAGTGTTTGAAATACGTGTCGTTTTGTGGGCTGCTAAAAGTATGTTTTTCGTTTTTCGCCATGTCGAAATTCGTTGAATTTGCATTAAATTTTGTTTGCGGAATCAATTTTCTGCTGCGGATACATTGAGGATGGTGCAAAAAGCCTTCGGTGATGAGGCTATGTCTAAAAAAAATGTTTACAAGTGGTATAGTGAGTTCCAAGCCGGCCGTGAACGTGTCGAAGACGAAGAGCGTCCTGGGCGACCATCAACCAGTTTTCTTCTTCGATTATCGTGGTGTTGTGCATTATGAATTGCTTTTTTTCTCCCTATTTTTAATTTTTAAATATTGGATGACTATACTTTCAGGTTCAATAAAACAATTTTCAGAATTTTTGTTACCTTTGTCATCTTCAATGTTCATTGAATCGTGTAGTCCAGCTAGCGGAACGTAATAATTGGTACCGACGTTTTCTGCGTCTGCGCTGAGGACATCTTCTTAATTAGATTTCTGTTGTGGTTTCTTTGATTTTTTGTCTTTGGTTGCTTTTGACTTCTTCTTATTCTTTTTTGGTGTTTTTTTTTTCTTTGATGGAAGCTCATTTGCCAACTAGCCCTTCTAGCAACTGGATCCTAAGTCTGCGTTCCTCATTTTGTCTCTCATATTTCTCCAATTTGTCATTAGCTTTGACTAGTTGTTCGATTTCAACGACTGATAAAATTTTCTGTTGGTCTTTTTCTTCCTTGTTCTCGAATCTTCACTTTAACTTATTCTAGCCCGTCATTGTTGGCGATGGACATGATCGTTCTTTTTGATGGCTGAAGCCATCGGGCTCTTCCATCTCGTTGCTTTTGCAGCTAGATTCGAGGCAATGTCTATACACCGGGACTGCCCTTGATTGTCTTTCCACTTTTTGAGACTTTTTCAGAAGTGAAATTTCCGATATTCGATGATTGTTCGGATAATTCGACGCTGATGATTTTCAACCAAAAAAAAAAATTATTTCCAACTAACTTTTGTAAAAAATTATATGATTTTAGTAAATTATTGACAGGAGTAATTAAAAACACGTCTGAAGTAGAATTAAAATATCCACGAGTACACTTTGCTTGCGATTGAAGCTTCAATCATAAAAGCACGTGATTCATTTATTTTAAGAATTACTTATGATTTTTGTATTGTTGTTAATTAGTGGGTAAGTAAAAACTAAGTATAAACAAGTTGGGTAAAAAGACCTACGCTCATGTCAGAAGGGTTTTGTATTCAATTTACAAAATACAGTCACCAGATCGAATCAAATCAAGAAACATGTCAAAGACGATTTTATTGGAGAAAATATTAAAAAAGAAAGTCCATACTATTATTAACAAAGTTGAACGAATTTCGACTTCTGAGGTTTTTGGTCATAAATATCTCCCTTGAAAATTATATCAGACGTCCATCCGCGACGGAGGAAACACATTTTTCATGTATTTCCCCCCTGTGCCCCCCCTGAAGCAAAAACTGACAGTTTAACAACTGTTTTGAAGAGCTCCTGTGAAAACTTTTATTTCATACTCATATCGGCTACGTTTGATGAATTTTTTTTCAGGGGCCACTCTCCTGTACTGTTATCATCGATTAATGGCCAATTTTTTCGAATCCTAGAATGGTTACAAAACCCTTTTGCTAGGAGCTCTCTCCCACCTCCTTGACTTGTTTTACTTGTGATAATTAATTGTAGGTACTCATCTTGAGTCATTCATTAAATTGAATCAAGTGTTCAAAGCTAAGAATAAGTACTACAGGAAGCCCGATATAGCACATACATATACAGTTTGCGTGAGTGAAGTAAAATCAAACGGAGGGGAAGTTGTATGACAAGGATAGCGTACATAGGAAGAAAAGAGACACAGCATGGGCTACTAATGTCATGTCGGCTGTTCTACTGTGATAAGTGTCAAGTTATAATGTAAACAAATCGCGAAATCGAATCAAAGCTTACGTTAATTTGGCGAATTTCGTTTGATTATCGCATCGTGAATTCGGGAAACCTTCGAAAAATGCAAAGCGTGGTGTTCGTTTCCAATCGGCTTCAAATATCGGTGCTTTTAATTTAAAGTCAAAAAGAAATCGTGGAAAATAAAGTGGTTCGTGAAAAAGTGCGAGAAAATATTAACCGCGCGTTAGTGAAAACTAATATTTTAGATAAAACTAATAACGAAATTAATTAATTAACACGTTCCTTTACTCGTGCCGTGAATTTTGTTTATTTAAATAAGCCGCGTACTTAATGGTTACGGTTTAAAATTGATGGTGCTTATTTTTGTTTACGTTTCGGAATAAAATGTCAAACAATATTGAGTGACATAATATCTTGGCCCTCTAAATGAATGGCGGCATCAAAAAAATCATTATCTTGAAGGGGTTGAAAGTATGTATATTAATTAATTTTCGATTATTTTCTGTAATTTTTTTTAGAAAAAAATTCAAAAACTGATATTTATTTCAGGTTTACGATAAATAAATAATGTAACAAAATTAAATGAAAAAAATTTAAAATTAAAAAACATTCCTTTTAAAAAAACGTTATTTAGTTTATTTTATAACAACACTTCCCATATACATGTATTTCGAAAACAAGTTGTTTTCTTCATCAGTGGTTAGGGTATGAAAAACTCAATCGTTGTGTTCTTTATCCTTTTGAGTATGAATAGCAGTCGCTCTTCGTTGTGTTTTTACACCCTTACCACTGATGAAGAAAAGAACTTGTTTTCGAAATACATGTATATGGGAAGTATTGTTATACAATAAAATAAATAGCGTTTTTCAAAAGGAATTTTTTTAATTTTAAATTTTTTTCATTTTTTCATTTACTTTTGTCATTCTTCGAAATGAATATCATAAAAAATATATCTCAGATAATCCTTTTACCTAATAGGAATCTCGGTTTTCTTGCTTCAAATTTAAACTAAATATTACATATGTACTAGTATATATATAAAAAAAAAATATATATATATATATATATATATATATATATATATATATATTTATTTATTTATATATGTATATATATAAATATATATATATATATATATATATATATATATATATATATATATATATATATATGTATGTATATACAGATATATATGTATGTATATATATGTATATATATATATATATATATATATATATATATATATATATATATATATATATATATATGTGTGTGTGTATATATATATATACATATATATATATATATATATATATATATATATATATATATATATATATATATATATATATATATATATATATATATTTATGTGTTTATTTATATATATACATTTATAATTATATATATACATATATATATATATATATATATATATATATATATATATATATATATATACATATATATACATATATATATACATAGATATATATATATATATATATATATATATATATATATATATATATATGTGTATATATATATATGTGTGTGTGTGTATATATATATATATATATGTATATATATATTTATGTGTGTATACATATATATATATATATATATATATATATATATATATATATATATATATATATATAAATGTATATGTGTACTTTTCTATACTTATATATATATATATATATATATATATATATATATATGTATATATATATATATATATATATATATATATATATATATATATATATATATATATTTATAGATACACACACACATATATATACATATATATATATATATATATATATATATATATATATATATATATATATATACATATATATATATATATATATATATATATATATATATATATTTATATATATATATATATATATATATATATATATATATATATATAAATATATATATATATAGATAGTGGAACTTCAATTATCCGAACCCCAATTATCCGAATCAATTTTCGGCGGAATAAATATTTAAAAATACAGCGCAAGCGCGTGCGATAGGATAGTGTACAGGCAATGCCTATGTGTCATTACTATAGCAACGACGCGTTCACTATCCACCATTCCTCTAACATGCGCTCCCTGCATCCCCACCAGTCTGCCTTATCTGCTTTGCTGCTCTCATCTTTGTTGGTCAAGTTCACCCGCGGCTGCGCACCAGAGTATCTATACGCATCCGAGCATTCGACCGCTGCACGTGTTGACATTATGTTTAGCGTCTTCTGCTGTCGTTTGTGTTGACATTACGTTTAGCGTCTACTTCTGGACTTAGGGTCCGAAATGAGTACAAAACGTAAACGTGTTGTGCTTTCACTGAGTGATGAAGTGGAACTTGTCAATCAATTAAATAAAGATTTGCCTGGAAAACAACTTGCAGAGAGATTTGGCGTCGGAGCGGCTAGAATATCGGACATTAAAACTAACAGCGCTAATATTTCAAGTTTTGTAAGTGCATTAGATAGTGAAGACGGATGTTCATCTAGGAAAGTGGTGAAAAATGCTAAAAATGGACAGCTTGAAAACGCGGTTTTCACGTGGTTCCTACGGCAACGTTCAATTGGGCAAACGATTTCAGGTGAAATTTCATGTGAAAGAGCACTGATATTTAGTGGAAAATGGGCATGGTTGAGTTTAAAGCAAGCCAAGGTTGGGTCCACAATTTTAAATCTAGGCATGGAATTTGGGAGTTAGATGTAGCGGGAGAAAAACTGTCTGCCAATCGTGAAGCTGCCGATAGCTTTCTGGAAAGTTTTAAGAAGCAAACTAAAGACTACGATCCGGATCTTGTTTACAACGCCGATGAAACTGGTTTAAATTAAAAGGCTTTGCCTAGGAGACCATTGGCATCTAAAAGACAGGAAAGTGCTCCAAGGCATAAGGTCAGTAGGGAACGCGTCAACATTCTCGTTTGTGCTAACTCTACAGGCAACCACTGGCTACCTTTGCTAATGATTGGCAAAGCAAGGAAGCCAAGAGCAAAGCAAGGAAGCAGTGATTTATACAAACCAAAAAAGTGCTTGAATGGATTCGAGTATATTTCTCGAATGGTATAATAAAACCTTCATCCCTGATGTAAAAAAATTTAAAAAAGAAACCGGGAAAAGGGTAAAGGTTCTACTCATCATTGACAATGCGCCAACTCATCCGCCAGTTGAGCTTCTTGAGAGTGAGAATGGCGAGTGCAAATGCCGATTCCTCCCACTTAATGTTACTAGTCTACTGCAGCCTATGGATCAGGGCGTTATTGAGTGCACCAAACGACACTTCCGACGCCAGTTGCTCCAACAATTGTTACTGGCTGCAGAGAACAACGAAGAAATAGTTTTGCATTCATATTCAAAAATATGGTGAAAATTGTTTCACTTAAACGAGCTTGAAATAGAATAAACGGCACATCAACAAAGGAACAACTGGAAGCTGAAAACCAAAGTAAACACCAACAACAGCAAACAACAGCTGCTGTTGATGAACAGGAACACGGTCTGTCCATGGTAGAATTTGTTGACATTGCCAAGGAAATGACGGGCTGTTCAGAATGCGATGTTGATGATGTGGAGGAGTGGCTTCAAGTAATAAAGACGACCAAGGATTTCCTATTATGATAGATGATGAAATTGCAGAGAGTGTCATGAACGAACGATAAGATGATACCAACGATAACGATGAACCCGGGGAAGAAACCAAGGATGAAAATGTTCCCACTCACGGAGAAGCGTTTATTTGTTTTCAAAACGCCTTAAAGTGGATGGAGTGGTAACCGGAATGTGACACAGTACAACTTTAAGCCATCAAGCGCCTGCGGGACCTCGCCGCTCGGAAACGTTCTACGACGTCAAGGCAACGTACTCTCCACGAAATGTTCAAAAAATAAAATCCTGTAACAACAGTACATTTTCAAGAGAACTTCATATTAAAGTATGTATGTAACACTTATTATTTAACATTTTATGTACTGTAGCGTTCATAATATATTTTATAGGTTGTTTTCAGTGTAGGTACACTAGAGTAATTAATTATAATGCAATAGTACCGAAAACAAGCTTTTTTTCTTTAAAATATACCCTTTTTTATCCGAATTTTTGGCTATCCGAATGGGGCCCGGTCCCAATTGATTCGGATAGTTGGAATTCTACTGTATATATTTATATTTATATATATATATATATACATATATATATATATATATATGTATATATATAAACACATTAATATATATTTATAAACATACACATTTATATATATATATATATATATATATATATATATATATATATATATATATATATATATATATATATATATACATATGTATATATATATATATATATATATATATATATATATATATATATGTATATATATAAACAAATTAATATATATTTATAAACATACACATTTATATATATATATATATATATATATATATATATATATATATATATACATATATATATATATATATATATATATATATATATATATATATATGTATGTATATATATGTATACATATGCATATATATATATATATATATATATATATATATATATATATATATATATATATATATATATTTATATATATATATATATATATATATACATACATATATATATATATATATATATATATATCTATATATATATATATAATATATAAATAGATATATATATATATATATATATATATATATATATATATATATATCTATATATATATATATAATATATAAATAGATATATATATATATATATATATATATATATATATATATATATATATATATATATATATCTATATATATATTGTTTATATATAGCAAATAAAGAGATTAATTTCTTCTTAGTATTCCTCACGCTGAATTTAAATCTAAATAATTTTGCCCCTACTCAAAATAACTTTATTCCTTACGGCACAGATGCACCAATATTATGAACATGTTTTACTAACACTAAAAAACATCTACTACGCGTGAAGGGAAATACTGGGCTTCCTGGTTCAAAGCATGCACCTGAAACGTTGAAGGTGGGAAAAAATAACTCAAAATTATTCAATCTTCGCATTAAAAACAGCCACTTTTTTGTTTTACGATTACTGATACCACCAACTGAACCGATTCTCAAAGATATACGTGAAACCTATCTTTCCTGAAATTTTCATGCCAATCCTAGCAAGACGATAGTGTCTGAGTCGGTAAAAAGCACATGTTGTTCCGTAGCCATATGTTGCCATAGTAATAAATGCAGCGTATATTGTTCCATGGTAATACAGGAAAATTCAAACCGCTATAACATCGCTAAATATGATTCAATCTTTATGAAACTTTCAGGATAGATTAACCTTGTAAATAGACATCTACGTACTAAATTTCATTGAATTTAAGGGTACCGTTAAGATTTTATTCATGAAAACATAAAATCGATAAATCATACTATTATTAACAAAGTTGAGTAAATTATGACTTCTAATGTATTTTTTGTTGTTGTACTCACCAAGGCCTACAATCCTGATTTTTTCAGATTTTTCGGATCACAGGTGTCCAATCGCGAGGGGGGGGACACAAATTTTTCGTGTATTTCCCCTCCCTGTGCACCCCTCAAAGCAAATTTTGCCAAACTAAGACCTGTTTTGAAAAGTTCTCATCAAGACCTTTCATTTGATACCCATATCGCCTACCTTCAATGAAATTTTTTTTTCGGGGGGTCACTCTCCTATATGGGGAGACCCCCCTTAAATACCTTATAAAAATTTTTTGTAGTTGAACTTTGAAGAGATCACCATTTTACACCTACACACAAAATTGGATGTTTCTAGCTTAAGTAGTTTCCGAGAAAAACTGCTTTGACACACGGACGGACGGACGGACGGACAGACGGACAGACTGGTCGCGAAACTAGTAGGGTTTTGTAAAATTATTTTACAAAACCCTAAAAAAAGGTAGCAAAACTATTAATTCGATGTTAAACATATTGATGAGACTTCCTCAGCACTACGGTTAGATTGTTACCTTACTAGTATTGTGATTGATGTAACAATCATAACTCGAACTTTGTAGAGCTTTCATCCCAAAATTTTCGATAACAGCAGAAATGGAATTAATTCAATAGAATTGGAAGCTATTTTTGGAGATGATGTTTAATATTCATCCATGCAGCAAGCAATATGATTTCTTATCAAGGTTCAATACATAAATGGTTCATTCAACAAATTCCTTTTGCATGAACATAATTTAAATAATTCCATGTATAAACGTAAGCAACGACCTTATTGCTCCCTTCGGTTCAGGTCAATAGGCAGCTCTAGAAATTTCAATTTAGTTTTTATACATAACTACTGACATGCTTTATCACATTATCATGAAAAAGACATAGTGATTTGCCTATGAATGCTCAGTAGAGGTTTTTTTTAGGAACGAGTATGATGGAGAAAGTTAAATGTATTCTTCCTCGTTATTTCAATGATAACTATATTAGTTCTGAAGCTTTCAAGGACGCCTCTTAACGAAAAAATTTAGAATTCAATCATTGACTTACTATTTATTCTCTTGCTGTTTCAAAAGAATTTTTGTGTTTTGATTCGATCGGTAAAATCGGTTCATTTGCAGAAATTTATTTTTAATTTGATTGGAAGCAGCTAAAATGAAATCATATTTCGGTGTAAATTTTCACCACAAAACAGTAAATTGGAGGTAAAGCATCCAATTGTATTTTTCCAATAATTTATGAACTGTCAATAGTAATAAATTATGTTTTATGAAACTTGACATGACAAGATAACAAATCGTGATACTTGCTCAAATCACCTATTTTTGTTTTATATAATTGACATGCTATACCAACTAAAAATGGCATTGCTGGATTAAATGACGGGTAAGAATAAAAATAAACTTGGAAAGAGTAATAATAATAAATTGAGCTTGATGAAGTTATCCATTGTAATATTGTCTAAAAAAAACGTCAAAGAATAGTATGATTAGTATCTTTATCATCATAAATTAGGAGTAATCGACAGAAATATAATGTTCTCAAGGTACCCATATTCCATTAATCAATAATGGTGTCGTCGACTTAAATTATCGTCCATTATTTTCTTACAACATACCACAAACAAGATTATAACCAATATCATTTACTTAACGTGCCAAAGTGAAGATGAAACCAAAGATTAGTAATTAACTGAGGAAGGATACAGCCACAAGTGAATAAAGTTGTTATCAGAATACCTTTCACTACGCTCCGAACCAATTAGTCATCAATAGTCCTTTGATAGCTTCATAAATTTCAGCTTTTCCAGATCGTACCGAGAACTCCAGGACTAAAATGTGTATGGTTTCCATTTACTTTGCTTATTTACCGACGTCGAAGGTTTGGTGCTCCCACCAGTAAAGTTTCACATAATTTGCAATTTCCTGAATCGTTATCACTCATATAAAATGAATTTCCTAGTATTATTAACACAGTTGAGTCATTTGAGATGGGAAGTCATTCACTGTTTATATTCAGCCATTTGTCGTATGTTTCACACACAAGAATTTACGACAAAGTATTATGTCACTGCAATTCATGGGGAAGGTACCTACTTTGAGGTATTATTTGTGGACAAATTGTGGCTGTATTGGTTAGAAATTAAGACTCCCACATACTTAGCATTTACACATATTTGAGGTGAATCTTTATAATGAAGAGGATTCAGCATTCTGGGAATTTATTTAGACGTATTTTACAATCACATTGGAAAAAGATTAAAAATACCAGAATTCAACGAAAAGCGAAGGCGGAAAAGCCTATCAGTGAAAGAAAAATTACGCCGGATTAAATAACATATAGATAAGAGTACTTAGGAATTCACTCGGATTTCATACTTAATGCAGATTCTTATTTAATATCTTGTCCTACTCCCCTGTGAATGCTAAAGCTCTAACATTTTCCATCACAGCCTCCTGCGCTAGAAATATTCTGATTTCTGAAACTCTAAATACACTTTAAGTCACATCCTTCCTGACAACATCAAGTGATTAGATTCTTATTCTATTCGTATTCCTGTCCAAACAAATTTCGAAAATATTACGCAATAGAATTTGCCACGGCCAATCCAATTCCAAAAAGCAAAGGTATAATCAAATTTGGAATTAGGTACTTATATCTTTAAATTCATGACCTCAGGCTCCTCCAGGGCAAATGCCTCGGGCTGAAAAAGAAAGTTTCACCTACTAAAATACGATAAAGTTATTCGGAATAAGTTCAAATATTTTGTAGAATGTATTGCGGCATTTACTCATGCGTCTACTTTAATGAATATGCCAAAAAGTTTATCGCCATGATGTGATCAAGTAAATCAAAACACAAATTGGTTAGACTCATGACCGAAGAGATTTGTACTCAACCTACAATATGCAAATACCAATCAAGAAAAATTTCAACCACATTTGCAACAATTACATAGTCACTTCAACCCTGGAAAGATAGTGTTGAGATTTGATCAACTGACAGCTGACCCGACCCAACCCAACCAAACCTTGACCCTGTCCTTAACTTGCATTTTCAATTGTTTTATATAGTTTCTATTATTTTTTCACTAAATTAAGTTGGCAAGCGATAAGCACTTATTTGATAACTTCATGTGGCGAGCGACAAAGCGAAATTAAATGGCGACAAGCAAACGTGCTCCAAAATTGTAATCAACGAAGTATAAAGTCACTATAAAGTATTGAGCAACAATCTGTCGATTTTTTGGCAAGAATTTCGTTCATCAAAACTAGTATTGTAAAACTATTCAAAAGGTATGTTTAGAGAAATTATCAGCTCAGACAATGTGATCTTCGACGAGGAAACGAAGAGACTGAGGCAAGGAACTAAACTTGAGATACAGGCACCAGAGGGCACACTTGAGAAGCAAAAAGAAAGCAGCAGTGAGACAGATGAAGAAGACGAGAACTGGGGAACTGGAGAAAGTGCTGAGGAGCCAAGCGACAACGAGAATGAGACACCAGTGCCAGAAGAAGAGTCAGGAAGGAGAGTTTTACGAGATCGTCGGACTCTTCAACCACCACCGAGACTGAGAGACTGCGTACTTGACTTCCGTCGTGGAGGAAAGAGCGCCAAAGTAGCCATGATTGGTGAAACGGAGGAGGTCCCGGTGAGTGAGGCACTTAGAGATGAGAAGTGGAAACGAGCAATGCAGGAGGAGTACGACTCACTGATGGAGATGAAAACTTGGAAGCTGTTGGACTGTCCAGAAGGAGCGACGCCGATCACTTGTCACTGGGTATTGCGAAAAAAGGTGGACGGGAGACTTAAAGCCAGACTAGTGGCAAGGGGATTTGAACTGAAGGAGGGAATGGACTACATGGAAACTTTCAGCCCAGTAGTTTGCCATGCATCCATTTGTCTACTCCTAAGTCACGCAGCATCGGAGTCGCATCAATGGTGGAACGTCTTGCTCTAAAGCCGTACTGCCGTGGATATAGGTCCCCAACAGCACGAATCGCGCAGTGAGTCTTCCCTTGATGAGTTTCTCGAGCACTTTCCCAGCCGTATCTAGCATGCATAACGTGCTTTATGCAGACGGCGATCCCGGATTTCGCCTCCCCTTGCTGATCACAGCGAGCCTCGCCACCTTCTATCGTACCGGGAAAACTCCATCCTGTAGGCAAGCATTGAATTTGCTGAGCAGCAAGTCAGGACAATGGAGATACACATATTTCAAAACCTCAGCTAGAACACCATCTAAACCTTTTCTTTTAGTTAAAGGACTGCGTCTTCAAGTTCCAGCTGTGTGAAGAATGGACACTCGATTGCTATTTCACTGTAGACAGCGGTAACATGGACGGGACGGGCGGGAAAGAGTGCCCACACTATCTCGTCTGTCTTTTTGCACCATGCATGTTGTAGTAATCGAGCAGTTAAGGGTTAAGGAAAATTCAAGCCTAAAATGTCCCAGATCAACTAAACGATCGAACTGGTACGATTGCAGACTGAACTGGAACAATTTCAGATTGAATTGGAACAATTTGCGATCGAACTGGTACGATTTGCGATTAATCTGAGACATTTTAATATTTTTGACAGTTGTCGCCATCTAAAGAGAAGAAGTTATCGCGCAATTCGCACATATAGGGAGTTCGAAGGTTCGCATCGCGAACGGAAGTGCACGCATATAGTGCGGGAGCTAGCCAACACCCGCGCCCACAGCCCCAACGTTCTTCCCTGGCGGTCGACAGTTTTGAACCCTCAACGCGAGATTAAGAGTGATCTGACCTACGTGACTACATGCAATCCGCATATTCCGCGCTTCCGTGGTTCCATTGAAAGGCCAAAGGACTTGAACATCAACTCCGACCCACCCGACCATTTCGACCGGTTTCTTGGTTTCAATTTGGTTTGTTTGTTTTGGCAGTGAACGGTTCGCGGAATCCCTCGCGAAACGCGACTTAGAGCTTCCTGTCCTGCAAGGCCAAAATTCTAATTGGTTGAAAGCGTAAATCAGTCCGCATACTAGATCCTTTATAAAGGGTTCTCTGACAGCATTCGTGGCAAGACTTGCGAACAACTTGTGCATTATATGATTTCTGCATTGAGATCAGTGCGACCGTGGAGGGGCTATTCGGATCTCGGAGAAAAGCAGGCAAAAAGTCGAGCGAATAAGACTGTCTGCTGTCTGCTGTAGAGGTTGATTCCGTTTGGCAAAGATCAGCAATTGTTTTGCTGAGATCAAATGCATAAGGAGAAAATTTAACTTTTTCGGAATATACCATTTGTTTTCTTCTGCAATTAGATAGTTGGAATTATCTTGGATGCTGAAAACATTGGGAAGGATTTTCATGTGAAACCATTTCATGTGTTTACGTTGAAACTATTATTGTTCAATTCAATACAAGTTGTGAAGTTTTCGTACCGAAGACTGAATTTAGCGGTTGTGTGGAGATTCTCTGAATTTAAGTTGAAAAGTGGGAAGAAATTAACGTTGGTGCGGCGACGATTTAACAGTTTTCGATTTACATCAAAAGTAATTTAAAGTTTGTATACGGAATTGTAGAAGGAAAATTTGGGGTCTCTGGAGGTGGCAGTGTGACGGCGCAATTGAGATCGAAGAGGAGTTCGGAACTGCTTTAGTTGTGCCGTTATGTACGAGTAGTGCAAGACAACGGATTATGCATTCTGATCCACTATTTGAGATAGATAAATACTTGAATCTAGCCCACATAAATCTTCCCTGCTATTTTTTTTCATGTTACTGGGGATAAAGTGCTAATTAGAGAAATGTAGTGAACATATATTGTTAAAGTGTTATCGCATGAATATTCAAATAGCAATGGGAACACTGAATTAGTTCCTACGTTAGCTATTCGCATCGATTCTCAGTTCCTCCTTGCATAGCCATACGTGGAGGTCGGTGGGTACAGTGCGTAAGCCACGCCCTGCTAGTATAGCTGTTACTGGTGTTTCACTAATTGATGATTTCAATAAACATAAAAAGGAAAAGCCTCCATTACCAAACCAGCAAAGCACTCCGAAACGTCTTACAAGTAATTCCAATACAATAAGTAAATCCATGTCTGTGGATACTCCAAAAACATTAGAAAAACGATCTTCAGCTAAGAAGGACACCTAAACCTCGAGCGATTCTGCAACAAACAACAGACAATAATGATAATTAATCACAGAAAGTGTCACAGTAACACAAACAACAGTAGATTTAACGGCAGTCAAGTTACATTACAGGACCACCCACATCACCAGCGGGCGCCCGACGAGGATGTTTGGGTGAGTACCTTTACTGTTTGTCATATATAAATTTTTTTTACATTTTTTTTCCATATAAATAATTTTTTTGCCGTTTTGGTCATATATATATTTTTTACATTTTTTTCCATATAAATAATTTTTTTTGCCTTTTTTGTCATATATATATTTTTTACATTTTTTTCAATATAAATAATTTTTTTTGCCTTTTTGGTCATAAATATATTTTTTACATTTTTTATTTATATACATAAATTTTTCCTATTTTGTTAGATGTATAATTTTTTTTACATATACAATTTTCTTCCCTATTTGGTTACATATTTATAATTTGCGTTGAATTATAACCAATTAATTTTTGCAGAAACACAAAACAAAGAATGAATTGCTAAATTTTTTGAAATCGGTCTTTCTTTTCCCAACCTTCTGACCCGGTATAGAACCCGGTACGGTGGCAAGCTGCCCCCTAAAAACATGAGCCAGCCGCCGGGTACTTAATTAATACTTCTCGTTTCAGGTAACATCGCGGGTTGAGTGGCCCAAGCAGAGTGCCCCTTTATGGTATAGCGTTATGCAATCAAATTGTACAATCCTATGGCATAAATTGGTCACCGGGATACTCCCCTTCTGATGGGAAAGTTCATGCAATTCAAGTTGTATGAGTTTTCCACTCAGAAGAGGAATACCTAGCCACTGCAACAAAATATGGATTTATTCCGGTTGGGTGGGTGCGAAGGGGCTCCATCACCACCCAGTTGCCCCTCTTTCATTTGTGGGCCATGAGCTTCGTCCAGTAATGACGAGGTTATCCCAAGTCCGCCTTTCTTCTCAGGTTCCTCTTGTTTTCGTAACAAGTACTATCTCCTTCGGTGTAGTTATCTACACTTTTTGCGACTTCGGTCGCCTCGTGAGCAACATCCAATTCGTGAGTGCGAAATTTTTTTTGTAGTGGGTCCTCGTGCTGGGGAAATAAACCCGCCCCACGAAACCGCAATGCTAGCCTGCCAGCGCATTCACGCGTCTCCAGACGAGGGCATTCTCGGCAGATATTGTCATCTTCTTCTGTCGAGGCAACAGAACATCGCTGCAGTCCATTACGGACTTATTGAAACTTTTAATTCACTACAATGTAAGGCTTCTGCAGGGCACCAATCTTCCGCATAACTAGCTTGTAGCCAAGCCCCTACGGATTCTTATGCACATTGTCCATTTGATCTTGCCAGCAACGTGCCTTGCTTTTGCTAATCATTTTATGAAGGCATTACCTGCCCGACTTTTATGCTGCATGCCTCGCCAACCACCCGTTGAGCCTCACGCTGAAGCTTGTGACACTTCTTTCGCTTTTCAGCGATTTTAGTCGACCACCAGTACACTGGGGGCTTGCCGTGCCGGGGTTTTTGACCCGGGACAGAATTATGATGGTGCTCATAGTTGAGTTCATCACGTCTTGAGCTGCCGATTCTTCCATCTCCTGTTGGTCTCCCTGCAGCAGGGCACCAGCTCTGAGCAACTCAACAAACGTCTCGACGTCCATCCGTCCGATGTTTCACCAATTTTAGAATGTCGATTAAGGTAGACAACATCACTGATCTCAAGCAGAATGCCCTGATGATCACTAGCTGAGTAGTCCTCGAATACTCTCCAATTCTGTTTACTCCGTACTAAAAACTCCAAGGAAAATGTCACATCTGGTATGGTTCCTTCGCAGCCACTACGGTAGAAAGTTGGTGTATTCCCAGTGTTTAGTACGGCAAGCGCAGTCCATGCCGCTATTTTTAGAACTCGTTTTCCCACGAATATATTTGAAGCATGCTCCATTCGATCGTTTTGGCATTGAAGTCTCCCTCAACGAGCTTGTTGCCATCTGCATACGAGACAATGCCCTCCAAATCATTAAACTTGGATTATAAAGATAAAATCGGCTCGTTCGGCGTTAGATACGCGCTAAAGAAAGTGGTCCCTGAGCATTGAACCCACACAATACCATCCCCCCGGCTACAAGTCTCCGCCTGGAAGTCACTGTTCCGAGCCCAGATGGTGGCGGTGCAATTTCGTCAGGATACAATGGTGCAGAGCTCTTGTCATGGTATTGTTTACCCAGGAGTAATGAGTCGGAACTCATGTCGCTCGCAAACTGCTCAAGCATGTTTTGAACGGTTGAACTGCGGTGTAGGTTTAGTTGCAGGATGCGAGTCATTGATGTTCTAATTTTGCATTGGCTAAGGCTTCCTGGAAAACCTGACCTTTTCCTGATCCAAAGACGTGCCCAAGGTCTGGTCTAAGGATCAGCCTCATCCCGGATGTGAGACCGTGGCTAAATCGAAGGCATGGTGAGACTGACTTCTATCTGACCCAGCTTTTGAGCGGGCACGGGTGTTTTCAGTCTTACCTGCACAAGATCGGCAAGTCACGGTCTCCCGATTGTCGGTTTTGCCCAGGAGAGGAGGCCAATGCCTGTCACACATTTTTTGCGTGTACTAAATGGGCCAGGTTGCGAAGGGAACTCTGCAGGGAGACGGGAGAGCTCACCCCGGATAATATAGTTGCGGTGATGCTCGAATCGGTTGACAAATGGAACCAGGTGGCACATTATGCTCGGGCAGTCCTAAAATATAAAAGGGACTCACAGCAGCCGGAGGCACTGGGGCTGGGGGATCGCTCTTCTGGCAATTCCTCTTCCCCTCTCCCCTCCCGCTAGGAACGGGACTCCCCAGCTTGAAGGCGCCCCACGGCGTAACAAAACGAGACCTGGCCCGAAGTAATGTGTCAAACGGTTCCAGGCTAGGTTCTCAGATTGACAGGGGAGGTGTTTAGTGGGTAGTCCAAAGGTATCCTCCATGGGAGTCCCACACTGCCAGACTCACCGGGAATACCACAAAAAAAAAAAAAAACAAAAAACAAAAGGATCAGCATCCTTGCAAACGATACTGTGTGCCCTCTTTGTGCACTCTTTTCTTTTATATCCCATTTAACCGCATTTGTAACATGAAACTCCTATCAGGTCCTTTGTACACTTATCAGTGTGACCATCGCCAAGGCATATGAAACATTAAAAAGGCACTTGGCATATCCTGCATACAACCCACCCTATCCTAACTTTGCCCTTATTCAGAAATGGTTTGGCATCTTTTTCAGTCAAGCGATGATGGCGGAGCGTTGTCTTCTATGGTTTTCTTACATAAGCCTCGCTTCGATCCTTCCCACGCCAGCAAATTCCCTTTTGATGGCTTCTTCTACCTCGGGTAGATCCATGACGTAGTCGATTTCTCATATTTCAATCGTAGCAATCGGCTCAAGCGAGGCTGTAGTTGCGCTTTGTCGAGGATTTTCTTTAATGCGTCTCAGAATACTCCTTTGTTGTCGGCCTCTGCTCTGAATTTGACCAGTACATAGCCAAACCGCATCGGTCGTACTACTCTAATGGCAGTGTTGCTGTCTTTGGGTCTTACTTTTTCCCTCATATCCCACAGAGCTTCTGCGTAGGATCGGCCATCTTGGGATTTTACGAACAGTGTCTGCTACCGGGATCCTCGCCAAGGCTTCTTTTTCTCCTGTTTTTCATCAATTATTTTTTCTTGATTGGCATCCGTGCGAACTTTATTTTCAGTCGCTTTTTGAAGAAATTTCTTGCCAGCGTTCTTTACTCGTTTTGTCAGTACTGTCTGGAGCTCCTGATCTGGCGTCCCAAGCCTATCAAGTGCCTCTTCCTTTGTTCTTCTATCCCAATCTCTTCACATTGGGGTAGACACCAATCTTTTATCGATGTTTGATAGTGGAGCTGTCTGCGCGTGCCCTTTAGGCCTAGCCCTCAGCGCTTCTTTAGCTTTCTGCTCTTCTTCCTTGCGCATTTAACTAGCTACTCGGGTATTGATCTATGCAGTCTAGGAGCTCCGTTTGTTCAAGGAGGCTAATCTCTACTCCTTTGCTAATTTTTAGCGAATCACCTGCAGATTCTATTCTTTTTTAAACATCTCCCGCTTTTGAATTGTACTTTGCAAGTTTGTCTAGTCACCCCTAACTTTTCCTTCCGTGATCTCTTTGTGGACCTCAAGATGGTTCGCTATTGTTTGAATATTTAAAACCCTTACTTTGGTCACTTTGGTAGCAATTCCAGCAGTAACCGTCGAATCCTCGATGTTCTTTATATTTTCCCCCGCTGCTTGAATATATGGCATCTCCTGCAGAGTTTCTCGCTCTTCCTTTGAAGGAAGCTCTGGCGTTTGCAGCATATAGTTGCTGCGCCCGAACGCCACAGGAATGTCAGTCTGGAAAAGACTGTCTATCAACCTCAGTTTTTGTCTGTTTTTACGGTTGTTGTATTCATCGTTGTTGTTGTCATCGTTAGTACCGCTCCCGATGTGCTGTAAACATCGTGACTGTAGCCACTGGTTACATCGTCATTGTTGTTATTTTTGCTTTCTTTATTTGAATTTTTTATCTGTTTTAGGGGTTTTAATTGCTCCAATTTTATTGAGTCTCCTCCGCGGACCCAGTATCTCCGTTTGTGTACGTATTCGCTTTCTTGGTCCCATGGTTATTTTTACAGAGTAGGGAGGCCATGCGAGAGTTAGCACAAGCCCTTATGGGGTTAAGTGCTCAGAGCCAGTTCAGCCCTGATCAGGAGTTCGTCTCAACCGAACTTATCCCAACAACCCAACGGTGTGAAGTTCGAACGTACTTCGAGGCCTACCAAGGATTTACTGATATGAAGACGGTATGATAGTTGAATTGAAGCGGTTCACGCACGAGTCTCACCTCGGCACTACCCTGCAAAGCAACTAAGTCCAAACCATCATATCCAAAAGTCCAGAGCATCAATTCCAGTTAGTTGTCTAAAGCATAGTTCAGATTCAGCCCTGGTTGTTACCTGTTATCCCAGGAGGGAACATCACGGCGCCCCCATATCTTCGGGTACGTGGAGGCGGCACTCCTCAAAGAATGCTAGCCTCCAAGAGTGTTCCTATCGTCTGACATTCTTCCAGCGAAAATCCCCTCGGATACATGGAGGCAGCACTCCCCAAAGAATGCTAGCTGCAAAGAGTATTTCGCCTGCGGGGAGGAATGGTATTTTAATAGTGCCTTCAAGGATACCAAACGCGTAGCAACAAGCAAACATAGTTTCCTAGAGACCAGCATTGTTATATTTAGGATTCGAAATCTATGCTCATATGATGGTAAATCTAAAAAATTCCTTGGATCATATCATGATCTCATCACAGAAAGGACGAACTGTTTTTGAACCGACTCTATCCTGTCAGGACCAAGACTTTGCTGGTTGTGCATACGGGGTAAGCGTAGTAAGGAAGAATGGAAAAAGGTGTTAGTACGTGCATACGGAATGTGAAATTGAAGCGAGGATCTATTAGGGCGAGCAGCGTCGAATGTATTAATTTGCGTGCTTACATTTTGAGGTAAAAGACCATGATGAAGCTTGAACAATGGACATTCGTGAAGGAAAGATCATCTGGAATCATCATACTAATGTCATCTGTAAGCCATGTTTCCGTTAGACATATGTTATTATACGGGAAAAGGATGGAAAAAATGCGAAGTTCAGTAGTCTTAGTCCTCAGGACACAAACATTTTGGTTATAGCAAGTTAAGAAGAAATTACGAGGCTTAAGATATGTTTCTTCCGGGGCAAAAAAACACAGGATGGTTCCACTTACGAATCGGAGAATTCTTTTGGTCGACGTTTGATGAAACCAAAGAGCTTATTGGCCCTACAGAGGATATGATTGTAATATAAATGGAAACGCATTTTTCAACCCAAATTGACACCAAGGTCTACGAAGCTTTCCACCCGGCGAAGTTTATGATGGTGAAGATTATGTTCCGTGAAAAACTTATAACTTGACATTTTTCAAAGGTCAAGGAGAGTTGGTTCATCCTGGACTATTCTAACAAAGAATTGACTTTGTTTTGGAGGAATAATGTGTCTTTTTGAGACCTTATTACATGGTAAAGCTTAACATCATCAGCATGAAAAAGATGAGGAGTATCCGGCAAGACTTCAGTAAGAACAGAAACGAAGATATTAACAAGTTAGGTGGACAAACCTACGCTGATATCAGAAGGGTTTTGTAGCCAACTTACGAATTGCAGTTACCAGTAACGAAAAAATTCAAGAAACATGTCAAAGGAATGTGCACATTTAACAGAAAGTCCATTGTTTCTCTTTTTTCAACGGTCGCCACTTTGTTGCAAACTAACAAAAACCACTCAAATCACGAATTCCCAAAAATATTTAATCAAAGCTGCAGTGTCTGATTTGATGGAACTTATCCCAACAACCCAACGGTGTGAAGTTCGAACGTACTTCGAGGCCTACCAAGGATTTACTGATATGAAGACGGTATGATAGTTGAATTGAAGCGGTTCACGCACGAGTCTCACCTCGGCACTACCCTGCAAAGCAACTAAGTCCAAACCATCATATCCAAAAGTCCAGAGCATCAATTCCAGTTAGTTGTCTAAAGCATAGTTCAGATTCAGCCCTGGTTGTTACCTGTTATCCCAGGAGGGAACATCACGGCGCCCCCATATCTTCGGGTACGTGGAGGCGGCACTCCTCAAAGAATGCTAGCCTCCAAGAGTGTTCCTATCGTCTGACATTCTTCCAGCGAAAATCCCCTCGGATACATGGAGGCAGCACTCCCCAAAGAATGCTAGCTGCAAAGAGTATTTCGCCTGCGGGGAGGAATGGTATTTTAATAGTGCCTTCAAGGATACCAAACGCGTAGCAACAAGCAAACATAGTTTCCTAGAGACCAGCATTGTTATATTTAGGATTCGAAATCTATGCTCATATGATGGTAAATCTAAAAAATTCCTTGGATCATATCATGATCTCATCACAGAAAGGACGAACTGTTTTTGAACCGACTCTATCCTGTCAGGACCAAGACTTTGCTGGTTGTGCATACGGGGTAAGCGTAGTAAGGAAGAATGGAAAAAGGTGTTAGTACGTGCATACGGAATGTGAAATTGAAGCGAGGATCTATTAGGGCGAGCAGCGTCGAATGTATTAATTTGCGTGCTTACATTTTGAGGTAAAAGACCATGATGAAGCTTGAACAATGGACATTCGTGAAGGAAAGATCATCTGGAATCGAGGCTACAAAGCTTCAAAATATGTAGCCGATTATCATAAGAGGAGTAAGGAAAGTCGAATTTGAAGAATAGAAACCGTGTGAATCCGCGTTGAACTGACTCAAGAGCATCGATGTGCTTCCTGTGGTACGGACTCCAAATTCAGGAGCAATACTCCGAATAATGGTGAGAAGTAAAGACACATATAGGAGGTGAAATGTTGGAATGACAAAGCGGATCGTAAAATAAACTCAGTTAAGCGGGAGGCTTTCTTAATAATTAGGGCAATGTGGAGATCAAACTATAGTTTACTAGCCAAGTATTGCACCTTGTGGAATTTCCCAGCTGAGGTGAAAAGAAGAAGAAGAGAACCAAGAGTTAAAAGTGACCGCACATTGACGATTCAGGATATAGGAGAGACCCCAGGAATAGAGACAAATGGGGACATTGAACCCTAAAAGTTTCTCAAATAGGAGAGAGTGATCCGCTGAATCAAAGGCTTTAGAGAAATACATAAAAATAACGTCTACTTGTTGTTACTGATCGAGGGCAGCTGCAATATGATGGGTCGAAGAAAGTAAATTTGTAAGGGTAGGTCAGTGTCTGACAAAACCATGCTGTTGATCTGCTAAAGATGGAAGGATATGTGGATACAGCACATCAAAAACTATCTTTTCAAGAATTTTACCAAAACAAGGAAGAAGAGAAATAGGACGATAGTTTGAGACGATATTACGATCACCAGATTTGAAGATAAGAAAAATGTGGGCAATATTCCATTGGGAGGGGAAATTCCACAGGAGTGAAGAGGATAAAGATTTTGCTAGAAAATCTGGAATGCAATCAGGGCCCACACTGATACTGTTGTCAAAATTATTTAATAGTGGCTCAACCTGCAAGGGGTTTGTACGAAAAGTAGCAGAGGAAAAAGAGCAAGAAGATAGGTTGAAAAAAGGGGAATGCTTTGCCCTGCCGAAAAAGGAAGAAAAGTAATCAGCGAAGAGCTCACAAGATTCTTGAGGAGTAGACGATGTCATGCCATCTAGACTAAAGTTATCAGGGGCATGATGAGAGCTCCTTAAAAATTTTACATACGACCAAAACGCACGAGTTTGATTCGACATTAACGTAGTTTCCATGTGGTTAACATATGCATGAAGTGCAGAGGTGGAAATCCACTTGGCTCCGGCATGATGCTCAATTGGAAGACCACTGGATAAGAATTTTCTTCGGGCTGCATCTTTAGCTTTTATTGCAATGGCAACATCTGAATTAAACCACGGAGCATCTTTAGGTCTCCTTGCTGGAAACACAGGAGTAAATTGTGCAATTAAGGACAAAAGAAACATATAGAGCTTATCAACAAAATCTTCCGTGTAGAGATTGTTGAAGAAGGAATACCAATTCATGGCATTAAGGCTAGCTTCCATGCTCGATAAATTGATTTTTAAAAAATTGAAGGGGGAAAGGGAGGAATTCCTCAAAGAACGAGAAGATGTGAAAGCAAGCTCAATGGAGAACGGTGGATGGTGGGGATCAGGTTTGACAAAGTATGAGAGTGCCACCAATGTGGACAGAGAAGAAGGCGGCAAGTTGGAAAGATCAAGATCAAGCAATTTGTTATTGGGATTAGAAATAGTGTTGAATTGGGTGAAAGAATAGAGGGAAATATAAGAAGAAAGAGCAAAACGCACACCGCCGCCAGAAACTATGGAGACATACATATCATTTAAAACAATAGAGGGCTAATTGAAGTCACCACAGACCAAAATAGGGGTGGAAGGGAAACGAGCATTAATGTCGCTCGAGAATTCTGAAAAGAAACGTTCGTAAACAATAGCAGGACTGTTACAAGGGATATACACAGATGATACAAAGAAGAAATGCGAGTCAGATAGAGGAACTAGCACAATTATACACTCAACAGGTGAAGATGGAGTCAAATCATCACAGGATTTGCTAGTAAGAGAAACATGTATACCCACTAGAACACCTCCACCATCAGACTTACTCGTAGGACGGGCGGAAGATTAAATGATTCGGAAGTAGCTCACTATTACTAATGTCATCTGTAAGCCATGTTTCCGTTAGACATATGTTATTATACGGGAAAAGGATGGAAAAAATGCGAAGTTCAGTAGTCTTAGTCCTCAGGACACAAACATTTTGGTTATAGCAAGTTAAGAAGAAATTACGAGGCTTAAGATATGTTTCTTCCGGGGCAAAAAAACACAGGATGGTTCCACTTACGAATCGGAGAATTCTTTTGGTCGACGTTTGATGAAACCAAAGAGCTTATTGGCCCTACAGAGGATATGATTGTAATATAAATGGAAACGCATTTTTCAACCCAAATTGACACCAAGGTCTACGAAGCTTTCCACCCGGCGAAGTTTATGATGGTGAAGATTATGTTCCGTGAAAAACTTATAACTTGACATTTTTCAAAGGTCAAGGAGAGTTGGTTCATCCTGGACTATTCTAACAAAGAATTGACTTTGTTTTGGAGGAATAATGTGTCTTTTTGAGACCTTATTACATGGTAAAGCTTAACATCATCAGCATGAAAAAGATGAGGAGTATCCGGCAAGACTTCAGTAAGAACAGAAACGAAGATATTAACAAGTTAGGTGGACAAACCTACGCTGATATCAGAAGGGTTTTGTAGCCAACTTACGAATTGCAGTTACCAGTAACGAAAAAATTCAAGAAACATGTCAAAGGAATGTGCACATTTAACAGAAAGTCCATTGTTTCTCTTTTTTCAACGGTCGCCACTTTGTTGCAAACTAACAAAAACCACTCAAATCACGAATTCCCAAAAATATTTAATCAAAGCTGCAGTGTCTGATTTGATGGAAAGTCCACAAAAAACCAATGTCGTGTGTTATTGTTGTTGTAATTGCAGAAATTTCAAATGGCTATAACTTCCGTGAATATGATTCGATTTTTATCATTTCGTGTATTTCCCTTTCCTGTGCGCCAGTTTAAGACCTATTTTGAAAAGTTCTCATCAATACCTTTCATTTTATACCCATATCGACTATCTTTGATGAAACTTTTTTTTCGGGTACCACTCCCCTATATGGGGGGCCCCTTAAATTTTTGTTGTTGTTATGGCACTACAGCCTCTTTCGGGCCTTCGCTTAGAAATAGTTAGTGTATCTCATTATCATGATCAAATGTGTCGGCACCCTACTAGGTGATATGGTCAGTATCACGCTTTGGCCATGTGTCCGTCCACTCAGCGGCAATGCGGTCTGATTTTTAGACCAACACATATCATAACTGAACGGGCTTATAGTCCGTCCGAAGAATCAATTGAACTTAATCTCGCTACCACCAACGAGAGTCGAACCAGTGCTCTAACCACTAAGCCATTAAATACCGTATAAAAACTTTCAATTTTAAAGAGGATACCATTTTACACCAACGTACAAAATTTGATGTTTCTAGCTTATATCGTTTGCGAGAAAAATTGCTGTGACACGCGGACGGACGGACAGACAAACAGACAGGTCACGATATTAGTAGGGTTTTGTAAAATTATTTTACACATGGACATGTGTTATGAATAAAATTGTCAAGCTTAATTCATTGTAGTATTCTTCACAATTTCTACTTTCGTCTAGCAGAAGATAAACATTTGTTTGTTTTACACTTATAAAATATCACCCAAACCTTCGACAACTCGGTAAAGCTATCGCAATCATGCTTTCTTTCATTTATTATTCAAAAGCAATCAATCATATATAGAAGTTGAGCTGAGGAAAATCGAAATTATCCTTAATATCGTGTCTTATCATATTCCACGTGTAAAAACTAGTCTGCATGCAATTTACCTATGGAGGAGTAGATTTGACCATTTTTTGAGCTAAAACACATAACTTGCCATTACAAAAGTAATTGGCTCATCTTAATTTAATAACTACCGTATGTATCTATTGTGATAATATTTCTTCAAATAAATTCTTGAGACTGCTTTTAAATTCAAAATGACACCGCGGAAAATACACCATGTTTATCACGAAAAATCATTTTTCATCTTTTTCAAATCTACCATTCATTCATCTATTTAATTCAATTTCATTTCATACATAAACCACACATAATGAGAAATTTTAGGATAAACTCTGGTCCTGAAAGTGCCTTGTGCCGGCTTACTCACCCTTAAAGGTCGATGGAAGGCACAAATGCTTTTAATGCCTCCATTTTTAATGCCTTATCCTGATTCATTTGTATGAAATACATACATTTATTGCTTCTTCTTGCGAATGCTCGTAAAACAGCATTTTCCAAATGTTTACTTGATTTTTGGCTATTAAATGAAAATGATATTAAATTTTTTGCAATTTTATGTTGATTCAAACTTATGAGGCTGAAAGTTGAATGGATTTCTTCTGGAATAATTTCTTTAGTTTGTGGAGCGAAAATAGTGCAAGATGCTATTACCCGTTCTCATCATTTTCTTTTGAGGGGTTTTGTACTAAAATACAAAACCCTATTAAAATCGTTATCTGTGTCCGTCTGTTCGTCCGTCCGTCTGTATGTTACAGCAGGTTTTCTCCGGAACTACGGAGGCTACAGCCATGAAACATTGTGGAAAGGTCAGAAGTGGTGACTTCTTGAAAGTTTTGGGGTGAAATAAATATTCAAAGAGTTTTAAGGAGGGTTCCCCCGTATACAGGAGTTACCCCTAAAAGGTGGTAAAGTGGGGTGTCATATGAAAGGTTTCAATGAAATCTTTTCGAAACAGGTGTTAACATTACTTTATCGATACTAGGGGAGGCAGGAGAAGGAGAAATGCATGAGACTTAGGTGTACCCCCCCTCGCGATTGAAAACCTTTCATCCGAAAAATCTGCAAAAATCGCCCAAATGCTTGCCACGGCTACAATGGCATACTTCTATCCGATGGTCCATATTTTCAATGACTTTCAGACATAATTGAGGTTCAATGTCGTTAATGTGCTGAATTATCTCGTCCTTTTGCTTTTCAATTGTTCTTGGCTTATTGACGTACACTTTTTCTTTTAAAGAAAGAAGTCCAACGGTGTCATATCACATGACCGTGGCGACCAATTAACATCGCTATAACGTGAGATAGCACGGCTATTGAATTTCTCGCACAAAAGAGCCATTGTTTCGTTGGCTGTATGGCAAGTAGCACCATCTTATTTGAACCACATATCGTTCAGGCTCAATACCTGACCACAAGAAGTCCGTTATCATCTCACAACAGCGAATACCATTCACGGTAACTACTTGGCCGTCCTCATTTTCGAAGAAGCACAGCCCGATGACGCCACCAGTCCATAAACCGCACCAACTAGTCACTCTTTGTAGATACATCGGCTTTCCAACAATCACTCGTGAATTTTCATTTGCCCAAATCCGGCAATTCTGCTTGTTAACGAATCCACTGAGGTGAAAGTGTGCCTCGTCGTTGAAGATAATTTTATTTGTAAAGTCACCATTCCCTTCTGTCTGTTCAACCAACCATTTGCCGTATTGCCGACGCTTGAAATGGACAGCAGGCTTCAGCTCTTGAGTCAATTGAACCTTGTAAGCGTGTAATAAAGATTTGAATCTTTATTCAAAATTCGCATCAGTGATGTTCGTGAGATGTTCAATTGTTGGGCACAACGACGAGTCAAGGTTGACGGCTCTTCTGCCACACTATCGCGAACAACAGCAATGTTTTCCGCAGAACAAACTCGGCGAGTATGCACAAGTGATTTCACATTTCCTACAGACCGGGTTTGCTGAAATTTGCGCACGATTCTCCCGATTGTTGACACATTTGGCCGATTATGCTGAACAAAAAAATCACGAAGTGTACGAAATGCATTGTGATTGGAATGCCTATTTTCGTAAAAGGCTTCAACAACCTTAACGCGCTGCTCAATTGTGTACCTCTCCATGGTTGAATTCATCAAATACTGAAACAAAGAGTTATCAAATTAAGTTGGGCGAAAAACTTGACGTTAAGGTGTGACTCACAATTAACATCGTGCATTATGGTTGGACCACCCTTCAGTATTATGTGATTCTATCATATAAGAGTATAACATAAATCATTATGTCTGCAATGGATCTTGGTCTGGATGGGGGGTGTGAGAGAGCACCATTTCCACCTGGATGCTCACTCTTATTTGGGGGCCATAAGTTTCTCCTTAAAGACAAGACCATCTCAAGTTTCGCTCGTTTTCACCAGGCCCAGTTAGTCGTATGCTTTGGCAATATTTCCCTTTTAGTAGGTTACCTCGGCCTCGATATCTGTAGATCCAAATTATACCACGAGTAATTCGTGAATATAAAATTCTTTTGTAGTGGGCCCTTGTGCTGGGGAAAAGAACTCGCCCCATAACAACGCAATCCTAGCCTACCAGCGCATTCATACATTCTCAGACAAGGCCAATTTCGGGGAGCACCAACCCCCTCACTTGCTGAGGCAGCAGATCATCGCTGCAGTCCTTTACGGACATTTTTTATCCACCCAATTTACCACAAATGGGGGGACTCGACTAATGCTGACAGCCATGCAATAGTAGGCATGCTATACCTGGCTAATAAGGTAGCAGAGTGGCGACGATTGGATAATCATGCCACTAGAGGCCAAGGTTCAAATTGAATTCTATCGCCATTGACAACAGTTCTCTATAAGTACATTAATAAAAAAATACCTTAGAAGTCAAAACTCGCTCAACTATTTAAGTAATGGAAGCACTTATAAAGTTCACATTCTTTCCTATAAAACTATATAGAAACCCTTAAGTTCAATGATTTTATACATATCTAACAAGCTGAAAGTAAAATTGTCCTGATCTGTAACTTTCATCAAAATCTAACAAAACCCTGTGAAGTTACAGCAATTTTTTCAATGTTTTATCGATATGTTTTTTAAGGTTTCGTAGAAATTTATTTTTTTAAACATAAAATCAATACCTGCCTGTTCATCAGTTTGTTTGCCTGCCCCTCTGTGCGTCACAGCAAGTTTTCGAAGGAACTAGAGAAGCTAGATGCATCAAATCTTGTGGATGATTTAGAACTTTCCGGTTATTAGATTTTTCGTAATCAAAAAAAAATTTCGACAGACTTTTCGAGGATCTCCCCATATAAGGGTGTGAACCCTTAAAACGTGAAAAAATTAAGCAAATTCGTTAATAATATCAGGATCTGTATATATAAAGTTTTAGCTAGTAAATTCATTGAAATTTTAAATTGAGGTAGTCCTTTGAACGGACTTTACGCTCTGTAAGTTTCAATAAAATTGAATCATGTTTGAAAAAGTTATATTCGCTTAAATTTTTGCAATTACATTAAAAACAACCCGAGCCTTCCATGGAACTAGACACTATACTTTTAATTGGATTTTCATAATATTTTCAGAAAAAATGAATAACAAAAACGTCTTTAAGATATCATTTAGTTAATGATTGTAATGAATAATAATATGAGACAAAATGGTGGCTGGTTAATATGGGGTAGCAATCGTTTTTCTTTGAAAGCAAGTATTTTTTACTGTATATGTGGTTTAAGTTTTATTTAGTTTATTGATTATTGGTGTCTGCATATCGTAGGTTGAGAACAAAATCCTTTTAATATGAGCGTAGGTCTGTCAACCCAACATGTCAGCCTACCAAAGATTAAGTACAAAACCCTTCTGACAGGAGCATCGTTCTGTCTATACGATTTGTTTATCCCTCTAGTGCTCTTCTTTTCATTGAAATGTTTTTATTCGCTAAATTATTGATCAATATGAAGGACTTCATTTTGTAACGAACCGCCCTACGCCACTGGCGACCACTAATAATGCACCTTGCTGCCATGTGGCTTTCCATCTCGTGTCAGTTGTGACGGCTTCCCATCCCACGTCAGTTTTGTTGTGGGATGTCAAAAGTCGAGTTGACACAACCACATGGCGGGTGTGTGTCTGAAAAACGAAAAGTGGAGTTTGATTAAGGGGCAAAAGTTTTTAAAGTCAAGGAAATAGCCACCTGAAGAAGCGCTACGCCGGGTTTGCATACAAAAACAAGTTGGGTAAACAGACCTACGCTCATGTCAGAAGGGTTTTGTATTCAATTTACAAAATGCAGTCACCAGATCGAATCACATCAAGAAGCATGTCAAAGACGATTTTATTGGAGAAAATATGAAGTTCGAAGATCATACTATTATTAACAAAGCTGAACGAATTTCGACTTCTGAGGTTTTTGGTATTGGTATACTCATAAATATCTCCCTTGATAATTATTTCACATATCCAGCCGCGACGGAGGAAACACATTTTTCATGTATTTACCCCCTGTGCCCCACTGAAGCAAAAACTGGCAGTTTAACAACTGTTTTGAAAAGCTCCCATGTAAACTTTTATTTCATACTCATATCAGCTACGTTTGATGAATTTTTTTTCAGGGGCCACTCTCCTGTACTGTTATCATCGATTAATGGCCAATTTTTTCGAATCCTAGAATGGTTACAAAACCCTTCTGCTAGGAGCTCCCTCCCGCCTCCTTGACTTGTTTCACTTATGAGTATTAATTGTAGGTACTCAGCTTCAGTCATTCATTAAATTGAATGAAGTGTTCAAAGCATGCACCTTAAACGTTGAAGTTGGGAAAAAATAACTCAAAATTATTCAATCTTCGCATTCAAAACAGCCACTTTCTTGTTTTATGATTACTGATACCACCAGCTCAACCGATTCTCAAAGATATACATGACACCTATCATTCCTGAAATTTACATGCAAATCCTAGCAAAACTGTAGTGTCTGAGTCGGTAAAAAGCGCGTGTTGTTCCATAGCCATATGTTGCCATAGTAATAAATGCAGCGCATATTGTTCCATAGTAATACGGGAAAATTCAAACCGGTATAACTTCGCTAAATATGATTCAATCTTTATGAAACTTTCAGAATAGATCAATCTTATAAATAGTCATCTGTGTACAGAATTACATAGAATTTAAGGGCACCGTTAAGATTTTATTCAAGAAAACATAAAATGGATAAATCATACTATTACTAACAAAGTTGAGTGAATTGCGACTTCTCACGTATTTGTTGTTGTTGTACTCATCAAGACCTACATTCTTGATTTTTTTCAGATTTTTCGGACCACAGGTGTCCAATCGCGAGGGGGGGGGGACACAAATTTTTCGTGTATTTCCCCTCCCTGTGCGCCCCTCGAAGCAAACTTTGCCAAACAAAGACCTGTTTTGAAAAGTTCGCATTGAGACCTTTCATTTGATACCCATATCGGCTACCTTCAATGAATTTTTTTTTTTCGGGGGGTCACTCCCCTATATGGGGAGACCCCCCTTAAATGCCTTATAAAATTTTTTTATATTTGAACTTTGAAGAGATTACCACTTTACACCTACATACAAAATTTGATGTTCCTAGCTTAAGTAGTTTCCGAGAAAAACTGCTGTGACACACGGACGGACGGACGGACGGACAGACAGACGGACAGACGGACAGACAGGACGCGATTTTAGAAGGGTTTTGTAAAATTATTTTACAAAACCCTAAAAAAGGGAAACAGATGAGAGTTTGTAATAATTTTTAAAATGTCCGTGTAGGACACGGGTGCCGATGGTCTGGCACAAGTGTCAGCGAGCTAAAACAATACCGAGCTCAGCTAACTAGCTTCGCTTAACGACCGCGTACGCGTGCTTGACGACTAGCATTTGCGGGATCATATGAGGCGGATTCTTGTCGAGCCACGAAGCTACACTACAAAATACTTATCACGCGTACTCTACTCTACAAGACGCACCGATCAATTTTTATTGTCTTAAGAAAAGTTCTGTTAGGTGTCAATTAATCTACTCTACAGTAATTCAATATTGTTTTGCCTCGTTAAAGTTAGCGGACACGGAGGCTTGAGACAAACGCAAACATTACACAAAAAGCAACCGTTACTTTCACCGAAGAAGGTCGTTGCATTACAAGGGGAATGTCAAACCTAAAGATGTTAAAGTGGCTGAAGTGAACCACTCATCTCTGCCTAAATGATGGAAACTTGACGGATGCAGTTTACTTTACACTAGTAAAACAACAAACTAAGCAGTTTTGACGGGGTGACCACCTTATCTCTTCAGGAGCAGCCACTCCTGATCACCACGGGGCTGCTCGACTACTTTTGTTTATTACAAGTTTTCGAGGGCGAAGTTTTGACGTGTTTCCCAAAGCAGGAAGCGTACAAGTAAGTTCGATAAAAGTACATCACGCGTTCAGTTTTTCATTCATTTCGCAATTATTTAGTTTCTTTGTCCATTCAGGCAAAAGTCAAGCGAGCGCAAGGGCCAAACGCTTGGCGTTAGTTACGGTACCGGTAGGCAAGAACGAGTTCAAGGTTATGATTATCTCATAGGGAATTAATCGCGGTTGGTGGAGCTCAAAATCCGACGATAAATCACTGCATATGAATTTCAATGACCGCCAACAACATACAGTGTAGTAATCGTCAGCAATAGAGGCTAAACCTGAAAATCTCGTTGAAAGTTTTTTCGACCAGAATCTCAAAATGCAGCTAATAAGAATGATTAAAACAGAAACTACTGCAAACAATTCAGCAACGTAGTCATCTGATGCCCAATAACGTGTTTACCAAACAACTCAGGAAGGTTACAATGTTACCCCAGGAAGTAGTGTTAATACTTCAACTAATATAATTGAGAGTTCGCATGGAATCAGCTCAGAAATGAGACACAGATGCACAGGTGAACAAGTGAATGACAGTCACGGTTGGAATGTACCAGGTTGGTGTATGGATAGAGCTTCAGAACCACGTCGTAGCAATATCAGTGCGCTTTCGAAGGAGAAACTGGATTCATTGTACCCTACAAGTAATGTAGATATTCATTTGGATTCCGAACAAAGTCAAGCTAAGTTATATACACGCGAAAAATATGAGAAGCCATTGGGCGCTTCAAAGTTTTATCGAACGAACGAATTATTGCATTCAAATTTTAATATTTTTAATAACAACATTGCTGACAAATCTTATACTATAACTCCAATTCTGAACAGACCCAAAGTGGTGAATTTGAACACGAAACCAGGCAAATACAAATGCGAGGAATGTGGCAAATTTTTCAATAAACGGCCCACGTACAAAAATCATTTAGCCTTGCATATGAATCCCAATCGATATAAGTGTGACACTTGCAGCAAGCTTCATAGTGTGGCACATCGCTTGAAAATTCATAAGGCGACACATGTAAATCCTGATTTATGCAAATGCGACAACTGCGGGCAAACATTTACTGCTGCCTGCACTTTGAAAGAATATAAGAGAAAATTTACTTATCCCGAACTTTTCAAATTCAAAGAATGTGGAAGATCCTTTTCTAATTCATATTATATGAGAAGACATACAAAAACTTATAGGGAGCTATACTGTGACAGTAATTTAACGGATACACCCCAAGTCATTGCCGTTCAAGAGCATCCTCCTCCTCCTGTCTCGTTATCTATGAACTAGCTCTCCTATTGCCTTAACACCATTACATTTTAAATGATAGATTGACTAGCGGCAAAGCTGGCACTAACAATTAAATGATTTCAGTATAGCGCACTCTTGCTAGTGTGTAGAATATAAAAAAATTCTAAGACGTAAGATTAAACTAAGACATAATGTATTTTCCTTTTAAAATTTATCTTGAAGTCACATTCCCTTCTTAAGAAATATATATATATATATATATATATATATATATATATATATATATATATATATATATATATATATATATATATATATATATATATATATATATATATATATATATATATACATATATATATATATATATATATATATATATATATATATATATATATATATATATATATATATATATATTTATATAGATATATATATATATATAAGATATTGAAATTTAATTGTTCTTGAATTTATTTTTTTATCATCAAAAAAACTGGTGCCATAACGTTTGAAAATAAATTTTATAAATACAATATATCAAATAAATAGACGGGTAGTAGCAAATTTTTAAGATTGGATTGTGTCAAATAATCCGTTATTAGGTTTGAATTTAAGTCATACTCAATTGCGTGTTTTAAATATCGTTCTCGAACTACGGATTGCAACGAAGTTATCGTAAATATAGAATCCTATTAATGTTGTAATTTATCTTTTAATCTTCTTGTTTTCACATGATTGAAATTATTTTTTTTTTTTGAACCTTTTCGAGTTTTTATTCAATCGCGTTTGCGAATATATTTCACGAAATAAATAATAGTCCTGCTAAACGGTAAACTCAAATGCCGTATATATCTGCTTTTGTTAAATATCGAAAGTTTTATTGAAATCATAAGATTACACACGTTCCATTCGATAAACGAAATAGTATACTATTGTCAGCAAAAGATATTGAAAAGTTATAGCAGAATTCATAGTTCAAATTCAGAAATAATGGAATATATAGCTCGCTGATCTTTAAGTAATAAAATAACATGAATAGCTAAAATAAACAGGACTTTCCTTTCCACCGGCCCTTCTTTTTCAGAGGCAGTGGGAGTGCACGGTAAGTATGCCGGGAAGAGGGTAGGGTTTTGAAAAATACGCGGATGGCCGGTTTCACGTCGCGTGCGGTACACGGTACCTTTGTTTGCCTTGTTTCTTACCTTAGCGTAGCATTCGTCGGGTTCGAATCATAGTATACTCAACTAGTAACCACACTCCATCAACCCTCCGGAAAAATTCGAACACAAGCCGAACAGCGAGCCATAAATCTTCGGTAGCAGGTAGATGGTAAACGCTGATGTGAGGAATGGCGCGAATATAAACATATGCTTCGATGAGAGATTTCAGGGCTACCAGAGCTAAAAAATCAATAACATTGCAGAAAAACAAATTCGTTCCATGCAATCTTTTAGGTTTTTGTTAGGATGTGGCAGCATTCCTATGTTCTGAAATGCGTAAAAGAACACGTGCGTCGGAAATTTTATTTGCATTTTGCTTTGTTTCTTGAGCGCGCGAAACATGGGATCAGCTGTCATGCCCCGGATCAGCTGACGTGCCCCTGGGAAAATTCAAAAAGTGTGCAACACAGGGTAAATGAAAGGTGTGGCTACTATTTGAGTATACTATGGTTCGAATTAAAGTCGTCGGGTTCGAATTAAATTTGGGAGCGCGAAATAGAATTTAGATTTTTTTTTTTTTGATTGACTGAAATAATGAAGAAATACGGAATAAAGTAAAGAAGGTTTCTTTTCCGTATGTTTGTGTTTTCGACGCAGGGGCATTTAATGGTGGCTGAAATATGTAATTGAGCGTAATTCATTTAAAGACCTGCGACCGAAATCCTCTCCGATCTAGCTGGCCGAAAAACAGCCAGCGCGAAATGGATTACGGTGCACGGACTGGTTAACCGGTTGGTACCATTTGTTGGCACGACTCAGACTTCACGTCTAGAACCGATGAGAGGTCGATTCTCACTTCGTTCGCACGAATCTAGAATGAAAATCATTACAATTTCTTGTTTTCTTCCGTCGGGCCTTGCTTTGTTGTGTGAACAGACGCGTTTCGACTCCTTTGAGTCATCTTCAGTATCTCTCACAACAAACAAGGCCCGACGGATTTCCAGAAAAAAAAGAGAATTGGCCAGCGGATATCAAATAAACAAAATAATTGAACAGTCCAACCAGAGCTTTAATGATAACTGCTAACATTTATTGAAATTTCTACCAATCACACTTTCGCAGATTTTCTTATAACATCTTTCTGTTAGCGTTCTAATCAAACCAGAACCTAAATCGATTTTCTTCAGCAGAAATGTTTCCAAACTTTAATTTCAAATGTGAGACTCAAAGTCAATAAAAGTAATTGAGCATTTACAAATTCAATTCATAATATAAAAGTCATTACACTCAAGCTGTTGCCAGAGAATTCAAGTTGTGGAGATTATTTTCGTTATTTCGTACGTGCTATAAACTCGAGAAGAAGAGGATTTCAAAAAGAAACGTTTTCAGTGACTGCGTTTATTTATGCATTATCTCTCAGAAAAAAAATGTAATTGATGAGATTTTCAAAAAGTGTTTCTAAATAAAACTTCACTGTCATCATTGCGAATTCCAGATTATTTTAATACTATGTATGTAGCGGAAAGAACGTTTTTGATATTTTAGATGAGGAAATTTATTGCGCACTTTTAATTCTTGAGAGAAGGTAATTTTTCTAATTTTTAAAAACGAAATCCACTCAAGGTATAGGTAAATTTCTCTCGAGAAACATTGCGGGGAGTACTTTCCATACATTTTCATATATGTACATATGTACATAATTTCAATTCGAATTTAATTTTCAGAAAAAGTGTATTGCGTTAATATCTCAACTGAGTTCGTTAACCAGCCAAATTGGCTCAGTAAAAACAAAATGGCGGCCATTTTAGACGAAAATCCATAGTTCCTGTTCTGACCAAAATATAGCCCCGATTTTGATGAAATTTCTTACAGCGATTAATCGACCTATGTGATGAAAATCACAATTAAAATATTCAAACTTGATTCGTCTAAAACTAAGGAGAGAGACGCTCTTAATGTACATGATACGTTGGATCAGATGTTGCGGATAATGCTAATTAGGACAGCCAAGAAACCCACCAATCCATGTAGAGCTTTCGGTCCCCCATTGGACGTGTCTTTAGGTAGCGGGCAGAGGATGCCCTGACCGGCTAGATGGCAGATATAAGTGAAATAAACTACCACTTATGGACTAAAATCGACTAATTTGAAACGCTGACAACGCTCCACTAAGTAGTTGGATAAACGGCAAGAGCTATCGCAACGTATAAAAGATTATTCTTTTGGAACGTTTAATGTTAGACCATTGAACAGATAAGGTGCACTGCGACAACTTCTGGATGAAGTGAAGAAACACAAAACCAATATCCTCGTAGTACAAGAAACCAGATGGCATGGTGTAGACACATTTGACATGCGAACGCACACCATGTTTAAAAGCGGAAACTGCAAGGAAGTTATGAGTTTGGTGTGGCTTTAAAAGTTGACAGCGCGTTTAAACAAATGACCACTGACTCCAAGCCCATCAAAGGAAGGCGGTTCTGTGCGGTTCATATCAAGCCCAAATTCTTCAAAGTCTGGGTGATCAGCTATCACGCGCTCACAAAAGACAAGGAAGGGACAGTCAAGGATGAATTTTACAGCATCCTGGAACGCACTGTTGATGAATTGCCGTCAAATGACATGAAAATTGTTCTCTGTGACTTCAATGCAAAAATTGGTCGAGAAACGGTACACAGAGGAACAACCAGAGGATACTGAAGCTACTAGTAGAGGTTTCACAGTAAGCTCCACACGCTTTCTACATCAAGATATCCCTAAGAGAACGTAGGCATCTCCAGACATTCGGCCATTCACCCAGATCAACCGTGTTCTCATACAAAACGAGCTACCACCACAGTCTCGACACGCTTTCGTTCCGTGCTGCTGTCTGTGATTCAGACCACTACCTTAGAAGGGTCAAGTTCCGGTGCTGCATCTCCGAGAGCTATAAACAAGGAGCATCAGTTATCCCAAGATACCAGATACACAACCTGAATTATAGCTCGATAACGTCCAATTACAGGTCGGCGCTGAAAATTCGCTACAACATATCCCCACAGATGGGAGAAGACAGCTGTGAGAATTCCTGGAGCAGACAAACCAAAGACGAATTACAAGCATCAGTACGGGACCTCAGAAAAAATAAGGCTCCTGAAATCAATGAAATATCAGCAATTCTGCTCCAGAGCATTCATATAAATAACCTTCTGCATGGACTAATACGCAGAATATGGTCAAAGGAGTAGTTACTAGAGGACTGGCGGAAAAGTATAATATTTCCTGTATACAAAAAGGGGGACAAATTCAGGTGCGAAAATAATAGAGGCATTGTTTTGCTATGCACGTCATATAAATCGCTCTCCAAAATCATAGCAAGAAAATTAAAGCCGTACTATTCATGTATTATAGGAGAGTATCAGGGAGACTTTTGAAGTTGACGGTCTACAATAGACCAAATATTCTCAGCAAAGCAAGTCTTCGAAAAGTGCTGGCAATATAACCTCCATGTGCACCTACTCTTAATAGACTTCAAGGAAACATACGACAATGTCAACCGAAATGCGCTGTACAAAATAATACTTAACTTTGGCGTTCCAACAAAACTAGTCCACATGGTCACGGTCACAGCGTCTCAGGCCAAGGTAAACGGTGAATTAACGGGATGAACTTACCCCAATGCTCTTTAATATTTCGCTGGAACATGTCATCACAAAGACTGTTAGAAATGACTCTTGTTTCCCACAATACCATCTTGAAGAAACCGTCGCGCATACTATTCACGCAAGACCGTTAGAAAATGAAGAACGTATTTTGAGCACCAGGATAGATTAGATAGGTAAAAAAGTTAAAAGTTAGAGATAATTGTGAAAAAGAGAAATTTTAGATAGTTGTTCGAATTTAAAAGTACTGTGTCAAGTAGAGTAATTAACCATATGTATGTAACTAGTGTGTAAGTCAGCAGATGAATCCACTTCCATACCAGATAGGGGAAAGGAAAATTTTTCTCTGATGGGACACCAGAACAATGGGAAAAAGGCCATCGACCGCGATTCCTCTAACCATGTAGCTTCAATTTTCAGCGCCCTTCAACGTCAGGACTGTCCTAGGGTCACTTTGCAGTGGATCTGTATGGGACATTGTGGCGATGGCAGTTTTCAGGATATCCATCAAATATCGGGTCCACCAACAGAACGACAAATCACGTATATGTGCCGTGAAGCACACAAGGGGTTGCAGTAGTTACATTCGATGGAACAAATACATTGGGACACAAAATGCGTGAATGCCCTGCTCACAGAGATGCAAAATTGACCGATTTTGGCATATCAGCACAGACTACGGTGACGACAACTACAACAATTGCAACTAACAATGATACTAAGATCCATATGAATTTAAGGAATGAATACGCTCGTTCTACTCACCGATTAGACTCATTTAACACTTCAAATCAATCGAAAATATCCTGTTCACGTATGACAAACTTACGGATATAACTGCATATGATGGAATATGCCACCAACTTTTCATCTTTTTTTAAAATAAATTTTCGATAAATAAATAAGTTAATATTTACGAATGTATTAGATGAAGGGAAGTTTACATTTCAATTGCCCAATTTGAATACAGTTTGTGTACCAATGGTAGATCGCGCATGGCTAGAAGAAAGTTAAAGAATTTAACGGGTTTCCGTTTGAAACGAATTGACGAGGGTCGCGTGAACAATGTAATCTTTCTCTTTAGCAGAATGACTATTGGTAGCGACGGAAGAAAGAAAAACAAAGAAGAGATCGATCGCAGATTTAATGAGCATCGACGACAACAGAAAGATTTAAGTAAGCAGCGGCAAGCCAGTTCCTTGAATTTACGATGAAAAAAATTTTCAAATCGGTGGCGGCCAGCAAGTATCTAGAATTTGTGGCATAATCACTGGAGGAAGTTTTCATTTCGTGGCAGGCAGCAAGTATTTTGGCTTGGCGGCAAAATTATCGGGGGCCCCTACATACGTTGGTACATAATTAGTAAGTGATTTACATAATTTAAATTGTTGTTAATATTGTAAATATTCATTGTTTTTAAGTACCATGGTTACGATCATGCATCACAAGGATGCGAGGGAGACGATAGGAGTTCACCATCCTACAAATGTAGCGAAATGGGAGATAAAAGACAAAAGTGTACGAGGGAGACACACTGCATTCTTTACAACTCAAAACTTTACAACTCAAAACTAAGTTTCAAGCACAACTTAGGATCAGGAAAGTGCCGGTTTCCCGGAAAAGCTAATCCAGCGTAGAAGCCGAATCTTGACGACTCGTATGCTGCAAGTAAATCTGCACCACTGTACAACTGATCAAAACCTACTTGAGAAATTTTAAAGGGACGTGAAATCTAGCCTTTTCGCGGCTATTGACAACCATGACAAAAGTTTGTCATCATGGTACCCTGAAAAAACGTATACTGCTACCATCTGGCCTGGAAACAGTTCTGATTTCCAAGTAAAGAACAATGGTGGAATGTATGGATTCTTGTGGGCTCGATATGCAGCGGCTATAGCTTTTAGTATAAACCTAACACCAAACGAACGATTTTTTGCCATATAAGCTTTGAAAGAACCATACTCGACGTGATATTTTCCTCGGAGTCTCTACTACTAGCCCAGTCATATTAGGGCTTTCACCTCGGAATGAAAGATAATAAGCTGCAAATTGGTATGAACCTTTGTTTTGTCATTCTAAATGTTGTCTCAAAAGTCACAATCGTTATCGTGTCCCCGTCTCAAGATATTCAAGGTCAAAGGTCACAAAAATCGGTTTTTCGCGAATATCTGGCTTCCTATCGGTTAAATGAGATTTGCATTTATTATAAAAGTTGTAGGCTATAAAATTCCCTACAACTTTTGTTTAAACTTTTTTTTCATACGACCAACCGTTTTGAAGGTAGAGCGCGAAGAGTGCACATCGTACAGTCATATACGGCCTAATGCAAGGTCAAGCGTGAGTTATGGTTATCAGTACGTTATAAAGTCAATTATTTACTTGGAAATTATAATGATTAAACAATGCCTATTATTTATGTACTAACTATTAATTATTTATATTTAATTAAAGTAAGTAACTTGATTATTTATATATAATTATTCATATTTAACTATTTAAGTATAAAATATTATTAATTCTGGATTATATATTTTAGTTTTATTTTAAGTTAACACGACATTATATATCTTTTCTTTAAAACGCGTAAATTTCTCAATACTTATATACCTGGAAATACTTGTCCCTACCCTATGCCCTTTTCTATTCATTGCCGGGACAGATGTTCTATAGTATTCAAGGCCACTCTCTCCACTTTGTATGAGTCAAGATTATTCGTTAGTTTGAAATTGTACCGTTGCAAATCAAGTTACTTACTTTAATTAAATATACAGTCTTCCACAAAAGTCAAGGTACAGTGATAAATATCATGAAAATTGTTTGATATTTTTATTTAAACCTATAGTGATAAAATTTTTTTTGGTATTACTTCAACTATAATCATTACACTTTAAATTCATGTAAAACAAAACGAAAATTCTGTCGTATTAATATATTATTACATATGATGTGTTGGAAAGTCAATGAATGAAGTCCACAAAAGTCATGGTACACCTAAAGAAAAATGATACAAATTGTAATTATAGTCTTGCATAGTTATTTGAATTATACTTTTCTTAATATTTTGTCGGATATCCTTTCATCTGAATTACTGACTTCAGTCTTTTAGGCATAGAATATACCAATTTTTTAGTAAATTCGCTGCTGATTCTGGCCCACTCCTCCAATATAACATCCTTAAGCTGCGCCTTGCTTGATATCACTCTTTTTCGGATTTTTGTCTCAAGCTCATTCCAAAGATGCTCTATAGGGTTCAAGTCAGGGCTTTGAGGCGGTGTAGCAAGCATGTGAGTATTGTACAATAGCCACATTCGAACTTTATGCGCAGTGTGCTTAGGGTCGTTGTCCTGTTGAAACAAGAAATCTTCTCGCATACCTAATTTGGCTGCACTTTGTTTCATGTTCTTTCGTAGAATCTCTAAATAAGAGTTCTGATCCATAGTATTTTCGATGAATGTCAGATTTCCAACTCCGGCAGCAGCCATGCAACCCCAAACCATAACACCATCGCCTCCATGTTTTACTGTTTTAATAGTGTTCTTGAGATTAAATGCTTTTCCTACTTTTCGCCAGACCCTCTTATGCCCATTTACACCAAATATACAAAATTTAGACTCATCCGAAAATAAAACATTATCCCAAAACGTTATTGGTTTGTCAATATATGCTTTTGCAAATGTTATTCGTTTTTGTTTGTTTATGGAACTTACAAGAGGTTTTCTTCTAGGCGTACGAGATGAAAATCCAGCTTCTACGACAGCTCTACGCACAGTTTCTGCGCTAACCTCCTTCTGATCATTAATTCCAGGAACATCGCAGATTTTTCTACAGCTTAGAAATGGATCTTGTTTTACCATTCGCGAAATTTTTCTCTTGTCCTTTGCACTTAGTTTAGATGGACGACCTGTTCGGGGCACATTTTCCACTCTATTTTCCTTCTTAAATCGATTTATCACTTTTTGAATGGTTGACCGACTTCGCAACACTAGTTCAGCTATTTCAGAATATGATTTGCTCTGATTTGAATGCAGATTAATAATTATTTCACGCTTCTTAATACTCAACTCCTTTCGACTCATTTTTTAAAAATTTTATTAAATAAAAGATACACCACGAATACGGACGCGATATTAAAGACAGCGGCCTACGGTTGTTAACTCACTCTGATAATATGTACTTGGGGGATTCCCCTTTTTACAAATAACAGGGCATTTTCTGCAACTGTACCAAGACTTTTGTGGAGTAGAAAAGAGACATTGCCAACAAAAAATTATTGTTTTCATTGATCATTATTGCCGAATCCCTTTAAATTTATGAAAACTTAAATTCAACAGAACTCGTATTATTACCATTTCATAACTTTTGGTTTTCAAATAAAAATATTGATTCAGTAATACAATTTTCAGTTACCGATTCTCTGTACCTTGACTTTTGTGGAAGACTGTAAATAATTAATAGTTAGTACATAAATAATAGGCATTGTTTAATAATTATAATTTCCAAGTAAATAATTGACTTTATAACGTACTGATAACCATAACTCACGCTTGACCTTGCATTAGGCCGTATATGACTGTACGATGTGCACTCTTCGCGCTCTACCTTCAAAACGGTTGGTCGTATGAAAAAAAAGTTTAAACAAAAGTTGTAGGGAATTTTATAGCCTACAACTTTTATAACAAATGCAAATCTCATTTAACCGATAGGAAGCCAGATATTCGCGAAAAACTGATTTTTGTGACCTTTGACCTTGAATATCTTGAGACGGGGACACGATAACGATTGTGACTTTTGAGACAACATTTAGAATGACAAAACAAAGGTTCATACCAATTTGCAGCTTATTATCTTTCATTCCGAGGTTGACCCCTTTTTTTACCTAATATGACTGGGCTATACAGGAGTTACACAATTGGAAAATATTAGAGGCCTAGGCAGCTAGAGCTTGAAATTCCTGATGCTATCTCCTAGCGCCTATGCTCTCAAGTATCCACGATTAGCTGGAATATTGAAAGAATTGACGTTAAAAGATTTGTCGAGGTGCTCACGGTAGGTACTCTGTTGCTAGAATATTCGCAGGGAACTGAAGGGCTAGTAATTCCAAATGAGGTGACCTCATTTATGAGCATTATCACACCTACTTACAGTACTTCTATGTTCCATCGGAGACCCCAGTACAGCAAGCCTCCAGTATACTGGTGGTCTACTGAAATTACTAAAAAAAGAAGGGAATGTGACAAACGGCTCAACGGGTATACAATCGGGATGAGCCATGCAACTCCTCTATCACCATTTTCCTGATTTGCAGTTCAGTACATTCAACGCTTATCTGCAGAAAGAAGTCTTCTTGGAACATTGGGAGGCAATGAGGCTAATACTGATCAGCATGGAGAAGGGGAGTACCTGTTCCAACATCTCTACATCGTCCGTTATGCATGCTGGGAAAGTGCTAGAGAAACATATCAACGTAAAGCTCAATGACGCGACACATACTTCTGGGAGTCTAACTCCTTGGCTGCATGGCTTTAGAGCAGGATGCTCCACGATTGATGTGATTGCAGAAATGGTGAGTGCGATCCAAGAGGTGAGGCTCATAGTCTTTCCAAGCGACAGGTAATCTTATTGGTGACACTTGATGTTCGGAATACCTCCAACACCGCTAGATATTCTGGATACACTAAAAACCCCTTTCTGAGTTTCAAAATATCTTATGCGACCACTGAGGGACTATTCGAAGGACCAAAGCCTGTTTTTTGATACGATGGATAGAAGTTACAAGGATTTATCTTTGGACCAGACTTTATTTATTTATTTTTTTTTTTATTTATTTATCTAGTTAGCTATTCTTATAGGTGATAAGGCTAATTATTAGAAATGATGATTCAAGATAATTATCGAAAAGAAGTAATATCAAATATACTACTCAACTAAAACTGTAACACAAAGCTTGGGCTTTGATGTTGATAATAACGAGAGATGTGGACCAATTTGTTGAATATTATGTAATTTAGGTAAAAGAACCATGGCTGAATGGTAATAAACTTCCAAACATGCAAATTGCATGACGATTCCCTACGGGGATGGTGAAGATCTTACAGGACAACACCATTCAATTTGCTTTACTAAATGCATATTAATTTGACAGTGAAAGAATTTGGAAAGAAAAGATTCTTCGAGGAACACTCGACGCGAAAACCACAAAGGAATGCAGGGGGGGGGACGAGATGAAATTTTAAACATGGGGACAAGGTCACTTAAATAGCGAATCGGACCTTTTTCGCAACTGCAGTTTTCGATCTTGATCCTAGATATGTCCTCGGTATAACGTTTGGTTTTGGTGGTGGTATTGACTCAAAGTTGTCAGCTGGTTCAGGTATAAATTTGAAAAACGCTGGTTTAAGTCGGTCGATATTGACATTCGTTGCTTTTCCACGGATATCCAGGTTAAAAACGTTGCCGAAAATTCATTGTAAAATTTTAATTGGATCTTCGTACGGGTGCTCCAATGGTTTCTTCACTCGGTCAGCACGAATTAATACATGCGAATAAGCTCAGAGTTCTTTATGGACGAAAATTTGGCAGGATTTCAGCCCATTCCTAGTTATTGTGGCACATGATGGCAGCTTTTAGCGATCGATGCCACTGGTCAATAATTCTGTTAGCTGCAGGGTAGTACACCGTGGTTCGTCTTCTTGAAACCTACCAAATGGGTTAATGAATGGAAAATCAAAGACTCAAATTGAGATCATTGATCCGTTGTCAGTACATTGGGAGCTCCGAATCGCGCTATCTAGTTCTTCTAAAATTCAGTGGCTATTACGTCTGCTGTTATTGCTCACATTGGGACTGCCACTGGCTATCGCGTGAATCTATCAATCATGGTCAAGACATAAGAGAAAACCTCAGATTGTGTTAGCGGTCCAACGATGTCGATATGGGCATGGCTAAATCTGGAGACCGGGTCTCAATACGCCCATATGGAGGTTTTGTATGTCTTTCAATTTTGCTACATTGGTATGAAAGGCATGTACGCGCCCATTCAAGAATGTCTTTTGACATGCTGGGCCAAACATACTTTCGACATATCAATTTCTTCGTAACGCGTCCACTGGAATGCGATAATCGATGCGTTATTTCAAAAATCTTCTTCCTTAACACTTTGTTGACACGCCGCAGTAAAAAGTAGTATCGCTGTCGTCAACTCGCAATTTTCTCAAAACTAGGACCGTGTCTGAACGGAGAAGCTTTTGAAGTTCACCATCATTCGTCGGAGCCAGAGCTAGTTTCGTAGAAGTCACAGCAACAGGCAGTGTGATTGCACTAATTCGGGACAAAGCATCTGCCATTACATTTTCGGCACCAGCGATGTAGCAAATATTATTTGAAAATTGTCCAATGAAATCCAGTTGTCGCAACTGCCTCGGACTTGCTTTGTCAGCTTTCTGGTTGAAAGCGAATGCTACCGGTTTGTGGTCGGCTTTAATAATTAGTGAACGTCCTTCAATCATATGATGGATGAATTTGATTGCGCTGTAGATTGCCTGCAGCCCCCGATTATATGTGCTACATTTTCGTTTTTTTTTTTTCGAGAAAAATCCAAGCGGTTCCCAAGTATCGCGGTTGAATTGTTCAAGGACTGCGCCCATCGCGAAATTCGATGCATTCGCAATTTGTTCCTTACATTCCTGGAAAGCCCGAGAATTCCACACGATTTGTCATTTGTCCTTTTCCCTGGCTCCAACAAGGTATTCGTGAAGGGATTGCACAAATTTGCGCTGCGTTTTTCAATGATTTCCGATAGAAGTTAATTGCTCCTGGGAATCGTTGTGATTCCACTATTCTCACTAGGTTTTCAAATCCAAAATAGTTTGCACTCGTGCACGTGATTCTTTTTTCGCTGACTAAATATGCGAGATATTCGGCTGTCGGTGTACCAAAAATGCATTTTACAACGTTTATCGACAGTCCATAATCATGAAATTGTTCTAAAATTAGTTGCAAATGCTTACGGTGCTCGTCGTGCAATTTCCACGCTATTAAAATGTCGTCAATGCAGGCGTAGCAAAAGCCAAATCCTCGGAGAACATGGTCGATATACCGCTGAAAAGTTTTATGCAACATTGCAGAGGCCGAATGTCATGACTTTGAATGCAAAGAGTCCAAAGGAAGTTATGACAGTTTTTTCGGGATGTCCTCGGGTGCGACTAGAATCAGATGGTACGACTTGTCAAATCCACGGTTGAAAACACTTTGTAGCCATTCAGTTTATGAGCGAAATCGGTTAAAAGAGCGATTGGATATTTTTCAGGAATGGTGATGGAGTTCAAGCGACGATAATCACCACCTGGTCTCCATTGGCCAGTCTTTTTTGTAATGGGCTCACTCACGGGCTGCTTGACGGTGGACATGTGCCCTCCTGAAGCATGTTTTGAAATTCGGTTTTCGCTTCACGAAGCTTTTCGGGAGTTAAACGCCTCCCTCTTTCAGCAACTGGTGGTCCTTTCGTCCGTATGTGATGGTAGACACCCTGAGCCATAAATTTCTTTGGATCTGCTGGGGCTATTGTGTCGACAAATTTTCTGAGTAGTTTGTGGTATGATTTGCTTGATATCAGCGTCGTTCTGTTAATAGTTCTAGGGCTATTGAGCTTTGCGATACACAATAAGTTCGTTTCTCCATCGATAATCTTCCTTCTGTGGATATATACTATGAGGCCAAAATATTGTAACAGATCAACGCCGATGATTGGCTGTCTAAAATCTGCGATGACGAACTCTCAAGCAATTGAACGTCATAAACCTAGGTCAAGAGTTAACATTTTGTATCTATAGGTTTTGATTACTATGTTGTTGGCGGCGTAGAGGTTTAATTGCGTTGTTGCACTCTGCTCTTTGTTCTTTGGAAGAACTGAAACATCTGCATTGGTATCCATGAGAAAACGCAATTTGTTTTTTTCGGTCGAAAACTAAAAGTCGGCTAGTTTGTTGCTGTACAAGTTAGTCGTCCTCAGTCACCAAAATTCGGAACAGCGTTCCTAGTTTTCCGGATTTGAATCCGCTTTAATTTTCCAGTGACATGGTGGTCGACAATGACGGGCACGCCTCCCAAAATGATTGTGGAAAAAGCATCGCCCTCGATGGGTCATTTCTTATTCTGGGGTTTCGATCCTGATCGACCGCGCATAATGACATCTTGTCGATTAATGCGGCTCAATATTTGATCCAAGACTTCGCTTGTGCTTCCTTGATTAAGCGTCGATGCAATAACGGGTAGTTGCTGCAATTCAGTCATCAGGTCCCCCGTTTTTGCAAGCTTGTCAATATCGGACAGGAAATGCTAAAACTACCCGGATGTTTTCTTTGAGTTGCTCCAAAAGAAATGAACGCAACATAAAATACGTAACCTGTTCTCCATCAGTATTACGCAGATGCTGCAAATAATGCGATAGCTTCCTTCCATCCATATTTTACCCCTGAAACCGGCACCTCAGTTTCGATTCGCTGGACTCTGCAAATGCTACTAATATCCGATTTTTAACGGAACATATTGTCGCGTGTTATTGGTTCGCGGCCTATAATTTTAATGTTCCGGGAAAGTGAAAACGCAATGTCTTTTAATTTAAGTTAGAAGAGTTTATTTAATTAAATAAAATGCACAATAATCAGTTAACACTTTCACTAATTTTGATTTTCACTATTAAAATTAAAATCTAACACTTGTCCATAAATTTTTTATCGCAATTGTCTTCTAAATTACTTCACTATTACGAAACACACTTTGCACTCAAACAATCAATTGTCTTTACTTCGCGTTCCACTATATCGCAGTTTTCTTATCGCGGTCAAATGAATGATGATCCCCCCATTCATTCAGCTCGCCTTTATATAGGGTCTCTACCTATTCACCCATTTCTCGTTTATTGGCGAATGTTCTAGCTGGTAGATTCGAGAAAATTAATGAATGGAGTGACGTCACTTGCAGATGTTGATCATGCTTGTTGGGTTCTCGTGGTTTCGAGTGAATTCGTGTTCTTCATTGTTGTGAAAACAATTGCGACAGTAGCTCGCAGAATTATTTGTACATGTAACAATATTTATTTTCCAGTGGTGGATTCCTCACGATCGAGATGACGTGTGGCAATGTTACCGCCTCGGCGTACTGTATAACATATTTAAATTTAGTTTCATCCTGCGTTATATTGTGAGTGTGAAAAGTGGCTTCCTCTTATTCGAACCAAAATTCCAGGTCCGCTTTATAAATTGCGGGGAATTCAGCGATGCGCTACGCTTCCACATACAGATTTGCAGATGGTGACGGCTTTGGCGCGATCGGTTGCAAATTTATTGGCGTCTTCGACGTTTTTGGCGTGTTTGTTAAACTATCCGTTTTGGACGCCATTTTTAGCGTCACTTCCCTACATTCACGAAAACGCAGTTTTTCAGAAGTCACTTTTAATAAAGGGACCAAGTCGGGGTCACCACTATGAGTACGCACTAATATAAATTGCATTGAACTCGAGCTTGATAACATAGTTTTATTAACAAAACAAATAATGTGTATAAAAATATTAAGATGCGTTCTCGATGGAGGTCAAAAGAAGAGAGCAAAATATAGAAGAAGTTTTAAAACACTACGATTGTCGATCCTTACAGAGGCTACAATCAAGAACACTGCTATTGTTGATCCTTACAACGGCTACATTCAACGAAACATTATACAGGAGCTGTCATGTCGCTACAGAGAGATTCACTATCGTGTACATTCTTGTAGATGGAGAAAGAACAGTATCAGTCGGTGATTCAATTCTCTTTTTTTAAAGGGGAAATCACGCAGCGAAATAAAGACCGTTTTGATGCTGTGTACGTTGACTTTGTTCCTTCAATCGCGATCGTAAAAAATTGGGTTAGCGAGTTTCAACGTAGTCGCACTTCGGTTTTTGTAGAGCCATGCCCAGGTACCCTGAAAACGGTGCCCACGGAGGATAGTTTGACAAAAATCCATGACATCGTATTGGCAGACCACCGATTGAAGGTGCGTGAGATAGCTGAGATAGTAGACATCTTAAAAGTCGACATTTAAGGCACGAGCAAACCGTCGGTGCCATTTTCTCCAGATTTCGTCCTGTGAGACTTCTTTTTGTTTCCAAATTTGAAAAAGTCACACATCGGGTAGAAATTTGGGTCAAATGTGGAGATCATCGCCGCAACGGAGGCCTAATTTGGAGACTTCGAGATATCTTTGTTTTCAGACGGATCAAACAAGTTGGAGCATCGCTGGGTCAAGTGTATCAAACTAAGAGGAAACCATGACGAGAAATTAATTGCCACTTTCCCAAAATTTTCGTTTTTCTTTTATAGCCTTAGTACTTATCGGGCCACCCTCGTATATTTGGCCAGGCAGTCTGAGGCAAGGTAAGGCAAAGTATTAACAAACCATCATGAAGGACCTCTACAATTTGGGTAACATTATATAAGTAAAACACAATACAATAGTTTCAGCTCGAAATTGCGTTTATTTAAAAATCACGTTTCAATCGCGAGTTTACTTCTGACTTTCCCATTACATAAACATGAACTAAGCTGAATATTGTCTCCACGAAAAAAGTTAGAAAGAAAAAAATTTCAAAAATACTGAAACCAAATCGTGCATACCCTCTGAATAGTTTCAATGAACCTGGAAGGAAATCAATTTATTTACTTTCCAGCGTACTCAACAATAGACAAGCACCCCTTTCTCAAATCCTTTTCATTTATATTACTCATAGAAAGGTATAGACCCACTCCTTCCACAAAAACGTTTACTCTATCAAAAGATTCTTACTGTCAATATTAGACTAAATTTTAAGTACATCTTTCCGGTTTTGTATTAGTATACTCGTACATCATTCAAGGTTCGTCAAGTTTGTTGTCCTTATAGCATCTATTGACTATTTCTTGCTGTCAGATAGCACTCTGTCTCAATTTTTCAATGCAATTCGCCTCTCGTCCTGCGAAACGTTATATTAAATAAATAAGGACAAGCAGCAAAGAATCTCCTCCAACGACGACGTTCGATGACCAGCTATATCCGCTCACAGTTGCTTCGGGACGTGATCCTTTTGGAGCTGATACTTTAATTAACGGAAGCACTTTCCACTCCTTTATGTCTCCAAAGGACACGAATAAATGTATGATGAATCACTGTTCATCCTACCCTCTAAAAACTTTATGAAATGTCGTGAAAGTGACTAAACCATGGAAGAATATGTTGTGAAACCTGAACCAACTGCCAATGAAATGGGAAAAGTTTAAGGCATTTCACTGAATCATTTTTCACAGTCATTCATTCAAAAAAAAAACCAAACAAATACTGCTGGAGAAGTTGGGACTGTTTTTGTAACTCATGTCAACTTCTAAGTTTTCTTTCAATTTCCATGCATTGAAATCTTAAAAGTGAGAAATTCCATTGAAGATTGGTAAGTCGTTTCATATGTATCAGATGGTTTTTGTGACTTGAATTTCGTGAAAAGCTTCCTTCTACTCAATTTGTGTGTGCATGTTTGTAACATTATCACTTACGCTTATATTTCACACACGACAAACATTACAGATTTCACAGTGTTTCGAATACGTGTAGGGATTTATTTTAGCTGCTTTACAACAAATGGAAATTCGAGGAAATCCGTCTGTTTGATCTAAATCTGAAGCTCTTTTCATACAAGCGCTGAGCATGAACAATGGCACTTTCTATTAGGGGTTGGCTGAATTTATTTTGTTGTGTGCTTCAGGAATGTTGATTTGATTTTGATCTGAAGATTGCTTTCTTCAAAAGTGGTTTTTCCAGGAAGTCACGTGGATGGTAGAGTAAGTTAATTCAATTCAGATTAACCTCATACGGTTAATAACATGCAAGTATAAGTTATGTAAGTGGTTATCGAGAAAGTTCATCGGTTCATACACCAAGGAAGACTGGCTGACTCAGTGAAGTAAATCAACGGAGTTCAGCTGGTTCTGGTTTACTTGGAACCGTGAACGCTGGCTTTTTCAAATTTTTAACAGATTACATAGTCCAAGCTCAATTTTTTGATCAATAGTATTCAGCTTGTACTGTCATTTTATTACAGGAACATTTAAATTCATCATCAAATTTTGTGCTCATTGGAAACATTGTTACGTTTAAAAAAAAAACTTCCAATTATTCACGTTAACATCAATTCAATCATCAAAAACAACGATGACAAATACATTGCGATAAATCAAAACAATTACATCATAAGTATCAACAATTATTACGAAACGCCTTAAGACAACTATTTTGTTAATATTATCAACAAAAACTAACAACAACTAGCATTAATGAGTTATTTTCGACTAATTTCAGTTTGATTTACTATATGTAGAAGCAAATTATTAATGAAGTGGAGATGGAGCTCACCTGTAGTATGTGGAAGCGGTTTGTGCAACAGGGTGCGAAGGGTGTGTTCAAACGATTTTTTGAAGTGATATTAGAATAAAATAGATACAATTGAATCATTTGGTGAAATGTGTAATTTTCCAATAAAGAAAAAAAATTATTTGAATTAAAAGACAGTTTTTGCTTTTGTGGAAAATTGAAATTATGGGCACCTAATATACTACTGTGTCCAAAAAATAAGGTGACATTCGAATTTAAACTGCACGCGTCGAAGGATTTGAAGAATTATTTATTTTTGTTAAGGTTGGTAGTACTTTCAGTGACATCTATGTCAAATTTACATGTCAAAATATTCATTAGTGTTTGAGATACGCGTAGTTTTGTGAGCTGCTAAAAGTGAGTTTTTGGTTTTTGCGATGTCGAAATTTGTTGGATTTACATTAAATTTTGTTTGCGGAATCAATTTTCTGCTGCCGATACGTTGAGGATGGTGCAGAAAGCCTTCGGTGATGAGGCTATGTCCAAGTGGTATAGTGAGTTCCAAGCTGGCCGTGAACGTGTCGAAGACGAAGAGCGTCCTGGGCGACTATCAACCTCTTCTCTTCTTCGATTATCGTGGTGTTGTGCATTATGAATTCTTCCGCCGGGCCAAACAGTCAACAAGAAATATTATTTGAACGTTATGCGTCGTTTGCTGAATGCTATCCGCCTAAAAAGGCCGGGATTGTGGAAAGACGATTGTTGGTTTTTAAACCACGATAATGCACCATCCAATACTGCACTCGTAATTTTTGATCATTTCGCCAAAAACTCAACCTTTATCGTTCCGCAACCACCGTATTCACTTGATCTGGCACCGTGCGACTCTGGCTCTTCAGCAAGCTCAAAAGACCGCTCCGTAGACACCATTTTGATACGATAGAGGAGATTCAAGCCGCAGCAAAGACGGAACTGCAGGCAATCCCGGAAACGACGCGTATCTCAAATACTAATGAATATTTTGATATGTAAATTTGACACAGATGTCACTGACAGTACTGCCAACCTAAAAAAATAATGATCCAAATCCTTCGACGCACGCAGTTTAAATTCAAATGTCACCTTATTTTTTGGTGTCAGTAATTAACCCGACCATTTTATGGTTGAGAATAATTTGATCACTTAAATTAACGAATTTAAAGATTCCGCATTGTTTTTAAGAATATGCACATAATCTTTAAGTAGCGCAGAAGGTTGGTTCATAAGTCGATTCAAAATCTAATGAATAAAATGAATGCAAGAGTAGTCTGTAGTCGACTACGGAAGTAAAAGTAGATTCTTTTGTCTATTTTTCTACTTACTGAAACAGAAGTGCCCAAAAAAATAGCTCAGAAAGAAGAACCATTGTAAAATTAAAGTTTGACGAGTTTAATCTCTAATTATGTTCTTGTATCCATAACCCATTTTGCAACATCAATCACAATACAGCTGATGTTTGCTTAAGTATCGATCAAGCCCATAACTTGGCTGGAATGAATTTTCAATGATGCATACGGTCGAACATAGCTTTTCATAATCTTTTGTACCCAAGCTACTCACAAGGCTCTCCCTGTCTGGCTCAATTGTCGTCAAAAGTCCCGCATCCAACGCGTGGACCTCTTTTTTTTTAGACGGAACACTGGGGTGACCTTGTTTGCAAACATCATTCAGCATAGTGCTAAGTAATTCTTCAGATGAACACGGTCTGCTAAAATCGCGACCTGTCTGTCCATCCGTCCGTTCGTGTGTCACAGCACCTTTTCTCGCAAACTACTTAAGCTAGAACCATCAAATTTTGTATGCAGGTGTAAAATGATGCTCTCTTCAAAGTTCAACTACAAAAAATGGTATAAGATATTTAAGCGGGGGTCTCCCCATATAGTGGAGTGCCCGCCGAAAAAAAATTTCATCAAAGGTAGCCGATATGGGTATCAAATGGAAGCTCTTTATAAAAACTTTTCAAAACAGCTCTTAATTTAGTTTTTGCTTCGAGGGACGCGCAGGGAGGGGAAATACACAAAAAATGTGTGTCCCCCCCCCCCTCGCGATTGGACACCTGTTATCCGAAAAAATCTGAAAAAAATTATGGAGATAGGCGTTTATGAGTACAACAACAACAAATACCTTAGAAGTCGAAATTCACTCAACTTTGTTAATAATGGTATGATCATCGAATTTCACATTTTCCCCAATAAAATCGCATCGGTACCCTTAAACTGAACGAAATTCGATATTTACGTAATCCTACTAAGGGTTCTTAAGCTTTGTAAGTTTGATGAAAATCGAATGACACGCACGGAAGTTATAGTCGTTTGAAATTTCTCCAATTACAACCACAATAACACATGATTTTGGTATTTTATGGACTTTCCATCGAATCAGTCACAGCAGTTTTAACTTGATCTTCTTGAAATTTTCCAATAACGTTATAATTGTATAATTGTTGAGAATTCATGATTTGAGTGATTTTTGTTAGTTTGCAACAAAATGGCGACGGTTGGAAATAGAAAAACAAGCATTTTCTTTTGAATGTGCACATCTCTTTGACATATTTCTTGACGTTATTCATTGCTGGTGACTGCATTTCTGAGAAGTTATATACAAAACCCTTCTGAAATGAGCGTAGGTCTGTTTACCTAACCTGTTTAATTTGTGACATGTTCTTCATTATCTTTTTTTTCAGGTTCCTCCGAAAGGGTGTGGACTTTGTTGGGTGGTGGCCTTCGGAAGCCAAATGGTTAGCCAAACTAACATGCAATATCAAGGGAGTTTCTGGTTTGCTGTCTTTCTAGCTTGAGGCAGGATCAGGTGCTGAATCAAGGGTCCCGTGCTCATAAAGTGTCCTAGGGTAGGCTGGCTACTCTGTGTAGAGTTTTTGCGCTATTTGTATCACACCAATAGCAAAAGAGAGTCGATTTAGCCTGGCTTGCTGTGCCCTAGTGGTTGGCTGGTGGTAATTCCAGCAGTTGGTGAGCCAAGCCCTTAATGTGAGTTCATCAATGTCTGACTTGACCTGGCAGCCACCTTCAGTGCATCGTATCGTAAAGCAGGCTTCAGTCCTTCAGGTAGTCCCTCAGAAGCCGCACTAGATATTCTGGAACTTGAAAAGTGTTTTCCAGCCTTCACCCATCTAGTGGAGTTGAAGGCGTTCCTAAAGTCGAGTGGCATCAATTTGACGTTCCGTTACTACATGCCTTTCGGACCGCGCTCGCCACCACTGCATCCTGATTTAAATCTGGTCTGCAGAGGAGATAGGAGAGTCAGTGAGTCTTCCCTTAATGAGTTTCTCTAGCACTTTCTCAGTAGTGTCTAGTATGCATAACGGGCAATATGCAGACGGCGATCTGGGATTTACCTTCCCCTCAACGTTAAAAGCATCTATTAAACAATGTTTATGTGATGAACCTCAAGTGACTTTCCATGAAAATGTTTTCAGACATTCAACGCATCAACAGTGAATGATAAATTTAGGATTGTATCGAAAGGCAATCAATTAAGGAGCTAGCAAAGTATTTAAGAGTTTGGAAACAATTATTCGTGACCTTTCGAACATACTATGTTATTCTTTTGTTTTCCTTTGACATCATTAAATTAAATATTTACCAGTTTGGCATTTAAATACTCTTTTTCAACTGAAAAATTATTTGGTTGTAACTTATGATGGCTTTCGATAGTCCCAGTTGAATACTCAACAAATAACATTTGTTACGTGGGAATATGTATCTACTGATTTTTTTTATTTAGCCTTCACTGAAAAGAAATCTTCTTTTTGAAATACTTAAAATCGAATTGTACGAGAATACGTTCAAAATATGCACTTACAAATAAGAATGCAACAAAGAAGAACTATTAGAATTAAGGCTCTATTTTCTATTTTCAAGTTAAAGTCGTCTTTTCAGTAGATTTATTCTTATAATTCCAAAAAACTCAAATAAAAAACTTTTTTAATTCATTTATTTGTGAACAAAGCGTCAAAAGAAATTTTCTTTATAAATCAGTTATCCCTCTTAATACCGAAACTTTAAAAAACATTATCAGAATCAATATTTATCCCATTGAAAAATTTTACAAATAGAAGTTTACATTTCATATTTGAATAGTACATCAACCATCAATGCCAGTAACGATGGTTGGTACACTTTAAAAGTACTAATTAAAATATCATTCAGCACTTAGTAGTCTGCACACTATGGTTGTTGCAGCGTTGTCACCTAACTACATATAACGCCAAAATTGCTTAACAATGATGAGTAAAAACATGACTAACTTTAAAATTACATCTCTCTTAATCTATTTATTACATTATATGAAAAGAAATGGTTTTTTTTATTTTTAATATTTTAACTAGGGGCTTCTAACAGAACATTAACATCTTTAATGCCATTTGGCTTGATTTTTTTGAAAGGTCATTGAATTTTTTGATAATTTTATTTCAATTGGTAGGTAACTACAAAATGTAGGCCCAATAAATACGAAGCTTCTTCTAAACATAATTTTTTCTTTACTTTTAGGCGTCCAAAAATCATTCCATTTTGATTTTTCGCAAAATAGTATAAGTTCTCAGCGCCTTGGTTGCCACTCTTTTTGAAAAATGTTCTTAATACATTCAAAATGAATAAATGTAGTACAGAAAGTATGTTTAGGGAAATGCAATGGTACTTCATTAACACTAGTAAATTTATTCACGAACAGAAACTACAATTTACATTTCACAAGATACAAGTTAGGCTAAGATGAATGTAGAACGAAAGGCACGTCTTGTTGCTCGTGCAATAAACTGCCACATACTGCAACGCATGTATAGTAACTCTCTTTTCACTCGACGCTCGCTGCAAAGAACTCAAGTGTCACCAAGAAACGAATGAATGCGTGTGTTTGCATCTCAACAAAGACACGCGAAAATCTCCCTTGGTATAGTTCTTTGTTTACGCCGAGACTGTGGAAGCGGAGGCGCTACAGCTACTCCCTCCCCAATGAGCTTCGTGGGGTACGAAGAGAATGAAGATATAACGCGCTTTTTGCGCCGGTGATGGAATGATCTTGGCGAATGAAGTGGTGAGCTGCTAAGCTGTGGCGTCTGAGGCTCTGGTACGAAAGCTGGTGAATCGAGTGGAGTGGACGTTTGTGAATCTGTGATTACTGGATGCCTTAAAGCTGCTGCAGTGATGCAAGCGGGCTTCAGCTGATCGGTCGATAGTTTTTTTTACTATGCCATTACGTCTACGACAAAAGTGCGCTCATCGATTAGCTTTATAACCCGATGTGGGCCAGAGTACGGTTACTCCAGTGGCTTTTTGTTTGAGTCTATTCGGCAGAAAACGTATTCGCAAGTGGCTAAGTCCCTGAAAACCAAAGGGCGATAGTTGACATGTCTGGAAGCTTGGATTGGGCGAGTGGCGTTGAACAGGCGACGGAGGTCGGTAACGAAATCTGCCAGAGTACAAACGGGAACTGGACGAGTATCAATGAATTCACCTGGGATGCAAAGTGATGTCCCAAACACTACTGCCGCTGGTGAGGCCTGAAGGTCCTCCATGAAAGTTGTTCGCAAACCAAGGAGTACGGTCGGAAGTACTTTCGGCCAGGAGATTTCTGAAGCATTGTTGAAGGCTGCAAACAATGTACATCTGAGAAAAGCTTTGAGTGTGTGGTGCATAGGCTCTACCATGTCATTCGATTTGGGGTGGTAAGAGGTCGTATGAATTTGATGAGCTCCTAGGAGGCGAGATAGTTCACGGTGAAGCTCAGCCTCGAATTGCGTTCACTGATCGGTCGTGATTTCGAGCGGTTTTCAAAAGCGCTGTCATGTCACGTACTGGTATTGCCTGCGACCAATGGTTGTAGCGGTCTATAATAGTTAGACAGTGTTCAAAATTTTCAGCGACTCACACTCTGTTCAGGTGCAAATGGATGTGGTCGAATCTTTGATCCAGTGCTGTAAAATTTCCTGGCTCGGCTCTGTTGTGGCGATGAACTTCAGACTTTACGCAGGGAGAGCACTGCTTGACCCACCGAAATATGTCTCTACGAAGGCTTGGCCAAAAATATTTGAGGGCGATGCGCTGAGCAGTAGCACGACCACTCGGATGCGACAAATTGTGAGCTGCGTCGAATGAAATGGAGACAGTTTGCACGCACGAGAGTGCGTCGGTTACAGCATTTTCTTCCCCAGGTGTGTAACTGCGATATAAAATATAATTGCCGAATCTGCCGGGGCGATGCTTTTTCTGGTCGTTGCATGAGTGCATGAGTGAGCGGTCGATGATCTGTATGGGTGGCTGCCTTCGAGAACGCACTGAAAAAAGTGAATATGGCTTAAAACTCCTAACCGTAGTTCGAATATTTCTACTCCGCATATGAGAGCTTTCTCTAGAAGAATCCTAGTGGGACGTAGGTACCATCAGTTAGCTGCTGATCCAAAACTGCGCCTATGGCGGTGTTGTATGCATTCGTGCGTTAAGGGAGCCGCTGAGTGGATGAGAGAAAAGCTGAGGTTGTCGCAGAAGCTCTAGCCTGTTTGCAGCACATGAAAGAATTGTTGGACTGCGGACCAGGCAAGCTTAGCTTTCTTTTCCGTGATTCCTTTAAGTAAGTCGGTGAGAGGAGCCTGCAACATAGCAGCTTGTGGAATTCAGCACCGTTAAAAGTTCAGCATTCCCACGAAACGTCTGAGCTGCGTAGTGTCCTCGAGTCTTGGGGAGTCGGTGATGGCCTGGGTCTTTGGCAGGGAGGAGCGAAAACTTTCTTTCGACATGTGATAGCCGGAAAATGTTACCTGCGGCTGGGCGATCTGACATTTAGTCCAGTAAATTTGGAGGCATGCTTCGTTTAAAGTCGAGAGAAATTTAGCAAGCTGCGACTGATGCTCTTCGTGGCTGCCTGAGCTGATGAAAAGGTCATCCTGATATTTACGCACGAATGGTAGATTTCTGAGGACATGATGAATTGTACGCTGCATGGTTTGAGTCGCATTCTTGAGACCAAGTAGCATGCCCAAAAACTCGAACAATCCAAAAGCCGTCGTGACTGCTGTCTTTTCAATGTCCTCCAGTGCAACAGGGATCCAGCAAAACGCTTTGTGAAGGTCGATGACCGTGAACACTTTGCCTTGAGCATCCTGCGGCAAGTCCTCTATTACAGGAAGTGGGTAGCGGTCGGGGCAGGTGATTTCGTTGAGCTGGCGATAGTCACCGGTAGCTCGTCAACCCCCACTGTCCTTTAGCATCATGTGAAGAGGACTGGCTCACTGACTTGCTGAGGGGTGGATGATTTTTCGTTCTAGCAGTTCGCTGAATTCGCTTTTAGCTGCGCTAAGTCGTTCACCTGAGATTCGACGTGGTCGGGTGAATACTGGCGCGCAACTAGTAACGATGTGGTGCTGGACGGGTAGACCAGGAACGTGCGCCATCTCTCCAGAGCGAACAGACCTTTTGGCAAAATTGTCGATAAGCTTTGCGTAGACCTCTTTTAGAGATCCGTGAGGCATGATTTTGGGTGCAGTAAATATAATAGAGTACACTTCTGAAACTGGACCTATTGAGCAAGGTGTTGAAAGGCTGGTGCAACCACCTAGTAAGCGGTGATTTCGGAGAATTTCCAAGAATTCCCATGAAAGGGTTGGCGTAAACCAGGGTTTAAGCTGAGTTGTCCCACTCCGAAGTTTGGAATAGGCGTTCCGTTGGCTGCAGTAAGAATCAAACTCTGTTTTTGAAGCGGTTTCTTGATAATGTTTTTCAGAATGATAAATAGAGAGTTCAGATCCTGAGTTGACGATTTACAGTTATTAGCATTTCTCGGCATTTAGTGTCCCTTTATTGGGGAACCAGTAAACTCAATGTACGACCCCGAGAGCATTGACTACCATTTAACTGGGGGGGCTTAGGATGAGGAATTATGAAAGCTGTGGGTTGGGGAAGCAAGAGGTTCCCTCCTCCTTTCCCAAAGGGGCTTGGGATCGTCTACGGCAGAGTTTGTGTTAATGTCAGCCTGATTGCTTTTTTTCGGGTCTTTATAGCTGCGTACATTTTGTGTTATCCTTAGACACAATTGCATAGTGCAAGTCATCTTTACGATTAGGCCGTATTTCTACAGCTCGTTTTGTTTGCGTCAAATTATGAGTTAAAGGTTATCTTACACTTACACTAGTTTAATTCTTGAATGAATCCTGTGAATCATCACTAAATTGTGAGGGTGGTACATTGGATGGAATTATATAAGGAAGCTCTTGACTTGCCGATATCATTCCAGCTATAGCTGAAACGGCAGGAATTTCTTGTTGACTTTCACGTGAGCTGCGTCGTGATGTGGAAATTTTTAGTGAATTTTCAAAATGTTGCACTTATTGTCTTGCGGTTGAAGTATTTGGCCAAGGAGAGCTAACCTGAACGTAAGGATGTTTGGCAGTGATAACGCGTCCATATGGTGAGTTTATGTATTGGGCTTGGCTTATTTAACTATGTTGTGATACACTACTTTGTTTCTTAACCCTAGATATTGTACGTCATCCTGGCGGTTTTCGCTGCACTTTATCGGTGACAGTTGCAAAATTCATTAATTGGTATGTAAAATTCAGAGAGATTCAGTAATTGGTATGTAAGTGCCTGTAGGGTGCATTGCTAGCTCTATCTTTGACGTTTGATTGATACTTCGCATTGCATAACAATATCGAGTATGTAGACGGCAGCTAAAGAATATGTTGTAATTCGGAGCACAGTTCAGCTTGCAGCACCGACTCCTCTCCATTCAAGTAAATTTACCAATTGCAGTGTCATAACCCTGATGTACAATATAAGACATTAATTCGACCAATAATCACCCAGTACTTCTCGAGCACTTCGCATGTACGGACTGCTCGATTACTACACATTACACAAGCTTATATGCAAAGAACAACAATTTTGTTATTATTTGAAATAAAAGAAATAATAATAGCGGAACAAAGGTGAGTCGTGCTGTTTTGACAAAATCTAACCATAGGAAGAAATGCTCCAATGTAGTATAGGGTTTTCCATTGGGGACATAACAATTTTTTTATCTTTATATGAACCCACACTTAAACTTTTTTAATAAACTTTCAATATCAAAACGTTAGATAAACTCAACTTTTCAAGATGGTAAAGTTCACGAACCAGTAACGTTTAGAAATTATTAAAAATTTCTATTAATTACTATTATCGAAAAATCATCTTAAGCAATGAAGCTCACTTCTGGTTTAGTGGCTTTTGTTGAGTTTCTGACACCCTTGAGCACTCATCACGGCCTGATCCGGTAACATCAACACTTCAATCAACTCACAAAGTTATTTAAGGTTAATTAACACTGTAATAAATAGCCCATTCGTAATTAATTCGATTTACTTGATTGATTTATCAATTGATCGATCATTTTAATTCAATTCGCCACAAAGCGAAAATACTTTAAGTTTCGAATTCCACATTTTCAATTGAGTAACCCAGTTTTCATTCACTTTGAAACAATAGTTTTTTCTTTGTTTTCTTTGTTCAATTGTTAGTTGGTCTGTATTACAGCTGCTGAACTTTTATTAAAGATTTTTAACGAATTTTCGAGCATTTTGCTAAATGTATTAAAAACAACGAAAGAGTCCCGGCGCAAACATTCGGAGGCCCCGGCGAGATACACTAGGTATTTATTTTGCCGTACATAACTTAATAATTGTTTTGTCCCCGGTGAACAGGTCGTGAAGTGCCGTGCGGTGTTTTGTGTAGTGTCGTGGTGTATCCCTGCTTTCTGTTTCTGGCCGCTCTCAAACATTCTACGCGATGGCAAATGTAGATCGCCTGATCGAGGACCTAAAAGTATTGCCTTGAATCGTCGAAGGCATCATTTCAAACGACACGAAGGATTAGCCCTCAAGGAAGCAGGAAGCCGGGTATTATGCGGAGTGACTGTGGTGACTAGAGGCCACGTGGGTGGATTTTAAACGAGCCGATAGTCACATCTGATCCCTACTAGAGGTCGCTCCGTCATACGATTATTTTACTCATCATATATACAACACTACCAAAGGCAACTACCTCCGTTACCAGCAGCACTTCCGCGATCAAATGCATGCCAAAACATACGTGGGCACGCCAACCGGAGAACAGTTACCAAGAGGGCTCGAAATTCAGGATAGCGAGGACAAGGACTTCACTGCAGAAACCTCAGCATCAAGAGATGCCACTGTGGGCAGGATGCTGCATCACTACAAAGTTATGGAAGGCTGGTTGAGGAGAATCATTGACCATTTGGACCAGAAGGAGGCCACTCGGACCTGATGCAGAAATAAACTTATAACCCTCCAACGAGGTTGGCAACTGCTGGATGAATATCACCTGGAAATCGTTTAGCTCCATTACGATCCTTTAGGGTATGGTTTTAACGTTCAACAGCACACTCATTTGGAAGAGCTTACCCAAGATTGGGTCGTATGTCTGCAATTGAAAATGGATGAACTCGGCGCCACACCTGCCTCAGTGACTCTGCCTCTGTCGAAAATAAAACTTCTCACCTTCGATGGGAACTATTTACATTGGCAACATTTCCACGAGTTTTTCTCCGGTCTCACTGGAGAAGTAGAGCTTTTGATTCGAAATTTTACATTGTCGGATGACAACCACGAGGCAGCTTGGACAACATTGAAGGAAAGGTACGACAACCGGCGACTATTGGTAGCGATGCTCATCAACAAATTGATGAGTCAGCCATCTCATGCTAACGAAAGGCCATCAGTGGCAGCAATAAAGGCTATACGTGACACCAGACAAGAGTATCTCAGAGGCCTGGAGAACTGGGACCCGTTGCTGCTACATGCGCTAATCCAAAAATTGGATCCAGCGATGCACACATCATAAGAACAATCGTTATCCAACCCGCGCGAGCTACCACTCTTGAAGAGTTTATTGGACTTCATCGAAACCCTTTTCCAGACTCACGAGATACTCGACCATAAAACAAAGGAACTGGAGATGAACCGTAGGAAAGTCACCAAGTCGACCGTGGCCGCCACGACAGCTTCTCAGTGCTTAATGTATGAGCAGGATTACTCACTTTGCCACTGCCCGGATTTCCTCCGGATCACTACTAATAATTTCGTGCGCGCTGAGAAGCTGCGTATGAATTGCCTTTGAGAAGGACATCAGGCTTCCAGCTGCGGCCAGAAGTTGCAAGCAGTGTTCCAAGAATCACAACACCCTGCTACATTTGCCTGGAGACAACAAGCCCAAACAGACCTAGACGATATCCTCGAGCACGACAACGCTGAAAGAAGACTCAAAACCGCAAACAAATGCAGAACCGCCATCGCTCGCTTTAACAACTTTGATGGAGCCCCGACCCCTCAAGGACATGTACTTCTGGGCAGAGTCATCGTCAGTTGGGTTACCAGCAATGGAAAGATGATTGATTGTCGAGCTGTGCTGGATCCCGGCTCACAAATAAGCCTAGTCACCAAAAGAATCTTCGAAAAATTGGATTTACCATCAACACCACACCTTGCTCTCATTGATAGGGTAGACGGTAGAACTTAGAAAGCATACCATAAGGTGAACCTCGGCCTAAGATCCCGATTATCAGGATATGCCATGCAATTGGAAGCCTACATCATGGACAAAATTATATCACCGCAACTGTCTCAGAACTTGAACATATCGGGATGGCACATTACCAAAAACATAAGGCTTGCGGATCCAAACTTCCACCGAACGGTGAGTGCCGAACACTTTTACGAGGTCCTAGTCATTGAACAAATAAAGTTGGCCCAACAGTTCCCAGTGCTCCAGAACACGCTCCTAAGGTGGCTTGTGGCCGGAAGAGTGATCACACCTCAAGTGTTTTCTGTGACATGCGGCATCCCAGCAGAAGATAACCAGCTTAATCAGCTCATCAAACGATTATGGGAGGTCCAGGAAGCACAGGATCCGCTGCACAAGCTTGCGTTAACTGAAAAGGCTTGCGAAGCACATTTCTATCAGACAATAACAAGACATCCCGACGGCCGTTTCTTGGTTAAACTCACATTTAGCAAGAACGTTAGGTGATTCCCAAGCAGTGACCACTTGCAGATTCATCGCCTTGGAGCGTCAACTGGAGAGGAACCCTGATCTAAGACTTCCATACGAGGACTTCATGGAGGAGTATATTTGACTTGGGCGTATGGAGGAGGTGACGTCGCAGCAGCGGAAGGAATTAAGATACTTCCTTGCACATCATTGTGTCCTGAAGCCTGACAGCAGTACAACCAAGCTGCGGGTGGTTTTTGATGCATCCAGTAAGACGACCACAAACGTTTCGTTGAATAATGTCCTTCATACAGGGCCTACTGTCCAGGATGACCTTTTTTCGATACTTCTGCATTTCAGAACGCCTTGTTTCGTATTCACGGCCGGCATCAAGAAGATGTATCGACAGATATTGCTCCATCCTGAAGACCGTCGGTACCATGGCTTTGTTTGGAGAGATAGTTCAACGCAAACAGTAAGATACTATCAGTAGAAAACAATAACCTACGGCACAACGTGTGCCCCATATCTAGCTACAAAATGTCTACAGGTTCTATTACAAGAGAACTAGCAGAAAGGTCCCTACGGAGCAGCGCGTTAAAGAAATATTGCTATATCAACAACGTCATGACCGGGACAGACAGCTTCGAGGACGCACTTCACAAATAGCTGGAGATATGCAGCATAGTCTTGAGTGCAGGTATGCATTTGCGCAAATAGTGTGGCAACCATCCTCTATTGTCGAAGCAGATTAAACCTGAGGACCAGCGGGTCCAGCTGGACTACAGTAGTTTACACGAGAACTATATTAAGACGTTAGAAGTCATCTGGCACCCGAAGACTGATGAGTTCCAGATCCAAATCAACCTGGATCCAACCGATGCGAAGTTCTCCAATAGGACAATGGCATCTGATATAGCCAAAATGTCCGATCCATTAGGCATTCTGGCTCCTGTAATAGTAGCAGCCAAGTTATTGCTGCTGGAACTATGGCGATTGAAATTGGACTGGGATGCAGCATTACCGGTAGGGTTCCATACCCAGTGGTCCGATTTCCGCAGTGTCCTGCCATCATTGCAGCAGGCCCGATTTTCTCGTCACATCAGTACAGGCGAAAAACCCGTGCAAGTACAGTTACACGCCTTTTGTGATGCCACCGAGGAGGCATATGGCGCAGCAATATACGTGCGGTCCACTCTGAGGAGCGGTCAAGTCATCGTTAGGCTGCTGGGCGCCAGTTCAAGAGTGGCACCGATCAGAACACTTAATGTTCCGCGCCTGGAGTTGTGTGTTGCGAAAAAAGGCGCTGAGCTCACATGACGAGTTAAGACAGCACTCAATCTGCAGGAGGTTTTTCAGGTATTCTGGAACAATGCCGAGACTGTCTTGGCATGGAGAAACTCTACTGCATCATCGTACAATACCTTTCTGGCGAACAGCGTCTCGGCCATACAAACCATATATGTGCACGCTGGCTGAATTGAGCCGCTGTAGTATGTGATTGCACGGACCACCATTTTTAACCAGGGCAGAATCAGTTTGGCCTTCCGAGTATCGGAATAGGGGCCCTTGCGACTTGGAGATGAAACGGACCAAGACCACTATGTTAGTGGCAGAGTGCAACTCCTTGAAGAGGCTGCAGTGCATAGTGGACTACATGATGCGTTTTATCTGTGGTCTCAAGCCGGCAGTCAAGCAATCTGAACGGACAAATCAACCACCCATGAGTAATGAATTATCCACAGCCCTTGAGATCATCGTGAGGTATGTACAGTCACAAACTTTTAACGGCGAACTTTTGGACATCAGGTCAGGGAGGCAAGTCTCCAAGCATTGTCTGCTGGTGGGACTGGCGCCATTCTTGGATCTAGAGGGCATAATCCATGTCGATGGGAGGCTGAAGGCTGCCAAGATCACGTTCAACGCCAAACATCCCATTTTATTCCTGCTCAAACATCCGTTCACCAGACTGCTGATGATGGACATCCACCGCGACCATTGCCATCTAGGTGCGCAAACACTGCTCACTACCACTGGACTGCAGTTCTGGCCAATTCGAGGAAACAACTCGCGAGACCGATCATTCAACGGTGCGTGTGGTGCACCCGAGTCAAGCCTAAGCTGTTTTCACCCGTCTGTTCATCAACTCCTGCGTGGATTTCTGTGGGCCTATGATGATCCATTACCGAGGTAGAGGTACCTAACCGCAAAAAGGGTACCTAGCCATATTTTGCTATTTCACTACAAAAGCCGTCCATCTGGAGCTAGTCAGCGATCTAAGCACAGATGCGACAACGCCACCAACTTTGTGGGACCTCACGACCATTTATCAGAATTGTCGTCCTCATTATATTGCAACGAAGCGCGTCAAGAAGTAATAGCGGCTTGTAGTAGGTGGCGGTCAAATCAGCAAAAAATTTGATCCATCGAGGCATTCCGACGGTGGCTCCCACTTACGAGGAGCTGCATACGTTGGTGATTGATGTGGAGGCTATCCTCAATTCTAGACTACTGACTCCGGTGTCAAACGATCCCAATGATTTGGCAGCCTTAACTCCAGCGAACTTACTTGTTGGGGAACCCCCACAGCCATGGTAGATGGTCGCGCAGAGCCAGTCACCGGAAGCTAATCAATCATCTCAAACTCGAATTCTGGAGACGATGGTCGCACTAGTACTTGGAGCAGTTACAGCATCGTGTCAAGTGGAGACGGTCATGTTTCATGAACCGATCAAGTGACCGACCACGACATCCACCAGTACACCATCGGCTACCTGGGCATCCTCGGATTAGTCATACTGGTGATCTACCTCCACTGGCGTTCCTGCAAACAACAATCCAACCTGCATTTCCAACCACCAGTGCCGTTACCTAGACGCTACAGCCTACCACACACCTTGGAGGAGGTTGAACGGACCGTTCAACGGGGGAATGGATATTGAGTTCCTGATACACCTGAACGCCCATCACGGCCTGATCCGACAACATCAACGCTTCAATCAACTTACATAGTTATTTAATGTTAATTAGCACTGTAATGATTAGCCTATTCGTAATTAATTCGATTTCTTTGATTGATTCATCAATTGATCGATCATTTTAATTCAATTCACCAAATTCAAAAGGCAAATTCGGTGAACATATTATCTCGAGGAATTGTCCGGTCGAATGGCCGCCTCGTTCATACGATCTAACGCCATTGGATTTCTTTTTATAGAGCTATATCAAGTCACTGGACTATGTCAACAAACCAGCAACTTTAGACGAGCTCAAAGACAGCATCCAACGTGAAATTGCCAACGTTCTGGTCGAAATGTGTGTCAGAGTGGTGGGAAATCGGGTCCAAAGAATTGCCCGCTTTAAATGGGTTTGTGGTGGTCATATGACCAAAATCGAATTTTATTCATAAAATATAATTCTGGGACTACACCTACAATTAATATTAATTTAATATTTCTAATATTCCTGTATTTCATTAATAGATGAAATTGTTATGCGCTTAATGGAAAATCCTTTACTTGTCTGATATATTTTTTTTATCGCTAGAGGTTCAACTTTTTGATTGTGGTATTTCCAGTGGTTATAAAATTTACTGATAAGTTGCATAGTAATATTCACCGTGATACTAGTGTATTTTTTTGAGGTTGGAAGGCGAAGACTATGTACCGTTTACCATATGACAGATAGTTATTATCTTCACCGCCAGGCATTGGAGTTAAGATAGCAGTAGAGAGAACAGAGTCACACGCGAAGCATCAAAGCGTTACAACCGTGAAGTAAAGATTTCCTGTGTATATATTTATTGTGTATTTTTATGTAGTGCAAATAAACGTTAATACAAAAACTATTGCCTTTGCATTACATTGGTGGCTTCCCGACATGATGTCTGCTAAAAGAAAACCTGCACGTAATACAACTAAATAGCTAGAAGCAGAAAATACAAAAGCCACTAAAGCCGAACCTATTACTGTAACGTTGCCCACCACAGGAGCCGAAACCGACACCAGAATCATACAAAATGTTTGCGTACCACCATTTTGGACAACTCGACCAATGCTGTGGTTCGCTTGCGTTAAGCCGCAATTACGAGGGTACAGAATAAGCTCAGACGCCGCCATGCTTGACAAGATCGTCAGCGAACTTGATTGTGCCTGCTTCGACGCTATAGCGCACATCGTGGAGAAACCACCGGAAACGGGCAAATATGAAGCACTGAAAACAAGATTGATCAAGGTTTACGCGCCGTCTGAAGAGGCTTATGTTCGAACTCTTCTCACCGGCATGGAATTAGGTGACAGCAAGCCGTCACAATTGCTACGGTACATGAATATGGCTGCAAAAAGCAAGGTAAGTGAATCATTTTTGAAATCACTTCAGCTACAACGGCTGCCTGCGGATGTACAATCAATTCTCGCCATCGCGGAAACAACGGATCTCACCCGCCTCACAGAAATGGCTGACAAAATTCTAGATTTCAAAAAGCCTAACGAAATTTGTGAAGTCTCAGATTGCCAAATATAAAAAGGAATTTCGACTAATAGCGCAGATTTAGCTACACAGATCGCAGAATTAAAAGCATCAATCTAATAATTACGTATGCCACCTTCTTGACGCTTCAGATCACCACGGCACTTCTGAAGTCGAAGCCGTTCTCGCAATCGAGAAAACGAAAGAAAAATCTGCTTCTATCATCGAAAATTCAGAATACCTGCTCGTTATTGTACCAAACCATGTAACTTTCTGCGTGTTGAGACGGCTCGCAGTCGCTCCGCAACAAACCGTCTTTTTGTCACTGATAAACTAACACAACTTAAGACGTGTCAGTCATACCTCGACTTCCATCGCTTAAAAACAACACAAAAACAGAATTTAAGCTTTACGCGGCCAATAAATCTCCGATCGACACTTATGGTGAAAAGTTGCTTACATTAAATCTCAATTTACGTCGACAATTTACGTGGCCATTTATAATAGTGGACGTTGAACAGCCAATTATAGGTGCTGATTTTCTAAAAGAACATGGCCTCTCTGTAGATATTACAAACAGACGTATTGTAGACTCAAAAACGAAACACAACAGCAGAAACCGTATCAACTCTACACACAGGATCTACCTCTGCATTGATCGAAGAATCGCAGTTCCACGCATTACTGAAATCATCATTCCCAGAAGTAATGAATCCTGCTCTAGCGAACGCTACACGACTACCACCTGACAAGCTGAAAATAGCTAAAACAGAGTCCCAGTACATGATGGATAAGAACTACTGCCGCCCATCGAACAGCCCATGGGCTTGCCCTTTGCATGTTGTGCCCAAGAAGGAAGGTTCCTGGCGCCCATGCGGAGATTATCGTAAGCTAAACGCGACTATCATACCCGATCGCTATCCCATGCGACACATTCAGGACATTACATCAGATCTCGAGCATACTATCAGATCCCAGTTGCGGATGAGGATGGCCCAAAGACGGCAGTGACAACACCGTTTGGCCTATTTGAATTTACGGTAAAGACCTTTAGCCTCCGGAATGTCGCACAAACCTTTCAACGGTTTGTTGACGAAGTGTAGCGTGGATTGGACTTTTGTGTCTGCTATCTAGATGACATTCTTGTATCATCAAACTCAATCGAAGAACACATGGACCATCTTCGTATCGTATTTGAACGATCAAAAACTTACGGAGTGGTAATTAACGTCGCAAAATGTGTCTTTGGCGTCGAAGAAATCGAGTTCCTGGGACACAAAATTAATAAACATGGTATTTCGCCACCTGATTCGCGAGTTCAAGACATACGTGATTTTCAATTACCAACTGCTGCAGTCACATAACTACGCCGTTTCCTGGGCATATTAAATTTTTACAGGAGATTCATCCGTAATGCTGCCAGCCTACAAGCATCGCTCCACCAATATCTCCGCAACGTAAAAAAGGCGACAAATGCGTTATTCAATGGTCACCCGAAACCATAAAAGCCTTTAACGATTGTAAGGAAAGCCTTGCGAAGGAGACATTGCTAGTACGTTATTCCCATCGATGCCATTACAACTTGTTACCCACGCATCTGATGTTGCAATCGGATCAGTATTAGAGCAAAAAGTAATTGGCAGTTGGCTACCATTAACTTACTTTTAACGAAAACTGAATCACGCTGAATCAAAGTACAGCGTTTACGACCGAGATCTATTGGCTATTTACAACAGTTTAAAACACTTTCGACACTGGCTCGAAGGCACCCAGTTTGTCGTCAAAATGGACCACAAACCGTTGATATATGCGTTCAGTCAAAAAATAGAAAAATTAAGGCACTTAAGTTTCATATCAGAATTTCGTACCCGAATCGTCGACGTTAATGGAGAGGAAAATATTGTAGCAGGTACGCTATTAAGAATCGAAGCGATCAACCTGCCATCTTCATTGACCACCCACGAGGTGATAGATGAACAACGTAACGACACTGCACTTCAATCATTTCTCTCTGGAAACAATTCATCACTTAACCTGCATCCACTGCCTATAGAGGAATATGGAAGCTTATATTGCGATACGTCAACGAACAATATTCGGCCATACGTACCATCAACTCTACGTAATCGAGTTATGGACACGTTTCACAGATGCTCGCACCCTGGAGACCGCACGATGATTCGAGCTGCACAAAGAAAGTTTTTTTGGCCTGACATGAAGAAAGATGTTCGAGTCAAATACCAAAGATGGGAAGGCATACAAGAAACGATATCCAGCAATTTTCGATACCGGACAAACGATTCCAGCAAGTGCAACTTGATATTATCGGACCACTGATAACAGCCAACGGTTATCGCTACTGCGTAACGATGGTTGACTGATTTACACGCTGGCAAGAAGCATTTTACACTAACTGGGTATCGAGATTTGGAGCGCCGCACATAATCACATCCGACCAAGGAACTCAATTTGAATCCACGCATTTCTCTTCTCTTTCCAAACTTTTAGGATGTAAACGTACTCGAACATCGCTGTATCACACAGCATCTAATGGCTTCGTAGAGCGATGCCATTGCACATTGAATGCCGCCATCATGGCCTCGCATCCTGCTGACCGTTCTCCTAGGACTCCGAAACTCATACAAGGAAGATCTAGACGCAAGTTGCGCGGAGCTCGTTTACGGAAAAACTCTAACACTTCCTAGAGAATTCTTTGTGAGCGATGACAATCTGTTCGATCCGCATGCTTTTGGATCCATGTTAAAACAGCAGATGCGTGAATTGCGACCTGTTCCAATTAACCACCGCAATGATCGAACGACCTCCGTACATAACCAATTAAGTTCATTTACACACGTCTTCTTAAGAGTTGACGCTGTAAGGAAATCGCTATGTCAACCGTATTCAGGACCACATCAAGTGATTAAACGAATTCCAGATGTGCTGTTTACAACTGACATCAAAGGTAAACAAATCAACGTCTCCACCAAACGACTGAAGCCAGCCTTCATTACCGTCGCCACTACTCAGCAAACCGAAGCTCCGTCAGACTCCGTAACGAAGCAAATAGTTTCTACACCCGAAAAAAGAAAAACAATTACATGGGAACCGATCGTAGCACGGCATCATACGGCTGTCAGAACATATCCACCTGCAAACCGCCATCGTGACATTGGGAATGTCACTCAAGAGGGAGCAGTGAAGCGTTTAACTACATGACAGATAGTTATTGTGTTCACCGCCAGGCATTGGAGTTAAGATAGCAGTAGAGAGAACAGAGTCACAAGCGAAGCATCAAAGCGTCACAACTGCGAAGTAAAAATTTTCCTGTGTGTATATATATATAATGTGTTTTTATGTAGTGCAAATAAACGTTAATACAAAAACTATTGCCTTAGCATTACAACTATTTACGCCCTGAGTGTGGAGCTCCCAAGCGCCCCAGGCATAGTAGTATGGAATACCAACTGAAAACCCCCATTCTCATCTGGGAACCTAGCCTAGAAACGTTTAGCTTATTGCTTCGGACTAGGCCTCATTTTCATCGCCTAGAAATATCTTCGGTATTCAGAAATCTCCCTTCTAGGGAGAAAGGACGAAGTGGAAGGGATTCCTAGATAAGAAATTTGCTCTCAATGCCTCTTTACACTCAAGTATACCTTTGAATGTATAATGAGTTTATGCATATGAGAAATGAACGAAATTTTTCCTCGTAAAAGTAAAGAAATTCAACTAAATATAATATTTGACTGTTCAAATCACATGAATCTTCAAAGGGAAAGGGATTTCTTAACATACTTCGGACTTAAGTCGTTTGCATTGACGAAACGTCCTTATTTTATGATTTTTTGAATTTGATCAATTAGGAGGACTCCTTCCACCCAAATAACTCTACACAACAGAAATGTAACCTTTCTTAGGCCACAAAATTCATAAATTTCCTCAAGAATTAAAAGGATTCCACCCACGTGGAAAACCACATTTTCCTTCTCCACACGAAATATTATGTCTGGTATTTACACTTGGCATATTGTTCCACTTTGTATTATAAATTCAACCTTTTAAAATTTAATCAGACTCGAATGAACACTATCCTCAGTCCTAGGTCATGAATTGTCTAAGTAACATCTTTCCTTCCAAGGATGAGTGGTACCGATAGCCTCATCACAGCCATAGCATCCATTACTTCGTGGTTTGAATGAGTTAAGCTGCTCCGTTTGACTGTTAGCATCAGTGGTTATGTCTCCAAAGGGAATGTTGTGAAGTGACCTTGGTAAGTTTTGAAGACTCATCACAAAGTTAGGGGAGAGCTTTTACTTCTGTTTTTGCCATTTTGTTTCGGAGAACAATGATTTGAATTACTGAGTAAATGAGATCAATAGATATTATTTCTAATTTTCACAAGAACCTTGAACGTGACTGAAAGCCAAAGTCGAAGAAAATTATTTGGCATTATGATAATCCACTTAAAGTCAATTCATTTGGTATAGTGTTTGAAAGCCCACCGAATTGTCTGTATTAATAAACAAATAATTCTGAAAATGTTGTTTTGCTGATGCTGCAATTAATGTCAATTTCGGCGGAGCGGATGTTTACAAGACGAATGTATCCTTAGAGGGATAATTTTACTCCATTGAATTTATAATTTTCGCTGAAAATCAGGTACTTTCCGAATTGTAGGAATGGCAGTTTATTCTGTAAGGAATGTTGAAATTCAGCTTGGAGTGAGTACAATTGAGTGGGTCTTCGGTTTTGCCATGTTCATTACAAAATTACCAATGGTTGAATTACCTTTATCGTTCAGTATTATTTATGCATGAATGAAATACAGACTGAAGGTTGAGTAGAGATGATAAAAACTGTCCACGTTGTCGCGAAATTCCTGATAAAGTGAAGGACAAAAATTTTTGAATTTTGTAAAAAAATAAATGAAGGTCCTCAAAGACTTAGAGCCTTTCAGCGTCAAGGAGAATTAGTGGACAGTGGGAAGCATGCCAGAAACCGGGAAAGCTTTTTTAAATAGCTGCTTCATACTAAAAGTTGAATTTATTGGCAATGCAATTGCTCGGCTTAAAATTGACTAAAATCATTATTGACATCGGCATGGCAACATAACGATTCCTTGGCCATGACCATAGCAGAGAAGCAAATCTTATAAGGACTGACACAAATTAAGTCACTCGATGGTGGATATACTCCCAGGTGTGCCTACGTGGGGTTTTCATGGCGCAATTAACGCTGTTGAAATTTTAGGGGTGGTAAATTTTCTGGAAAATAATTTAAAACATCTAAAATGGAAAGCAAAAGGGCGATTAGTTCCAGTCTTCAATAATAAGCTGATACATTCAAACGCAATTCCTCGATGATTACAACCTAAGCAAGAATTTTAATTCTTAAATGACAGTAAGTAGGTGATGTCAAACGCGAATATCTATGAACAAGTTGGGCAGGCAGGACTGCGCTCATGTCAGTAGGGTTTTGTACTTAACCTACGATCTGCAGACATATACATAGATGGATTCATATTCAAGAAAAACTTTAACGATATGCACAACAAATAGATTTTTGCTTTAAAAGAAAAACCAGTGTTACTCAATTTTAACTGGCCAGTATTTTGTTGCAATATTGTCAAAATCATTGACTAAGCCCATCTTAAATGTCTTTTTGTTATATTATATATCTGGAGAAAATACAATCAAAATATTAACTAGCCCATGTAGGGGAAAAACATCCAAACGGCAATAAATTCTGTACATTCTATTAAAACTTATATAATATCACACTGAATTGAATTTATTTATTTATTTAAACCCATTCTACAGACAAATTAAAAATAGACTGACAATTAAATATCGTCTGAAGTCAGACACATTTACACAGCAAAATCAAGCAGAAAAAACTAATTAAAACATGTAAGAAAACAAATTAGAGGCTATATGAAAGTTTAAAAAATTGAATGATAAGGAAATATTAATCGCATTTCACAAAAAATAACGTCTTTGGTTTATTTTTAAAACCAAGTAAGACGTGGATAGAGAACCAAGCTCGAGGCTGTTATGCTTTCTGATGATTCGCGGCATAATTGACTGAAAATATAAATCTGTCCGGGCGTACGGAACCTCGAGAATGTTATTAGACCGACTAGGACGCGCATACTGTCTGTAATGCAAGTTTTCGCTCAGATTGGAAGCGATTTGTTGGTGGTACAATTTATAAAAGAAACATTGATCTAAGAAGGTTCTACGGGATGACAGAGAAGGGAGATGAAGTATGGATAAACGACGCTCATAAGACTACGGGTAAACTTACGCTGAACAGCTTCAAGTGAGCGCACAAGATATAAATTTCTAGGAGACCACACTACTGAGCAGTACTCAAGAAGCGGGTGGACAAGACATGTGAACAAGCGAACAGCGCGAGTAGCCCAGTCATATTAGGTAAAAAAAGGGGTCAACCTCGGAATGAAAGATAATAAGCTGCAAATTGGTATGAACCTTTGTTTTGTCATTCTAAATGTTGTCTCAAAAGTCACAATCGTTATCGTGTTCGCGTCTCAAGATATTCAAGGTCAAAGGTCACAAAAATCGGTTTTTCGGGAATATCTGGCTTCCTATCGGTTAAATGAGATTTGCATTTGTTATAAAAGTTGTAGGCTATAAAATTCCCTACAACTTTTGTTTAAACTTTTTTTTCATACGACCAACCGTTTTGAAGGTAGAGCGCGAAGAGTGCACATCGTACAGTCATATACGGCCTAATGCAAGGTCAAGCGTGAGTTATGGTTATCAGTACGTTATAAAGTCAATTATTTACTTGGAAATTATAATTATTAAACAATGCCTATTATTTATGTACTAACTATTTATTATTTATATTTAATTAAAGTAAGTAACTTGATTATTTATATATAATTATTCATATTTAACTCATCATTGACACAGCTATTGCCTTATCAGAACATCAAAAGACTGCTGTCATCATAGGAGAAGATATCGATTTGCTCGTTATTTTAATTGGACGTACTCAGTCACATCATCAGGAAATTTTTTTGAAAAAAGTTGGCAAAGGCAATGTCAAAACACAAATATATTCTACTAAAAGTTTTGACCAATATCCTCGTACTAAAAAGCACATTTTATTTTTACACGCATTCAGTGGCTGTGACACGACTTCTGCGCTATTTAAAAAAGGAAAAAAAACTGTTACTAGAGCATTGGAAAAAATTCCTGATTTAGATAAACTGGTGGAAGTATTTCAACAAGAAAACTGCCCAAAACAAACATTATTAGAAAATGGAGTGCGCATCTTGTTGGCATTATATAATGCTCCAAAATCTGAGGACAACATTGATCATTTCCGCTACACGCAATTCATCAAATTTACAAAACTAAATAAACCTGTACAACTGTCAACACTTCCACCAACAAGTGTAGCAGCTCATCAACACATAAAACGTGTCTACTACCAGATTCAAACGTGGTTAGGGAAGGACTTAGAACCTAAAGAATGGGGCTGGATGCTTGAAAATGAAATCCTGGAGCCCATACGAACGTTATTACCTCCAGCACCAGCCGAACTACTAAACGTAATATTTTGCAATTGCAAAAATGGTTGTGGTTCCCGCTGTGGATGCAGAAAATCAGGGCTACAATGTTCTTTAGCTTGCGGCCAGTGCAACGGACAAGCTTGCCTCAACGCTTCACTGTATCCAAGTAATCCCGATGAAGAAAATACATATGATCCCGATATTCTGGAAGGTTTGGAGATGAACATGACAGATAATGAGGATGATGACAATGAATCGAACATTTTTGAGCGACAAGAAGAAGAAGACGACGAACAAGAAGAAGATAATTAGCTTCCATTTCCAATTTCATTACAATTAAAATCAACAAAGATACTTTTGATATTTGAACTCACATTTTGATAAATGTATATTATGCCGTATTTAATAATAAATAAAAATATGTGTAAAATATATACTCTTACTATCATTTTAACTTAAAATAAAACTAAAATATATAATCCAGAATTAATAATATTTTATACTTGAATAGTTAAATATGAATAATTATATATAAATAATCAAGTTACTTACTTTAATTAAATATAAATAATTAATAGTTAGTACATAAATAATAGGCATTGTTTAATAATTATAATTTCCAAGTAAATAATTGACTTTATAACGTACTGATAACCATAACTCACGCTTGACCTTGCATTAGGCCGTATATGACTGTACGATGTGCACTCTTCGCGCTCTACCTTCAAAACGGTTGGTCGTATGAAAAAAAAGTTTAAACAAAAGTTGTAGGGAATTTTATAGCCTACAACTTTTATAACAAATGCAAATCTCATTTAACCGATAGGAAGCCAGATATTCGCGAAAAACCGATTTTTGTGACCTTTGACCTTGAATATCTTGAGACGCGAACACGATAATGATTTTGACTTTTGAGACAACATTTAGAATGACAAAACAAAGGTTCATACCAATTTGCAGCTTATTATCTTTCATTCCGAGGTGAAAGCCCTAATATGACTGGGCTAGAGCAATATTTGCAAACTTCTGCAAATGCCGCATAATAAAACCAAAAAGTTTTGATGCCTTGGTAATTATGCTGAAAATATGGTCATCGAATTTAAGCTTGAGATCAAATATTGCACCAAGATCTTTGCGTGAGTCTGCAGAGGAGAGGACAATATCACAAAGGGTGTAATTGTAAGTTAAAAGAACAATTTTCAAAGTAAATGTCATTTTAAAACATTTGGAAACACTGATTCTATTACCCACAGAATTCCCAAGGGGGAAATTTTACCCGAAGACTTCCCTAATTCCCTCCTTACTGCCACCGCTTTATCGCGGCTACTCCAGCGGAGGCCCCACTGAGCAAATCTAGCTCACCCTAAAACGAGCGTGGGCGCCACTCGTCGGCTTTTCTGAGCCTCCCAAGGGGTCGTCCGAACGAGAACACGACCGTCCGGAGCGACTTTTAACTTGTACACCTAGCCGTGAGGATCATCTTTCAAGAACCCTACCACTCAGAGCGAGTTAGAATATGACACCGCCATGCAAAACTCTTAGTTTCCCACACCAGGGCAACTGAAATTACGCCCTCCTTATCTCCTAACACCGAAAACCCGAGATAGAGCTAAAACGACACTAACGTTCACTACACTCGCCGAACAGTACCACCTTAGTTTATTTTCCCAGGTCTTCCTGCCTGAATTCCCGAGCGGCACTCCTTACAACTGAAAAAAAGGTTGTGTTTGTATCGCGAGAAGAGAAAGAAGAGAATGAACAATTAAAACTACGTTAATTTTATTTAAACACAACGTTTCAAAAATTTAAATATTTAAAAAAAGCCACTTACGTTTAATCCCTAGCCTAGTAAAGGGGCCCCTCGCTTCCGTCCGCCCGAAATTTCCACCGTCGTCTCGTCTCCGTGGGTTGATATACTTATTACTGCCGGCTCCGATTCCCCGGCAGAAGAAAAACGTTCGCTGGACACTCGTTGACTTTTCTTTCCTTGAATCCACTGGTCGGATCAACTTTTTTCCATTCCATTCACTTGATGACTCGCAGCTCCACCGTTGCTCGCACATAAAACCTTCCCCGAACAAAGAGCACAAGCGCGCCAATCTTCCCAGCTTAAATAATTTCCGGGGTTAATGTTTTTCCCTGCCATCTACCGGGAAAACCTTGTTTTGAGTGCTTTTGTTCCGTTGAAGCGAGTAATTCCCCTCGCTTGATTCCACTCATCACACGTTCTGCATTGGTGGCAATCCTATTGCGAATCGAGTGTACGACGCGCTGAATGCATTTGGCTGGCAGTTTAAACTGTTAGTCATGTTTTTTTACGTCGCGTCGAAAAGTAAGGATTTCTTTGCGAGACCAATCGCACTGTCAACGTTAGTTGAACTCATTCAACAGATTTGAATAAACTTGGTGACTTTCCGTAGTGTTGAATAACACCTTCAACTTTAACAACTAAATTACTTCCAGATTGTACGATGATTGGTTCGCTCGCAACACGGGGCTGTGGACTGATAGACAGTTTGATAATTGTATCCTGTAGAACTTGGAAGAAGAACGTGGAAAGTATACAGGAGACATTGTGATCAATTCAATTTCCTCGATAATGACTTTAGTGTGCTTCATTGTTATGGACTTATCATTAGGAGATTCTTGAGGTAAGCCGTTCCATTTTGGTGCACGTACTCACGAGATATTTTGTTACTGGGTAGTTGCCTTCAGTAGGGAAAGAAGGAGGCTCTGAATGTGTGTCATAGCAAACAATCTCAACATTGTAAAGTCGCTGGATCCGCATCGAATGCCGATTTATACAACTTCGAGTAAGCATCTTCGCACTCTTTAATCGTCTTCACTGCCTTCCTGGGTTGATTGGCTATATGACCGTAGGGGGAAGCAACTTGATCGAAGTATTGTAATACTTAGGATCGCATAATACATAATTATGTAGCATCACTTCATATTCAGCCCATAGTTCAAACTACATTCTGCTTTGGAGACTTGCATCAACGCGACAAGCAAGAAGTGAAATTTGTCCAATGAAACATTCGTTGCCAATTTATTGTATAGCCTCGCTGCCATGAAGTGTTGACCATATCGGGAACATGATCTGGCGATTCTATATTGGGCCCAGCAGTTTACTGTGTTCGAAACTCGATCAAATACTTCTAATATTTCTTTGAGCATGAAAGCTCCAATTACGGACTGTAAGACAACTGCTGATAATATTTCAACGATTTGAATAGAGTTTTGCTGTAGCTCAGCGTCGATTATCGCATCTGATTTCTTCAGAATTTGAGGTAAACGCTCACTGACTGGGTTATTTTTTTTCCAAGCAATCGTTGAGGATTAATGTCTATACATGATGAAGCCTCCTGTATGAATTCTTAAATACCAAATCGTTTCACTTGGAGCTGCGACTATAGTGCTGCTAACGTTTCGCAGAGCAGAACTGAATTTTCCTTCGAGTATACGCAATCCTCTGTCATAATCCCTTCTATTAATTGAACAAAGTCCTGTTCGAATTGTAGGTTGTGTTCAGATAATTTCACTCCACATTTCGTGTACCGTGCAAGTTCTTTGTGGCGCTTTTCGTTGTCAACAGAAGAGTAAATCAAGCTTCCTAAGTGGAAATTGATGAGGTCCGTAAATATTGGAGGGAGCTGGATATTTTCTGTGTGACAATACGAAATCAACCCTGTCAATATGCCCAAAGCCTGGCTTGCAGCCATGTGATGTTCTAATACCAGACAGGAGGAACACAATTCCAATATGAGATTCTGTTCCTCATTCAATAATGTATGACAAGCTACAGGACATTCCGTCAATATGAAAACAAGAGTAAGAACCAAACTTTGTTCGTTTCCCAAGTCATTGCAAGTAAGCGCTTTTGAAATCAATGTTTTCAATGCTCCATTAGGCCATAAATGGCCACCTTTTTGTGCTAGGCTTTTAAGAGAACGTAAGACTTGATAGCGAACTTCCTTTCGAGGATCTTGCAGATAGGTTAACAGCAAATTTACTTCATCTGGAATATCGATTAATGTTTTGCAGGACAATTCGGTCAATGAATCAATAATGGCGATAACAAAACTTCCCGCTGGATATTTCGGTAGTAGAATTAAGCATGAGGTTTAAACAATAGCTGCTATGTTAGCGCAAGACTGGAATCAATTGTAATTTCATACTTATCGGGGTCTTAAGCGATTCAATCATTGAACCGACTTTTGAGCACATACCGATGGCAAATGTTTTGGGATTGAGCTGCGAATTGCACGCTAGCATATATAGCCGCTTTGGATAGTAATCCAAAGCCCGACGAATCGAATGATGTACTTGTTGCTTCTCAGGGATAACTTGGCTCACAGCTCCTAGAGTCCGCCAACATTGCATTGGGATAGAGCAGGATTAGAATGCAAGCCTTATGACGTTGCAATCGCGTTGCCCGACTACATGTTTTGCCGCATATATCACATTTAAATTTATCTGTATTGATGTCCCTTTGAACCGTCTGCACTAAAGAATGATTTGCCACATATGTTGATTGCATGACGAAAGTTACCGCTACCGTGTGTATTTTGCATTTCGTTTCAAGCTCGCGTTGGTTTTTGTTACCTTCGATGCTTCCTGCTGGTTGCGTTGTCCATAATTGTGGCGTGTAAATCGGAAGCGACCTAGCTACTTGAGTTTACTTACATAAAGTTACAAAGCAAAAATTATGATGTGGCTTCCTGTTCGTAATTTAACCAATTATTACACTTAAAATTATAATGTGGCTTCCTTTCCGTAATTTAACTAGTAGTCCTTTCGTGAATGGAAATTTAAATTCCTTGCTAATAGTTACATCATCGGATTATCAAAAAAAATTAATAAAGTGCGGCTCGATATTGCGTAGGTTAAACTCTTACGAAATTGCATATGGTAGTGTTCGGGGTGAGCAACGCTATGGAATCTCAATGTTCACCCGTAACAATACGAAGGAAGTTTGCATTCACCAGTTATAGAGGTTAAAGTGATCGTTTTGAAGTTGCTGACAATCTTCAAGGGATATAATTTTCCGGATACCTTGAAATCATCAGCGTACAGGAGACAAGAAGAAGAAATTGCAGAGGGAATATCATTAATAAACAGCACGAAAAGAAGAGGTCCAAGGTTTGACCCTTGAGGGACACTAGATGTAGGATTGAATGGAAAGGAGATTGTGCCATAGAGATTAACAGGACATGAACGAGAGGATAGATAGGATGAAATCCAAGAATGTAGGGAACCGGATATGCCGAGCAAAGCTAACTTTTGACAGAGAAGAACATGGCTCACGGAGTCAAAAGCTTTGGAGAAGTTCGTGAATATTGCATCATCTTGAAGCTGTTTATCTAGAGCTTTTGCAATATATTCTTCAAGAACCCATGTTGCTGTGGTTTAACAATTGAACTCAACGACTCAAGAAGCCTGTTGTGTACAAGTCGTTTCAGCAGCTTAGAGAAACAGAAGAAGAGTGATGTGTGACGATAGCTTGAGGCAGTTGATGGGTCACCGTTTTTAAAGATACAAACAACATTTGCATCTTTCCAGTACGTAGGAAAGGAGCCAGTGCCAAGGCTGAGATTGAATATAAGGGATAGAGGAAAACACAAAGAGGAACAAAGTGATTTTACAAATATATTTAGCAATCCATCGGGATCAGAACTATCATTCAGATCGAGCAAGTTAATAAGAGATTCAACTTCAGAAGAATCAATGGAGTAGGATGTAATTGGTGGTTAATAAGTTTGAATTGAGTTTATGGAGGAGTGTAGTGTATCATAAGAGGGAAAAGTAGAGGGAAATATTCGAAATATCCTACGGGGAGGAAACTTCAGTGTTATTCCATTTAACAGCTTGCGCGATGGGACAAGAAGATTTAAAAGATCGGATGTAGGACCAAAAGGGCTAAGTGTTATTCGTCAGGAGGAACGCTCTAAACTGCTGAAGTGATTTTTCATGGGTGTTTTGAGCTGCTTTTTAGCCAAAGAATTCCAACCTGTAAGTTATTTACTTTTGGATCTATCTCTATGATTTTTCCACCTTTTGTTTTTTGCTGCTTATCTTCAGCTATTCATTAATAAATTCCATCAAGTGTTAATAGCATGTACCTTAAATGATGGTTCGGAAAACATAGCACAAATTTTATATAATAGTCTCATTTAAAACTTTTCAGATAAGAAATGGCGGACTACAACATCACTCAAGAAATGAAGAGACATGCTACCATCGAACCATACAGATTTAGAGATCTCTTATTTTCTTAACTGCGCCCGTTCATTCGGGCATAAGGTTCTCCGTGAATTGAAAGCATCATGAACCAAGTTCTGACACTGTCCGATCTGCAGAATTTTTAGAGCAAGTGCAAGTGATCATAGACGAGGACCCTTCAAAATCAATGAGAGTCCTTGCGAGTGAGCTTCATATTTCTGAGCGCCTTATTCGTAGAGTTGTCCATGTAGACCTTCCGTATAAGTCTTACGTGATGCGCAGAGGACAGTTCATGTTGGAACGAACACGGGAGCAGAGAGTTCTCCGATTAAAAAGTCTTTTAAAGAAAATCAAACACCCTGAGGCGCCCAAAATGTTATGTTTTTTTCCGACGAAAAAATGTTTGACCAATATCAAAAAACCTATCGTAGAAAGGACAGATGACTATGTTCAAGTCCCACAGAGGTGCTTGTTGTTATGCACACAAAACTTCTTGCCATTGTTATGGTTTTAGGTGTTGTCAGCAACGAAGGACATGTTATGCCACCACACCTTTTTACTCAAGGACTTTGAGTCCTGGAGATAGTAGTGAAACCCTGGATAGACAATGTAAGCAGAGGCAGACCATACATTTTTCAACAAGACTCTGTTCCTTCACATAAAGCGATGGCGACACAAGATTGGATGGCCGAAAATTTTCATGACCACATAACACCGAACATATGGCCACCTAGCTCCCCAGACCTTAATCTTTTGGATTATTACGTATGGGGCGTAGTTGAGCGTGAGACCAATAAGCGTCCTTATAATACCACTGCTTCGCTGAAGACTGCTATTAATGCCGTTATGGTCAATATTGCCGCGTATTATGGTTCGCGGCCAATAATTTTAATGTTCCGGGAAAGTAAAAACGCAATGTATTTTAAATTAAGTTAAATGAGTTTATTTACTGAAAATGCACAATCATTAATTTAACTATTTCACAAAAATTAATTAAAATTTTATTCACTAGTCCATAAATTTTTATTACAACTGTCTTCACTAACAATCACTTCACTCACTTCACTTATCAGTCAATATCGCTTTTACTTCGCGCTCCACTCTATCGCAGGCTTACTATCGCGGTTTTACTATCGTGGTTTTATCATCTCCCCCATTCATTCAGCTCGGCTTTATATAGGGTCTCTAATCATTCAGTCCATTTCTCGTACATTGGCGAACTACCTGGAATATTCCAGCAATGCTGAATGGAAGCAGTGACGTCACTTTCAGATGTTGATCATACGTGGTCGATTCTTGTGCTTTCATTTGTTGATCATGATGTCATTGATAGCTACGCAGAAATATTTGGACATGTAACAATATGAACAAGGAGCTAATGGCGATTTTATTGAATAACTTTATAGCCATATATTAATTTAACGTTGTGTAAAAAAATCCTGAAATTTCATTAAATTTTGTTAAAAATACAACCTAATTAATTTTACTCTCGAGTTGTCCTCAAATACCGTACGCACCCTGTAATTCCTGAAATTTTCATGCAAATCCTATCAAACCCGGAGTGTCCGAGTTGATTGAAAGTGCATATTTTCCCAAAGCCATGTACAGTTGCCGTTGTAATACAGGAAAATATAAACCCTCATAACCTTATTAAGTACTTTTCGATCTTTCTGAAAATTAAAGCTATAAGTTGGCATTTACCCATTACATTTCATTGAGGGTACCTTTATGTTTTTATTCAAGTAAGTGTAAAATAAATCATACTATTACTACCAAAGTTGATCGAATTTCGACTTCTGACGTTTTTTTGTTATTGTGCTCAGAGAAGTCTGTACTCGAGATTTTTTTCAAATTTTTCGGATGAAAGGTATCCAATTGCGAGGGGGTACGCCTGAAATCCTTGCATTTCCCTTCACTTGCCCTCCTCGATACTGTCAAAGCAGTTTTAAGACCTGGTTTGAAAATATTCCAATGAGACCTTTCATATGACATCCCATTCCTCCTCTTTATGGGGGACCAACTTAAAACCCTTTAAAAGTTTTTTGATAGGGGGGGAGGAGGGGCTGAGGATCGTGGGTGGAAGCTTGCAAATATTTTATTTCCTTAAAAAAATTCATTTCTTCTGTACTTAAATGTTGTCAGCTCACCCAATGAGTCATGAAAAAAGAGTTCCAAATTCAATACTTGCTAATGGGAAAAAAAATTTTACATATTATTTCGCTATTTTTTCAAGAAACTATCAGAATATGTATGTGCATACAAATCAAAAAAGCTATCGAAAATTGCCTTGTCTTCCAAAATCGTTACCGCTCACGTGTCCATTATGAAATTGATTCATTAAATAGCAAAGCGTAAAGCATACTTCTTGAAGATACTGTTTTCAAAGCCAACTATCTTAAAGGGCTTTATTCGAATTACATATCCAACCATATTCTATCCTTTAATCTGTCTTCTTCTTCTTCGTTGCACAACAACCCCTCTCGGGCCTGCGCTTCCTGCAAATAGTGCCACCAACTGTATTGGCTCATTGGCCGCGTCCTCCCATTTCGAAATCTAAGCAGCGATTAACTGTCTTCGTAGATTGATTCAGACCAGCGTTTGTCGGTTTCCTCACTGATCTCCGGCCTTCAGTTCTCCCAACGAATACCTTCTTGGGTATCCGTTGTTCATCCAAACGATCCACGTAGTCAGCCCATTGCACCTTCCGCAGTCTAACAATCCTTGAGACATCGGGCTCATCAAAAATTTTATACAGCTCATGATTGCATCGAATTCGACATTGGTCCCCGTCTAGCTTCACTCCAATTATTCGCCTCAGAACCCGTCGTTCAAAGGCGTTCAATATATTTGCGGATGCTTAGGTTAGTCTCCAAGTTTCACACTCATAGCATAACATATGTAGGTCTTATCACAAATTTGTATACTTGGAGATTTGTTTTCCTGTGTATGCAGCTGGTCTTCAAGACCGTCAAAACTGAATAAAATATTTTATTTGCAAGCTGTGTCCTTCGGCGTATTTTGTCTCTTTCATGACTGATTCTCGTTATTTTGGCGTCTAAATACGCAAATTCGCTCACATTTTCAATACTCATTCACCAAGTGTGATATTTTGTGTAGAAGATGGGAGCCAGCTGGTTGTTGAGTGAAATTTTTGGCCACAGACGCCGTTTGGAGCCTTTCAAGGTCAAATTTTTATAGCGGGCTGGTTTTCGCCGAATATGCCTTTGACATACGACATTGAGAGGTTATTTATGTATAATTTTTTTATGTATAATTTTTCTTTATTAGAATGTATGCGGTACATAGGCCTTATAATATAGTAGGTATTCTGACAAAGTCATTTCACCATCGTTTAAACATTAACTAAAACTATGCGTAGTATCATATTTCTATATGAATATTACAATTAGCTACAGGAAAACTTTGGCAAAAACCTCTACTGAATTTATTACTGGCTTAATATAACTTAACTATCTACTTATAGCAATAGTGGCAGCAACTGCTGGTTTTCAATTCGCCAGGGCACGAATTAGCGGGTTGGGCGAGTCATTTGCTTTCGTGATTAATTTGTCACGGTGCGATGCAGCGAGCTTATAAACTAGACTAACACCAGCAAGGCTGTGGAGTTTTTCAGAAGAGAAGTAAAACGGTTTATTAAGTACCCTTTTCAGTTATTTATTTTGGGTGATCTGTAGCTTTGTTACTAGATATTTAGCACATTGGATCCAGGTAGGTTAACCGTATAGGATGATCGGTTGGATTGCCATTTTGACGATGAGGACTTTGTTTCTGGTGTTGAGACGCGAATTACAATTAAGAAGGGGGTAAAGTGAAAGCATGGCCTTAAACGCTTTGGAGCTAATATGCTCAATATGACTTCTGAAGGTTCGTTTTTTGCTGAATATAAGTCCAAGATAATTGAGATCCTCACTCCAGGGAATAGTTTGCCCTAAAAAATTTTTTGGTCGCTTGGTTAGGTGAGCGGGATTACGCTTCCTGGTGAAGTATATTGACTTCGTTTTTGCAACATTAATTTTAATTTTCCATCTATGGTAGTATTGATAAGTAAATTCTAACGCCGTTTCAAGGCTGGTAATAATGGAAGTTAGATCTGCGTCTACGCTGTATATGCAAATGTCGTCTGCGAAAGCTGCAACTTGGCAGTTTGGTAAAGAAGGGAAGTCAGACGTATAGATGTTATATAGTGATGGGCTTAGGCAGGAGCCTTGCGGAACACAGGCAGTTATACTTTTTACTGGGGAAATGCTTTCCCCTACATTGACTTGGAACTTCCTACCAGTTAAAAATGCTTGTAAAAGGTTCAACAAGTATGGGGGTGCATTATATTTCTGAAGTTTACAGACCAAAGCATCATGCCAGACTGTATCGAAGCCTTTTTCTATGCCCAGCGTCACCAAACCTACAGATAATTTTTTGTACATCGCTGCTTTGACGTCCTTCGTAACATGGAAAAGCTGATGCTCTGTCGAGTATCTGTTTCTGAAGCCGAATCGGAAATCAGGTAGGATATTATTGTAAGCCATTAAATTATTTGATCTTTAAGGACTATTCTTTCAAAGACGGAGTTAAACGAAATCAAGACGATCATGCACACTATTGTACGATGGAGCCTCTACGCAAAATCTATAGGTTAATTCAATCAAGTGTAATATGAATCCCATACGAAGACTCGGTATGGAAATTCATACACACTTAAAGTGTGAACTGAAATCTCATGTTCCCTTTTCATTTGAAAAGTACGCGATACTTGAGACTAAATGAGTCAATATTGACCGCATTTCAAAGAACCAGGTGTATGACGATATGCAGGGATGACTCATGTGGGTTGTGTGTACGAATGTTTGTATGAACTGAAGGCGCAGAGTTTTTGAGCGATATGATGGGTTTTTTCATGTTTAAATACATTAGGTTTGTGCATGGGTTGCCTGTGTGGATTTGCATCCGCGCTAGCAGGTATGAGGAGAAGATTTGTTTTTGAGGAGGAATGTATCGATGGTATTGCGGCTCGCATGGAAAAGCGATTGACATTTCCAGTTGAGTGCGTGAAGAAGAAAGATCTAAAGTGGTGATATTAAATTAGAAGTTGAGCAATTTCACAGAGTGTGTTGGGTGGTGTGTCATGTTAACAGTAGTTGATTAAAATGGAGGATGGTGATCGTCTTGTGGAGATTCGCAGTGTTAATGTTGGTAATGTTTTTTTTGAGAATTGATGTGAGGATGAGCGTTACCTCCTCATTAGGCTTCAGGTGTGAGTTTTCCTCCTCATCAGCCCTGGAGGCTAGAGGATAAGTTTTCCTCCCTTCCCAAAAACTAATATCGATTTTGACAGTTCGTGTACTTTGGTTAAATTGAGTGAGACCCAACGATTGAACTTAAGGGTGGATACTGAGGAGTTTGTCACATTACACGGATACGGTAAAAGTGTGGCGGTGAGTAAAGGGAATACCAGCTTCCAAGTTGAAATTGACCAGGTCAAAGCGGTCATCAGAATAGTTGTGGTTTCAGATAACGATCAACATATACCAGTAATAGTCAGACGTATATTCACTGAATTGACCCACATTGTTGCTGTTAAGAATGACAAAACACTGTTTTTCATTGGGGAAAATGAGAACAGTTTCTTATCACTAGAGAAAGACCTTGCTCAAAACAGGGTTGTGCTACCTGTAATGGACAAGCTTCTTATACTTTCACAACACATCAGTAATATTAAAACAAGATGTGATGATTTCTCGGATGATGCATATGTCGACGCAAGTCTGCAAGCACAGATAGGTAGTGAGTGTTGCGTGCCGCGTACAGTTTAACGAGTTGATAAGAACCACGAAACATTGATACCTTACGTAAACGTGTCCAATCAAGATATTGTTCTACAACCAGGTAAGGTTATTGTTTGAACCTGGCCTTGCGAAGAGGATCCACAAGATATGGAAATTGGCAGTTACGTTGATGTTAAGTAGAGCATTGAATCAAATTGGTCAAGCATAAATATTGGGCAAATTAGTGGAAAAGAGAAACAATAATTATTTGAATTGTTAAATGAATTCCGGCACTGTATTGCTCTCAATATTACTGAACTTGTTTGTGCTAAGTCCATGACCATGAGAATTCAACTCCAGAAAGACAAGCCTTTCTCTTTCCCTTCATATAAAGTGCTCAGAGCCAAACAAGAGACAGAACACGAGATAGTAAAAGACTTACTCTCCCAAAACATCATAAGAGAATAAATAAGGGAAAACAAGGTTGTGCGTTGACTTTCGGAAATTAATTCCCAATAAAGAACAACCACCCGTTACTAAAGATAGACGACCAAATCGATCGACTAAGTGGTGGGGTTTGCTTAATCAGCCTTGATTTACGGTCGGGTTATTATCATAAACCGATGGAAGAGACATCCAAACTTTACACTGCTTTTGTGACTCCAGCAGGGCAGGGGCGTTTGTAACCCCATTCGGGGCTACAAACGCCCTTCGAGTGTTCCAACGTTACAAGGGTCATTCAAAATGTACTAAGCCTCACCGCCCGATGGCACTGCTATTACAAAAGAGTTTTACCATCGTGCAGTACATTCTCTTAGTAGCCTACTGCAAAGTTTCAGTCAATTCCTTTCATTAGTTTTGTTTTGATAGCCTTTGGAAGCAAGCGTGTCGGTCGGTTGTACAAAAATGAAAAAAGAACAATATCGTTCAGTGATTGGATTCTTGTTTTTAGAAGGGAAAACGCGCAGTCAAATCAAAGATCGCTTGGATGCTGTGTGCGATGACTCTTCTCCTTCGATGGCAACCGTCAAGAATTGGTTCAACAAGTTTGTTAGTGGCCGCACGTCGGTTTTTGATGAGCCACGCCCAGGTACCCCGAAAACGGCTGCTATGGAGGAAAACGTTAAAAAAATCCACAATCTTGTGTTGGCAGACCATGGATTGAAGGTTCGCGAGATAGCTGAGACTGTGGGCATCGCAGAAGGAACGGTGCATCATACTCTACATGAAGAACATGAAGAAAACAAACGCAACCGTGAGACCTCATCGGCGACTTGTTTGGCGCTGTTTCAGCTCAATCCGGCGGAGTTCTTGCGTCGTTTCGTGACTGTGGACAAAACATGGATTCACTGGTACACACCAGAGACTAAGGAATAGTCAAAACAGTGGACTTCACCCGGCGAACGTGCTCCGAAGAAAGCGAAGACTGTTCGATCGGCCGGAAAGGTGATGGCCACCGTTTTCTGGGATTCACAAGGTGTGAGCCACATCCATTACCTCGAGAAGGGTAAAACAATCACGGGGCGCTACTATGCAGACTTATTGGGCCGATTTGACGTCAAATTGAAGAAAAAGCGGCCCCGCTTGGCAAAGAAAACAGTGCTGTTCCACCACGCCAACGCGCCGGCTCATACCTCTGCCGTCGCCATGGCCAAATTGGTCGAATTGCGCTACGAATTGCTACTCCACCCACCGTACTCTCCAGATTTGGCCCCCTGTGACTACTTTTTGTTTCCAAACCTGTAAAAATCACTCGCCGGGAATAGATTTGGATCGAATGAGGAGGTCATCGCCGCCACGGAGGCCTATTTCGCAGCCCTCGAGAAAATGTATTTTTTGGACGGGTTGAAAAAGTTAGATCATCGCTGGGCCAAGTGTATCGAACTTGAAGGAGGTTATGTGGAAAAATAAATTTTTCAAGGTAGGAACATAGCCCTAAATTTTGAAAAATGCACATTTTTGAAAAAAACCATTATGTTTCTGGGCTTCGAGATTTCAGAAAAATGTATTTAAGCAGGATGGAACAAAATAAAAGCGGTAGAGAAGTTTTCTGCCCCAAAATTCGTACATGAAATCAGACAGTTTCTAGGACTAACCGGATATTTCCGCCATTTCGCAAAGGATTATGCTACCATTGCCAAGCCGCTCACAAATCAGACTCATAACACCGTAGATATGTAGTGAATGGAAGTAGAGGGTGCAGTCTTTGAGGAAATAAAAACAATTTAATTGAACGGCCGATATTAGCGTTATTCGAACCCCAAAGAAAAACCGAAGTTCACACTAATGGGTTGGCCGGTATATTGCAACAGCAGCCAAATGGAAAATGGAAGCCTGTGGCATTCTTTAGTCTGCAGACAAGAGGAGCTGAATGTCAATATCATTCCTATGATCTAGAAACACTGGCCATTGTGGAGTCTTTGAAAAAGTTTTGCTGTTATTTATTGGGTGTATTCACAGTAGTTACCGATTGTACTAAGGAGAAAAAGCAGTTAGTTTCGAGGGTTGCTCGATGGTGGCTGCAATTATTGGAGTTTACTTTCGAAATACAACATCGCTCTATACAATGTGTCTCAAAAGAAATTTTATATTTAGTGGATCGATTTAAAAAAAGTAAGCCGTATATAGAAAACATGTTTATTAATTATTAAAATACACTTTTTGGGGATTGATTTCTTAAAAATAATATCGTCTAAATGTAGACCCTCGCGTTCTCGGCACTCATTTAATCGAACAGTAAAATTACTTATGACGTCTCGGCAGGTGGACTCAGGGATGGCTGCCATTTCGTGACGGATATTTTCTTTCAAATGCGCCAGTGAAGTCGGTTTATTAGCGTAAACTTTAGATTCAAGATAACCCCATAGGAAAAAGTCCATAGGGGTTAAATCTGGACTGCGTGGAGGATAATTTATGTCACCTCTCCGGGAGATCAATTTGCCTGAGAAAATTTCAGGAACACATGGCAGAGACATATTGGACGGTGTGAAGTTCCTTCACCCTGTTGGAACCATGTTCTTTGGTTATAGCCAGGAGAGTTTTGCAGTTCAGGTACCAAGAAGTTGTCTAACATCTCCACATAATGCTCTGAATTCACTGTAACTGCACACCCCCTTTCGTCTTCAAAAAATTAAGGGCCGATAATTCCTCGCGCCGATATCGCAGCCCATACGGTCACTTTAGGCGAATGTAGGGGTTTCTGATGTTTGCGTTTCGGATTCATTGCACTCCAGTAGCGGCAGTTTTCTTATTTACGTGGCCATAAAGATGAAAATGAGCTTCAGCCGAAAACAAAATGTTGATAAACGTTGAAAATCGCTATATCACCTGATTTACGAAATTAAGCCTCTGACTGGCATCTTGGGGCTTTAATTCTTGCACCAATTGAATTTTGTAGAGATGCAGCTTTAGGTCTTTGTGCATAATGCGATGTAATGATGATCTATGCACATTTAAAGCACTTGCGCGCTTCCGAATTGAAAGGTTCGGGTCGTCACGAAAAGACTGATTAACATTCTCCACGTTTTCTACCGTTCTTGATGACTAGGTCACCCGGATTTCGATTTATCCAGCGTTGTACCAGTCTCTTCAAACTTGTTAACCCAATTTTGAATGACAGGAATGCTTGGCGCATCATTTAAGTGGCGAAAACCTCGAATACTGCAGAATTTCCTACGCACTACAGTTGCCCAATCGCCGTTTTTGTAAAACTCTCGCATGCACAACGCGCGGTCTGCTCCCGGGAAACGCTCCATGGCGACTGAATTCTCAAGAGCCAGGCTACCGATTGACATAACCCCCGCGCCCCTCGGATACGTTGCGTTCACGCAGTAAGCTAAATAAATAAAAAAATTCTTTTGAGACAACTTGTATATTGCATGAACAGTGTCGATGTTTTAAGCTGTAACCCACCGTAAGATAGCCAAGAAGAAAGTATCATGCAAAAAAACCAGTCAAATTGGGTACTTGCGGGTCAACTGACGGATGAGAAAATAATATAAATACGTCAAGTGCTAACGCAACCACCCCGGACAGATTACGAAAAAGATATTCATGAAAATTATGCACTTCATAACGGGCGAGTTGATAGATACCGCCAATGGTATCCAATATTTAAACGATGAACGGCTCTAATTGGAAGTTGTAGGTCGTTAGAGAAGTATTTTTGTGTGTTTGTGCTATATGCATTCTCCATATATCATTGGAATACAGTTCCGACCTTACTACTGCAATATACAAAGATCTAACCAAACACTAAGCGAAAAACATATTCAAAAGAAATATCCTTCATCACAGTTCACTTAAACATGCTCCGGCAATTTTCAAAAAAGTGGAATTTTTTAAATTTCAATTCATTTTTCCGGATGTGGAGTCGCCATATAAACACAAATGCAAATATGCCAGCAAAAATATTAATGGCTTTCACTGGAATGAATCTATTTCAAACCAAACAAAAATTTCCTATTCAACACCGTACAATCATTTGCCAGCATTTTCCCGCTTTTATTAAATAATCAAAGTTCAACATTATATTGTACATCCATACGCGCATACTTTCTCGCTAGCTTTTGCATATTTAAAGAGAAGAGTTGAGTTTTTAATTACATTTAGTTTAAATATAATACGTAAATATATATGTATAGTATATGCGGCACGGAAAGGACTAGAAAGCAGATTAAAAGAACATACTTAGAAAAGAAGAAGGAGGAAACATTGTTGAAAGCTGTTGAAAAGGAGATTCTCACACCTCTTTTTAATTTTGATGCTATTTCAACAATGAACAATGACTGTATGACATCAACCAACCAAACATATTTAATAGCTTTTGGATACGAAGGATTCGTCCATAATATGCTTCCGAAAGCTGTTTTTACGTTCCACACACATCACTACATTTTTTTTTTCCCGACACAACACCACTCGCGATCACTGTCCAACTTTTCAGTTTAATTTATTATCACTTTTTCACTACATTCAACACGATTTATCTTAAAAAATTAATCTGTGTACAATTTCAAATTCAACTTAACAGGATGTTTGCCGTCATCTGTTGAATTTTCACGAATCATATGTTTTCAATCATATGGTTGAGTTTTCGTTGACAATCTTGGGGTAAAGGTACTATATAAGAGGAGTGAGATTTTTGTAAGAGCAAAAAGAGGAGTTCGAGTCGTGCAGTCGTCGAGGCAGGATGGATCCAGCAAGCAGCACAAGATTTTTGCAGGATTTTTATGCGAATGAAAATTTGGATGAAATTCGAAATTTGGTGGAATAGCGGAATTTCGGGGGATTGCGGAATTTCGGAGGAGCACGAGTCGGAAAACAAGTCAAATGATAGGAGCAAACAAAAGGAGTTGTATTGGAATTGGAGTATTTGGAAAAAACACAAAAAAAAGAAAAGATTATTATTAAGGCTTTTTTAATTGATATTGTTTTTCTTTACAATATAATTATTTTGATTTTTAGTCTTCTAATCACTAGGCAATAAGGGTTTCAGTTTTTCCTTTCTTTCATTTTCCCGCGACAGTATTCCAAGTTCTGTCTTAGAATCGTGGATATGGGGAGAAAATAATGAGTATGGGAAGCTTTATGAAACCTAGCTTCACACGGACAGCGACGGAAAACTTGCAGCGTTTCTGTGAGAATTTAAGGGGGAACATAAACGAGGAATTTATTCTGAACTTGCTGAACAATAGGGTCTGCAACCCAGGAGCCTTCTTCAAAGGTATCGAAGACCCTTCAAGTGAGGGAGTGGAATATTCCCAAGCTCAAAAAGGTAGCGAAAATAGCTTCCTCTAGTTTCTCGGGGACCCTACTCAAGCCGACGGAAAGGCCAGGCCTTGAGGATAATAAAGGTAAATCAAAGTTCCAGCAACCAAGCGCGGCTGCAATCATAAAAGAGAAGGTGTCTCCTATAGTGTGCTATAGGCTTGACCTGAAGACTTTCAGGGATAGCTTCAAAAGGGCATGCACTCGAAAATCTGGTAAGGAAACAGAGCTTAACGTGGTAGTGAACAGCTCCTTATGAACTTCGCTCCACCCTAAAATGGCTGAGGACCATACTAGCCTTTTTAACTTTCTGAAGTGTATGAAAGTGGTTTACTACACCTACACTCTTCCAGGAGAGAGGAAATTGACTCTCCTCCTCAAATGCGTACATAGCTCATACGACGAGAACGTTGTCATGGCTGAGCTGAAGGTTCATCTCGGAGAAGATATCCTTTCAGTAAAAAGATCCTCCACTAAAACCCCTAGGAGGGAACAAAGGACGCTTACATCTTTCTTAGTCCAGTTCAAACCAGACTTTGAAGAGAAGGAAGCGATGGACATAAAAGTTCTCTTGTACCAGAAGATACAATGGGAACGTCCGCAGAACAATTGCGCTTCCCAGTGCTTCAAATTCCAAAGATTTGACCACGTCGCTTCCAACTGCGGATTTGAAGTTAGATGCGTAAAATGAGACAAGCAATATAAGTTCATTGAATGACTAATCTTGAAAGACCAGAAAAAAGACGAGATCTTCTATGTGAATTGAAATGCTAACGGTCACCCTGTGAGTTTCAGAGGTTGTCCTAAAGCAAAAGAAGTTGAAAAGAGGAGGAAGAATCTCCAAAAGAAAATAGAGGAAAGGAGGGATTTCATCACTACCTCTATAAAAAATTTTGCATATGAAGGGTCTCATACTCTAGCTTTTCCAAGGTGCAAAGAAGCAACCTACACCTCAGCCTATATGGCAACCCAAACAGGAACCCCAGTAGTCACAGGATAGCCGGAATACGGTTTCAAGCACAGATTGCCAACAATTTTTTCCGGTGTGACTTGTTCACACTCATTCAAAAAGTGGACTCTTTCATCCCCCCTGTAAAAAATGCACTAATCCTAGTGAAAAAAAACTGCGTACTTAGAATCCGCCTTCAAAGTATGTTGTCGTGATGAGTTCTATAAACTCTCCATCCTCAACATACTATATGTTCACTAGCTCCACGCTACAAAAGGAATTTGTTACAAGAATAGTCTGGTCTATGGGCGATAGACCAGACTTCTTGTTCAGGTCGGAAAGAAGACACAAAGTGCATCTTTGAAAATACAAGATCATTAGGCGTGATGATCCAGAGGGAAGCCTTGGAGTTGCTATGGCTTACAATGATCACCCGAAAGTCCAAAGGCACTGCCTTTTTAAGTCTGAAATGTAATGAAGCAGAAATAATAAGCTCTATGCTGGGAGGGTGCACCTTTGCGTTCATGGGGATTTATGCTCGACAAGGATATTCGGTGAGGGAACTCATTGATGACTTCGAAACAGTGCTTACTTTGTGCAAATTTCTATGCCATGAGAGATGATTTTAACGAGAAGCATCCCTCGTGGGGAAATATCGCATCTAATGGCTATGGAACAGCTATCTCTAACTAGGTTCAATCAAACATGTTGCGGCGAAGCTCGTCCATTATTGACTTCTTCATGCTGTCTGCCAATCTGATAAATCTTTCGCACAGTTGGAGGAATTTTGACTGTAGAGCACTTGACGCCGAGTTTGACCATCTTTTGGTTGAGCTGACCTTAAGAGTAGAAAAAGGTGTGAAACTTGAGCTTGCAGATCCTTCAATTTTCACTCCATACAAGCAAATCGATTAGGCAGCAATAACTGCTGACCTTGACGTAAAATTGAAGGGAATTTTGATCAATAGATCGAAAAATCTTTCTATTCCTGAAATCGATGAGGGGGTTGTATGTATAAATACAATCCTGGATATGGTCATATTCAAGATCTCCATTAAGAAATCCTCGATGACTTACCTTCATCGAGATTTAATAGAAGACATCTTGGAGCTTCGGCTAAGAAAGCTACTCGCAAGAATCTACCACCGGAATTTAAATATGGTCAACTGGGAGTATGAACGTATTCATCTAGTGATTACGTCTCTTAACCGAATGATCTCAAGAAGAAGCATGGCTTTTGCTAACGAGCGGTTTGAACAGGCCCTGGAAAGTATCAAACCAGGTCCCTGTATGTTCCCTCGCATCAATAGGACAACTGGCAGAAAAAGGCTGCCCGGGGTACTCACTTATGATGGATCCATGCTCATGGATGACAAAACTATCGCTGACTCTATCTCAAAACATTTTGCGAGCAAGTGAGGACTGTTCCGTTACTTCGTTGGTGAGTAGCGCAACAACGAATTTCGACAGAGACTATGAGCAATTGTCCTTGACAAGGTTCTCAGATTAAAATCCCTTCGACGCACCTACTGGCCATGGTCTATTTTAAACTTAGATTATTTGGCAGACTAGGCGAATCCGGAGTTTATACAGAGTTTTCCAATAAGAGGTGTTATTTTGAGATTAAAAGAAAAATGCCATTTTTCAATATAAATGATCAGATGTTTATTTGATTATAAAGAAAAAGGTATGCCGTTAATAGTGAACAATAAAATCAGGCAAATGACCACCACGACCACGCTTACAGGACCATATCCTTTTCATAAATTTTTCATAACCAAAACGCAAAGTGGCTACCCTATGTCCTCGATAGCCTCACGAATTCCACCTTTGAGCTCTTGAATCGACGCTGAGCTGTTGGCGTAGACCTTTCCTTTCACATAGCTCCAAAGGAAGAAGTCGCAAGGTGTTAAATCACAAGATCGAGAGATAACACGGTCTGGAAACTTTTCCCGCAAAAGATCAATGGTTTCGTTGCTTGTGTGCACGTAGCGCCATTTTTTTGAAAGTAAACGTTGTCCAGGTCAATACCATTCAATTCCAGCCAGAAAAAATTATTAATCATCTCTCGACAGCGCAATCCATTCACCGCAACTGTTGCTCCAGCCTCTTTTTCGAAAAAGTAAGGTCTAATGACTCCGCCGGACCATAAATCGCACCGAACAGTCGCACGTTGAGGATAGAGAGGCTTTTCAACAATAATTCTTGGGTTTTCTGAGTCCCAGATGCGACAATTTTGCTTGTTGACGAAACCACCGAGGTGGAAATGGGCCTCATCACTCAAGATGATTTTTCGATGGAATTCCGGATCATTTTTATGCATTTCAAGGACCCAATCAGCAAAGCCACGACGTTGTTGATTATCAACCTGCTTGAGTTCTTGTGTTATCTGAACTTTATGAGCCTTAAGACCCAAATCTTTATGCAAAATACGGTGTAATGACGTTTATGGAACGCCTAATTCCAAATAACGACGAAGAATGAACAAACCTGGGTTTTCTTCAACACTTTCGGCTACAGCAGCAATATTCTCGGTTGTTCTTGTATGAAGTGTCCAAAGAGCTCGAATTTTCCCACCAATTTCTGTATTGCGGTCCGACAAGGTGCTTCACGACGACCCAAAAATTTTCGAGTTTCATGAACCGTCTCTGCTAAATTTTCACCATTTTTATACTGAATTTTAATAATTTCAATGCATTGTTGAAGCATGTATTGTTCCACTTATATTAATGGCGTAGTTTTTGCTTGCCAAATGTCAAAAATAACAGCTTAAAAAGTGATATCTACCAAAATAGTGGGCTATTCAAAATAACACCTCTTATTGGAGAAATTCATACAAATTATGTTTGTATGAGTTTTCCACTTGTCAGGTCTACATTGGATCCTGATCCGGTAGGAAGGGTGCAAGGTGACACTGCTTCCACCAGGATGCCCTACTCTTATTTGGGGGCCATATGTATCGTCAGTAGCATCGAAGTCCTCTTAGGTCCATCTGTTTTCTCCAGGCTCAGTTTCTCCTCTGAATCAGCAATTCTTTTTTACCCTTAGTAGGCTACCTCGTTCTTGACTTTGGTCGATTTTTATTTGAACCCTCGAAATACGTGGAAGCGAAATTTTTTTGTAGTGGGTCCTTGTGCTGGGGGAAAGAACCTGCCCCACGACACTGCAACGCTAGCCTGCCAGCGCATTCACGCATCCTCATCAGACACAGCCAATCTCGGCGGATGCTACCATCCTCTTTCGCCGAGGCAGCAGACCATCGCTGCCGTCCTTTACGGACATTCTATTATCTACCCATTTCACTACAGTTTGGAATGCTTTTTTGTTCGTCTTTGATGTCCAGTAGAATGCAATACTTCCGTAGAGTAGCGTTGGTCGTTAATAAACATAGACTCAAACTGATTATTCACATTTTTTCCAAACGATTTGCAGGAAACGAATTTTATGGCTTTACGTGGGTAGTCTCATAAAACCATTTCAATTATATACTTACCACTTTATTTCAACCATGCTGAGTTTCAGGGGGGAAACCCCGGAAAGGGATTTTACAACTGTGAATAATTAGAAACTCAGTTGCTGTTTGTTGTTTGTCAAGAGCGTTTCCAAAGTGAATTTTAGTTTTTACGTAGAGATTTAATACTGGAAAGGCATGTAAGTGTATTTTTATCGAGAATTTTAAATTTTTTGTCGAAGTCTAAAATGCCGCGAGGAAAAAAATAAGTGATGTTGAAAAACATAGAATTATTGACTTAAAAAACAGTGGAAAAACTCAGAGAGAAATCGCGAGTGAAATTCAAAGGTGCAGAGTGTAGTGAAAAATCGAGAATTATGGGAAAAAGCAGTCGTTTGGTTGCCCTCCGAAATATTCAGATACTACAAAACGCAGAGTTTTAAGAGAACTATCGGATAAATGTGCTTCATCATCGCACATTGTTAGACGGTTGGACTTGCAATGTGACCCTAGCCTAGTTAAAAAATGGGGTGCATCATCTAAAAAGTTTAAATATCGAAAAAGTTCGCTAAAACCCAAATTGATAAAACGTCATATTGAAGCTAGACTGAAATTCACCCAAATTTCATTCAAAAAGGAAACATTGGGAACATGTCACCTTCAGGGATGAGAAGAAGTTCAATCTCGATAGGCTGGGTGGATTTCATTATTACTGGCACGATTTGTGAAAGGAAAGAAGAATCATGGCAAGAAGAGCTCAAGGAGGTGCATCTGTTATGATTTGGGCAGGTTTCAAAAAGCAAGCTAGGAGCAAAATAGCCTTTGCCAATGGCTGAATTACAGCTGTTGATTATCAGGAGTTATTAAAGGAACATCTACTGCCTTTTGTGACACTAGCTGAAGATGAAAACATCGTTTTTCAGTAGAATAATGCACCCATCTATACGGTTTCGTCTACCAAAAAATGGTTTCATGATTACGGAATCAAGTTATTACTATGGCCAGCGTTGAGTCCCGGCTTGAACCCCATAGAAAATTTGTGGGGAATCAGCGAGAAAACTCTACGAACAGGAGAAGTTATCCATTGAAAGTGTTATTGAACTGAAGAAAAGAATAATAGAAGCGTGGAACGAGATACCAGATAGCATATTAAATAGTCTTGTTAATAGCGTTCCGAATCGATTATTGAAGTAATAAAAAAATAACGGTAAATGGATCAAGTATTGAATAAAAAAACGTACTATAAATAATACTGAGTTTATAATTTTTCACAGATTTTATTTCTATTTTTACGATTTATTTTACTTTCTTTTGTTGTAGCAAGGAATTTGATCGTCCTTTCATCCCTATTAAGTTTCCCTAAAACCATATTATTCAGGAAAATGCACAGTTATTTAAAATAATCTCCTATTTGAATGATGGACCTAAAAACATGCTTGAGTTTATGATTATTCGGAGCAATGTATGAATCTTTTATTTTTCATGTTAAGTTGGCTGGATTCAAGAATAAGATTTAGGGGCGCGAGGATTTGGAAGCAGTGCTGCCTTTTTTGTCGTATGTGCTTATTCCATGTTAGTTGTCAGTCTATTGATAGTCTTAAGTATTTTGTTGTCTCGTTCCATTGTATTTGGACGTTGTAGTCTTCTTCTGGTGAAGAACAGTGCCTGGGTTTTGTCTTTGTTGAGTTTTATTTTCCATTTACGGAAGTATTTTAGAAGAATATCGATGGTGCTTTGCAGTTTTGACGTGATGATTTCTGCTTGTCAAACTGTGTAAAATATACATGTATCATCCATGTATAACGATAAACTTACATTATTTGGCAGACTAGGCAAATGCGGAGTATATAGACTATATAGATTTGGTTAGGTAGGCGATCCTTGCGGAACTCCAGTTTCGATTGATCGCAAGCTTGGGTGATGGTTGTAAATTCTGACACAAAATGTTCTGCCTTTGATAAATGAATAAGCAATTTTTATAATCCAACGTGGGATATCAATTTCGCACATTTTGAAAATGAGTCCTCCATACCAGACTTTGTCGAAGGCTTTTCCTACGTCAAACATTAAGCCTGTGCATTTGGTGCAATTCTTCCCGTTATGTATATGTTGGACCACCCTGATGAACTGGAGCTCTGTGGAATGCCCGATATGGAAACCAAATTGTTCATCGGGAATAAGATGTTTACCGTCTCTTGTAGGCTTTATAGAATTGCTATTTCGGCTATTTTAAAGATGGTAGGGAGAAGACTTATAGGTCTCCAATGCTGCGGGAATGTATGATCTTTGTCTGGTTTGGGGATGACGATTATGGTGGCTAGTTTGCACGCATGTGGGTACTTCTGCAGTTGGAAAACTTTGTTTATTATGTTTGTTATTGTCGTTAGTACATTGTCAGGAAGCCATTTAAGCATCATGCTAGTAATCATGTCAGGATCAGGCTTCTTTCATTTGTTAAGATCTTGTATATGCATCTTGTAGCCGGGAAAATATTATTTCTTCAACTTTGGTCAAAATTACTTCTTCTTCATCAAGATCCTCCTCCAGAAAGCTGTTTTCGCGAAATTGTTGCTCTAAAGTGCCAACAAATGCTTCCGCTTTCCCTAAGCTGTCCATTTGGGCCATGGCTAGGTGACACAACTATCTTGTTTTTGATACGGAAGTATTTGGACATAAAGCAGAAGGAATTCTCGTCAGGCTCCAAACTTTGTAGGAACCCTTCTCATTACTCATTTCGAAACTCTAGGATGCGTTTTCCGACTTTGTTAATCAATCGATGGGCTTTCGTTCATAGTCTAGAATCACGCGTGCTCCTAGCTCTTTTCCGGGCTTGAATCTTCCTCCATATCAGATTTTTTATTTCCTGATGGAGTTCGTAGAGATCGTGCTCCTTGGCCAGAGTTGTGGCCAAGTGTCTCTTCTTTGCCTGTTTGATCTTCTCTGTTATTTCTTCTATTATATTGTCAACATTCCTAGCTGTTATTCGTTCTTAGACTAAACATTCATTTGCTAGAGTGTCTTGGAAAGCCTTCCAATTTTTTATTTTCTTTGCTTTTAGTGGTTTGTCTATGAAGACATCCGCTATCTGAAAATGGACTAGTTGATGATGAGAAGAGAGCTCGTTAAGAACTCTGATTCTAATATTGTGATGGAATTCACAGGAAATCCTGAAATCAAAGATAGTTGCTTAATTTCAAACGCAGTAAGTTGGCTCGTTTAGTAAGTGAAGGCTGCCCTTTGAGCGAATGATGAACCTATTTAGCCTAGCCTTAGCTCGGTTGCTTCTCGCCACCTCCCAGTTTCGGTGGTATGTGAGTTGTCCCAAAAGTACCCGATCTGACTTATGAATACAGGTAGTTTAAAAAAAAACAATTAGTGCGATTGACAATACCACCTTTCAACAACTTAATGGGAAAAATTAATAATGGTACATTTATTATTATTTTTTTACAGATATCCAAAGTGAACGCTCTCAGTGAATTTGTAAATATGTAACAAATCGGGCGTCGTTATGTAACACAATACTTTCATTTGAAAGGTCTAAGTCCAACCGATACGATGGATTCTACTCTGGGGAAGTCTTCTCCTTCGTTTACAATGGTCAAATATGGGGTACCTGAGTTTAAGCGAAGTCGTACAAGCTGCCAAGGTGAACACCGCAGTGGTCGACCAAGTGAGGTCACTTCGTCAGGAAATGTGAAGAAAAATCCACAAAATAGTATTGGATGACCGTCGACTAAAATTGCGCAAGATAGCAGACATGGCAGGCATTTCAAAAAGTGCTGTGCATCGCATTTTGACCGAAAATTCGGACATTAGAAAGCTGTGCGCAAGATGGATGCCGCGTTTGCTCACAATGGAGCACAAACACCAACGTGAGGATGTTTCCATCGAGTGTTTGACAATGTTTCGCAGCAATAAAGCCGAGCTTTTGCGTCGATTCATAATCATGGACCAAGGAGCAGTCAAAGCAGTGGACTGAAAAGGGAAAACCGACTCCAAACAAAGCAAAGACATTTCAGTCAGCTGGCAAGGTCATGGCATCCGTTTTCATGGATGCGCGTGGAATAATATTTATTGATTATCTCGGAAGAGGAAAAGCCATTAACGGTGCATATTATGCAGCCTTGTTGAAGCGTTTGAGTGATGAAATCAAGAAAAAACGGACAACGCACCAGTCCACACGTGCGTCATTGCGATGGCTAAAATCAATGAGTTGAAGTTCCGCACCCTATTTGCCAGATCTGGCTCCCTCGGATTATTTTCTTTTTCCGAGTTTGAAAAAATAGCTCGGCGGCAAAAGATTTGCCAACAATAAAGAGTTATAGTCTGGGGTTAGTACCTATTTTGAGGAGCTTAACAATTCCTACTATAAGCGGGTATTCTTAAACATCGTTGGGAAAAGTGTATCGAGCTGAAAGGAGAATATGTTGAAAAATAAAAAATATTTTCGAATTTTTTTACTGTTTTCTTTGTCGGGTCCGGTACTCTTGGGACCGCCCACGTATGCGTTGATTGATTTATAGTGAGCCTTCAAGGGTAAAGAAAGTTTCTAGCTCTCATGTAAGTTCCTGACTGCTTGGAAAGTTGTACAGACAAATAACAGAGAACTTGAAGGAGCTCGATTGCACTTTGATTGCTGTGACTTCTGTTTTTGTAAGTTGTGATATTATGATCTCATGGTGACAAACATTGCTCCTTACGAGAATGGCTCTGCCAACTTTTCTACCAGACAGTCTGTCGTTTCTATACAGAGGGTACTTAGGGAAGTGGAGACAAATTCCAGGTTTTAGAAACAATTCCTGGAGGAGAATAATGTCAAGTTTGTAATCCAGTATAAATTGTTTAAACTCACCAGTCTTTTAAAACTAGGAATTTGCGTTCCATGTAAGTATGGAAATGTGGTTCACCAGACCCATTAGAATTTGTCCGTATTGGTTCCAGTTTTTGTGGCCGAGAACATGCCCTGTAATATCTTCGTTCTCATGTCTTGCATAGATGCGAAAAATTGTCCCATGTCTGGTGTTGTGAGCGTGGGAGAGAAGTGTTGTTAAGGTTTGTTCATGGATTTGGTAGTAAGGGGGTATTTGTTCGAGTAATTGTGTTGTTTTGTGGAGCTATTTTGGCAAAACGTTCTTTGGAGTTTTCGAGCGACCCCCGCAATCACCCACATGTTCACCCTTGCAGTTGACACTTTTTTTTAGGGAGATGAATGCCATTTATGCACATGTGTGGGACTCCCATGCTCGCAAGAAGGCGGCTAGACTGCCTACTAAACACCTCCCCTGTCCACCTGAGAACCCAGCCTGGAACCGTTTGACACATTACTTCGGGCCAGGTCTCATTTTGTTACGCCGTGAGGCACCTTGAAGCTGTGAGATCCCTTTTCTAGCGGGAGGGGAGAGGGGAAGAGGAAGTGCCAGAAATGCGATCCTCCAGCCCCAGCACCCCCGGCTGCTGTGAATCCCTCTTATATTTTAGGACTGCTCGAGCATAATGTGCCACATAGTTCCATTTGTCAACCGATTCAAGCATCACCGCAACTATATTATCCGGGGCGAGCTCTCCCATCTCCCCTTTTTGTACACGCAAAAAACATGTGGCAGGCATTGTCCTCCTCTCCTGGGCAAAACCGACAATCGGGGGATCGTGACTTACCAGTCTTGTGCAGGTAAGACAGAAAACACCCATGCCCGCTCAAAAGCTATGTCAGATAGAAGTCAGTCTCACTATACCTCAAATCCGGGATGAGGCGCGCAGTCCGTTCGTGCAATTGACACTTTGGCACTCTTTATGATGGTGGAGCGCATCACATTTTACGATCTTGCTTGGGCATTTCAATTACCCGAGCAGTGTTCAAACTCTTGACAGCTGAGGCACATCGATAAGCCGTTCCAGGGTTTTAGAGCCTCAACCTGACAGATCAAGTGGCAGGCTGCGGTTATATTGAATATCGAGGTTTCTTCCTTCGGAATAAGAACCTTGACCAGTTTGGAAGGTCCTGACTGAAGTTTGATGGAGAAAACTTCACTGGGATGGAAGCCTGAGCCACTAAATTATCCTTCAATTCCTCCCAGCTGACTTAGTTGGCGAAAAGGGGTGAGAGCGCCTCTCCATCCCAACCTTCCTCAGCCTACTCTTCATTAGTCTCTTCTTCTTTGCAGGCTTCTTCCTCCTCTTCTTCCTGCTTTTCTCCGTCAAAATGGACGCTCTCATCTTTTTCATCACAGGGAAAGGAGGCTGACTCACCTAGTGGTGATGGAGATTACTCTAACTTTCACTTTTTGCTGGCCATTTGAGGCTTTTCATTTTTAATAGTATATTTTTCAACTCTTCATTTTCTTCCTTTGCTCACGATTTTCTTCTTGAACCTTTTGTAACAGCAATTGTGCACTCTGCAGTTGCTCTCGTGTGAACTGTCGTTCTTTGCGTACTTGGTAAAGCTGATTTTGTATCGGGAGGGATTGGTTGGCCTGTTCTTTAAGAATAGTCGTAAAGTTAGTCTGGGTCATGTCCCGGTTCTATCGTCCCTTCCATTGGGCAGAATAAGGCTCCAAATTTCAGATTCAGAGTTATTATTAATATTATCCACCTCAGATCAAATTATGAAAAATAGTAAATATTTGTCTGTCCGTGCGTCACAAGTGAAAGTAAGTCACAGTGATAACAAAAACATGACTCACCCAGAAATATTTCGTCGGATCTCATCCGTTCTTCTCGGGTCTCACAATCGGCCTCTGATGACCAGTCTTCTCGATTCTCACGGTTCGGAGGGCCTCAACTATGCAGTTTTCCCTTTCTGCATACAAATATCCTTCACGATTTGTTCACTTTCACTGCTATGTTTTTTATGTCCGCACTGGTGCACAGCATACACTATCTTAATTTGTCTAACTTCACTCACTTCTTCACTTACTAATCACTCACATCGAAGGTCCTCAACGATTCACGGCTTCGATTAGATTTAACATTTATTTTAATTTGCCTGCTATTTATACTGGCTATCCTTTTATAATTCCCATACATTTTTATCAGCATCCAACTAATATATATATATATATATATATATATATATATATATATATATATATATATATATATATATATATATATATATATATATATATATATATATATATATATATATATATATATGTATGTATTTATATATACATATATATATATATATATATATATATATATATATATATATATATATGTATATATATATACATATATATATACATATATATATATACATATATATACATATATATATATATATATATATATATATATATATATACATATATATATATACATATATATATATATATATATATATATATATATATATATATATATATATATATATATATGAGTATATTCATGTTTATTGAAACGGCACAGGAACATATTCATTACCGGTTTTCGAAAAATCATAGTATTGTACATAACAGTCATTCGCAATCCATAGAGCACTTAATTTTTCCATTGGTATATATTAATGAATGACCTTATTAAAATATCATAAATAATAGAGTTACATCAGCATCAAATATATTTGCATGTAGGCCACGATGAAACAACATTATATATTGCAATCATCAACATTATATATTGCAATCATTCGCATACAACGCGCAGTTGGATATTGAAGAGGTTTATCTAAATCCAGATAGATTTCTTTACGCCTTTGAAAACTGAAAAATATCATCAAAGATCAAAAATCACCAACGAAACGCATTTTACGAGTACTTTTTAAAATCAATTGAAATGGAAAATTCAATTTACTACGAGTAAGTGAAATTCTCTTTTGATCTCCTGACTGGCGACTTTCATTTCTAAATTCATCAACTTTTGGAATTTCTACCACTTTGTGTGTATTGAATGTGGAAATTCAAAGGTTCAAAGATGGAATGAGTTACTAAATTTCAATTAAATTCTCATTGATAACGATTTCAAGAGATGAGATACCACAGAAAGTCATTATATATTCTCCTTAGGTTTAAGAATTTAATTGAAATTCTAAGACTGTTCTCGAAACGTCAGACTTTTAGGAGGCTGAAAAAAATAATATATGGTCGGGAGTATCATGAACAACTCATTTGAAAAGATACAACCAACATCGATATGACTGGATAAAAATTCATCGTGAACTATCCAGCTCACACTTAAACTTTTCAGAGTGGCTAAATCAAGCTCATGTCAGTCAAGTCAAAATAGACAGGAAAATATGAATAGTTTACAATAAAAATCGGTACAGGTCTTTAGTATACATACGGTCGCGTGTTATAGTTCACGGCCGATAATTTTACAATTCCGGGAAATTCAAAAAAAAAAACGCACTGTCTTTTCAAATTAAGTTAAAAGAGTTTATTTACTAAAAATGCACAATGATTGATTTCACTATTTTACAACTTGCCTATCAATTTTCACTTCAACTGTCTATCACTTCATGATCAATATTGCTTTTAATTCGCACTCCACACCATCGCAGTTTTACTATATTGCGTTTGTAATAATCCCCCCATTCATTCTCTCGCCTTTATATAAGGTCGCTAGTCATTCAATCCATTTCTCGTACATTGGCGAAATACCTGGAATATTGGAGCAATATTGAATGGGCAGTGACGTCACTTTCAGATGTTCATCATGTTTGGTGGGTTTTGAGTACATTCGTTTGTTGTGCATGACGATGGTTGTGGGAACAATTGCAATAATAGCTCGCAGAATTATTTGTACATGTAAAAATACATATAAAATATCGAAGGTCACCCCTAGTGGCGTCTTAAGCGGAGGGCGTGGGGGCGGACCGCCTTGGGCATTCAGCTGAGGGGTCATCAAGCTGAAAGGTAATTTTTTTATTTGTCAAGCGGCAACTTGCTATATAATATAAATAAACGATACCCTCTCGATTACTATGCATCAAAGTCAAAAGTGCTTTATTCAATACCAATCGTTATAAACTTTAAAAGAACATAAAGTAAAATCTAAACAATAAAACAACAAAAACTTTATGGCCCAAATGGGTCTCTAAATTCATACGTTATCAATCAAACACATTTAATGAAAAAATAACAATAGCAAATTCAAATTAATTAAGATCCTTACATATTTTTTGATTCAATTGAAAAAAGGATAAAAAAACCAACCAGCATTATTCAAAAATTACTTATATTACTAACACAACAATGAACTTTTACCCTATACCTAATATGTTACACACTAATTTTAAACAAATTTAACGAAAACAAAAAAAAACCTTACCATATACTGAAAACTTTCCTTAATTTATAATACAAATAAACTACGACATTAGATGGAGCAATAATGAGCTGAAACTCAAAACTAAGTAAGGAAAAAACACAAAAACTGAAAATAAACACAAATAATTTAGACATTGTCATTCAGCCACCAATACTCAGTCTCAGCTCGACCAACTTCAACGTATCTAGCAAATGAGTATCTCCATTGGAATTATTGGTCTCGTGAACTCAAATTTGGAGGATATTTTATATTCTTATCGGTGGCCCGTCTATATAAGAATATGTGATATATGATTGGGATGCCGTTAAAATCAAAAAAATATCGATTCATGTCCAAATACACGAATGCTTCTGGAGGAACGAAGCCAGTATCGAGGCAAGTCACAATATACCCGTCTGTAGGGTGGAACGGCTGGAGTTTTCACTAACAGGTACAGATCTTGCGATATGACTCCTAAGAAGTTTCAGTATGAAGATATCGACTCTTGTCACTTTAGCGGTTTGAAAAATTTTTCCATTCGATATATGTATAATGTTTCCAATCCGTCTCAGGCTTTCTGTACAAACCAGTACATGCATGAAGACATTTCGTTTCGAAAACTCTTAATTTTTCCATAGTACTAGCACTCTGGTTGTACCAGATCTGACATCCATATGCCAAAACTGGTCCAAACAGTGTCTTGTAACTTTGACCTTTTGATAAATGTATCTGGAATGAGAAAGTCGTCGAAGAGCCATGACTACTTTTTGTGCTTCATTGAGCATGATTCTGACAGCAGGGTACAGATAATGATCGAACTGCCCTCACCAGCCATGATGTGGAAATGTTTCCAATTACGTTTCAGATCTTGCCCGGACCCATGCAGCATTGTCCGAAACAAAATTGTTTCGCACTTCTGCTCATTGATTTTCATTCGCCAATTGTCGGTGTACAGCTGTATATCATTCAGATCATCAGCAAATGCTACCAATTGTCAGATTTTATCAGTTACAACAAACGATTTCCCGACAAGGTGTCTGGGGAACCTGTCCTGAAGGAGTTTAAAAACTAGTCCACCTAACCACACCGTATCGAAGGCTTTCTCCATATCAATAAGACATGCTCCAACACATTCCCTGTTGTTTAGTTTCCAACAGATGTCTGAGGTTACTTTCGTTATCCCGTGTATGATCGAATGCCTGGCACGAAAACCAAATTAGCAATTCGGCATCAACTCATATTTCTGAATGTGGGCTTTTGATGCATTGTTGAGTATCACTCCAAATACCTTGCTGATGTTAGGTAGCAAGCTAATTTGGCGATCGCTCTTAGGGCTCGAAGATTCTTTTCCTTTCTTCAAGATCGGAAATACCTTAGACTTTTTCCACATATTTGAGAAATATGAATCGCTCCACATGTTGTTGAACAGTATGCAATAATTCCTAATAGCAACCTCAGGCAAACGTCGGAAAACTATATTTGGAAGACCGTTAATGCCACATGATTTCTTGTTGTTTATCCTGCCAAATGTAGAACATAAGTATTCATAGCTGACAAAATAATCAATAAGATTCAAGCTCGGTATGAGGTTGGATGTTAATGTTTCATTGAAATGAAGAATTGAGTCGCCGTTCAGGCTTGATTTGAAGGCAGAAATTTTTGCTACAATGACCTCTGATAATACTTGATTCCCTCTCTCTGGTTTTGGCAGATGAACCAATACAAAATGTGTTCCAATCAGGGCAAGTTTCTGCAATCCATCACATATAATCCTGTAACGTACTGTACCGAATAATGCTTGGTTTTGGCTTCCCAGCCAAATTAGTCCGTCTTACCAAAATGACAATGACGTCGACAACCTCCCAAGTCCGCATCGGTAACCAACTCACCGATGCCTTTGACACACATATTGGACTAAAGCAGGGAGATGGACTGGCCTCATTGCTATTCAATTTGGCTCCGGAATATGTCATAAGGAAGCTAATTGTCGATACGCGAGGTACATTACTATACAAGTTGAGCCAGGTAGTAGCCTATGCAGATGGCATCAAAATTTTGTCACGGTCATTAACAACTGCCAAAGAACTCTCCCTGAAACTCGGCAGCGAAGCAAAACTAGTAGGGCTACAAATCAATGGAAATAAAACAAAGCTCATGACGCAGTCGAGGAAAAATACCTCAAATACACAAAATATCACATTTGGCAAATACAATATCGAAAATGTTAGAAAATTTGTGTATTTAGGCGCCAAATTAACGCGAACCAGTAATGAAAGATACGAAATACGCCGAAGAATACAGCTCGCAAATAAAATATTTTATTCAGTTTTGACGATCTTGAAGACCAGCTGCATACACAGGAAAACAAAGCTCCAAGTATACAAATCTGTGGTAAGACCTGTACTATGCTATGGGTGTGAAACATGGACCATTAACCCAAGCATCCGAAAATATATTGAACGCCTTTGAGCGACGGGTCCTGAGGCGAATAATCGGAGCCAAGCTTGACGGGGACCAATGGTGAATTCAATACAACCATGAGCTATATGAAATTTTTGACGAACCGGAGATCTCAACGATTGTTAAACTGTGGAAGCTGCAATGGGCTGGACACATGAATGGTATGGACGAACAACGGATACCCAAGAAGGTATTCGTTGGGAGAACTGAAGACTGGAGACCAGTAGGCGAACCGAGAAAACTTTGGTCTGACTCGGTCGACAAAGACAGTTCATCGCTGCTTGGATTTTGAAATCGGAGGACGCGGTCAGTGGACTGAGTCAGTTGGAGCCACTATTTGTAGGAAGCCAAGGCCCGGGAGGGGCTGTAGTGCTAAGAAGAAGAAGAAGAAAAACATTCATCTACATTCCATCACATATCTCGGCAAATTTGGGGACCGAATTTTTCGTCACCTTATAGAAATCAAAAGGATTTTTGCATGATCGTTTTCTGATGTCTCACAGATAGAGGTCTGCAACAAATTTTGCTGATGACTTCCCTCTCTCACTTGTCATTGCACATTCCGAGAGTCGTACACTTCCATATTCTGTAAAACAGCTAGTTCACCGCCCGGGTGCCCCCCCTCCAACCAGTAACCGGCCTCTGCACCCTCTGCCCACACTTTGTATTATTGAAAAAATGTATTTTATTTTATGTTTTCCCCTCTTTCCACTACCAACCCATACATGCCAGTCCTACTACTGGTTGGAATCTGCAAACTGAATGGTTTGTATATAATTTTACAATTTTAATTTAACTGTAGTAAATAATTTAATGAATGTTTTTACCGATTTCAATCTTCTGTATCGACTTTTATGTGTTGCACATGCACTAACTTTAAAAAATTCAATTGGAATTCTAAAAAACTTAAAAAACCTTGAACAGTCATAGTGAGATAGTCAGGATAGTCTCAAGTCGAAAAAATATTTTTTCCCCGAATGCAGTTTTTTTTAAACGCTACAATGTTATCTATGACGTCAATATTGCACGTGCATATAGCGAAGCCCATTCTCCATATTTCAATATCCAATAACCGTTTGGGTCACCCCGGTTACCCGGGTTACCCGAACAAATCAAGGCGAAAAACGAAAACAACATCGAAACAAAAGAAAATAAGGCACGAAACTGCAAAACCACGAGTTTTACGCTTGCAAAAAACACTGCGTCGTGATTCGATATGTTTTTTGTTCTATTTTGTGTGGAGTCAGTAAATGCGAACCCAAATTTACGAAACATAAGTATCGTTGTAATCAAATTCGCCATATTAAAATGTTGAGTAGGAGTGTCGTGATTTTTACCGGCACCTCCAAAATACAGCTGCAACAAAGGCAAACTGTGATGTCACGAATTTTAACAGATAAGGCCTCGGTTGGTAGCGTCCTGCAATAATTCATAAAACGAATTGATATTTTTACGTGGGTGTGTGCTGTTATTTTTCGAAGTGTTTAGTAGATTGTATGGATATTTTTATAGGATCGGTAAGTAAAAACTTTTTAAAATCATAACAAATTATCTGTAACAAATCAATTTGTTGAAAAAGCTTTGCAAAAATATTTTTGTTTTCGAAGCTTCCAACATGGTCATATTAAATTTTTGAGCATTTTGTTGTCAACTATAAATAATATTCTGAAAGATTGCTTATGGTTATCTTGTGATTTTGTCTTGTTCAATGAAGCAAACATAAGAAATAGAAATAAATAATTCAGAATAGATAATTCATCGGAAACTATGCAAAGAAGTCTTAATTTTTTTGTGATAGGATAGAAAAATATTACGTTTTTACGTTAACTTTTAATTGTGTGAACTCTGAACGAAGGATACCGCTGCTTGCGTACGAGAAATAAACTTCTTTATTTCATCCTTTCCACTTCAGCTGCTGAATGAAAAAATTGAAAAATTAAAAAAAAAGTGTGAAAACGAGTGATGGGAGAAAGCGACTTAGTGCAGCAGAAAAGCAAAAATAAAAAAAGAAGAACAAGAGCTAATTATACGGAAAACCACAAAAATTGACAGTTTTTAGGGTTTTGTAAAATAATTTTACAAAACCCTACTAGTTTCGCGACCAGTCTGTCCGTCTGTCCGTCCGTCCGTCCGTCGTCCGTCCATCCGTGTGTCACAGCAGTTTTTCTCGGAAACTACTTAAGCTAGAAGCATCAAATTTTGTGTGTAGGTGTAAAGTGGTGATCTCTTCAAAGTTGAGCTACAAAAAAAAATTTATAAGGTATTTAAGGGGGGTCTCCCCATATAGGAGAGTGACCCCCCGAAAAAAAATTTCATTGAAGGTAGCCGATATGGGTATCAAATGAAAGGTCTTGATGAGAACTTTTCAAAACAGGTCTTATTTTGCCAAAATTTGCTTCGAGGGGCGCACAGGGAGGGGAAATACACGAAAAATTTGTGTCCCCCCCCCCCTCGCGATTGGACACCTGTGATCTGAAAAATCTGAAAAAAATCAGGAATGTAGGCCTTGGTGAGTACAACAACAACAAATACGTGAGAAGTCGCAATTCACTCAACTTTGTTAGTAATAGTATGATTTATCGATTTTATGTTTTCTTGAATAAAATCTTAACGGTACCCTTAAACTTAACGGTACCCTTAAACTCAGTACACAGATGACTATTTATAAGGTTGATCTATCCTAAAAGTTTCATAAAGATTGAATCATATTTAGCGAAGTTATAGTGGTTTGAATTTTCCTGTATTACTATGGAACAATATGCGCTACATGTATTACTATGGCAACATATGGCTATGGAACAACATGCGCTTTTTACCGACTCAGACACTACAGTTTTGCTAGTATTTGCATGAAAATTTCAGGAATGATAGGTGTCGTGTATATCTTTGAGAATCGGTTCAGCTAGTAGTATCAGTAATCGTAAAACAAGATAATGGCTGTTTTAAATGCGAAGATTGAATAATTTGGAGTTATTTTTTCCCAACTTCAACGTTTAAGGTGCATGCTTTGAACACTTGATTCAATTTAATGAATGACTGAAGATGAGTACCTACAATTAATGCTCATAAGTGAAATAAGTCAAGGAGGTGGGAGAGAGCTCCTAGCAAAAGGGTTTTGTAACCATTCTAGGATTCGAAAAAATTGGCCATGAATCGATGATTCAGCACAGGAGAGTGGCCCCTGAAAAAAGAATCATCAAACATAGCCGATATGAGTATGAAATGAAAACACAAAACAGTTGTTAAGCTGTCAGTTTTTGCTTCAGTGGGGGCACAGGGGGGAAATACATGAAAAATGTGTTTCCTCCGTCGCGAATGGACATCTGAAATAATTATCAAGGGAGATATTTATGAGTATAACAATACCAAAAACCTCAAAAGTCGAAATTCATTGAACTTTGTTAATAATAGTATGATCTTCGCATTTCATATTTTCTCCAATAAAATCGTCTTTGACATGTTTCTTGATTTGATTCGATCTGGTGACTGCATTTTGTAAATTGAATACAAAAACCTTCTGACATGAGCGTAGGTCTGTTTACCCAACTTGTTTTAAAATGAAAATTGTGCTGAAAAATCGGGAACCTCAACAATGCAATCTGGAAAAGATGAAACAATGCAATCTGGAAAAGATGAAACCGACTTCAAATCTAGAGAAAAAACTGACAACTATGTTCTGGACGACTAGACGTTAAATGATGATCGAATGGAAACGACTGTTGATCAAAACAAAGATCCAGCTTTATGGGAAATCAACGATACTTTAAGGGACATTATCGCGAGTTGCGGCTTCGATCAAAACAAATCTTCTGACTTCTCTAAAAGTTTCCTCCCAGTGAGTATTTTCCAAAGAAAAATGAAAAACAATGAACTGAAGGACAGAAATTGGCTGGTTTACTCAGAAAGTAAGGGTTCCGTTTATTACGGACCGTGTTTGGCATTCGGTCTGTTGGAGAATAAAACTCAGTTTGAGAACGAAGGATTTAATAACTGGAAAAATGCAAAATACCGAATAGCTCAGCATGAAAACTCTACACGTCATAAATCCAGTATCCTGTTACGTTAAAAATTGGCGCTACGTCGCAACAAGCGATTCCGGTTGGGGGCCTTTGGGTCCCGACTAGCCCGTGGAGACAGGGTAGATAGCGCCACTCGCCAACCCTAGAATTGCCCCCAGGAGCCAATTGGCGAGCTTGAGGCTCCCCAGAATGGTCCTTCTACCAGAATAATCACGGGTGGCCCTTACTCGGCCCGTCGAGCCGTGTATCACCACTTCCGTAGAGTCCTCCTAACACCACTTACTCACGCCAGGATAATCACGTGAACTTACAACAACAAAAAATCTGAAGAGAACTAACCCGGATTGATGTCCTAGACGGGAAGGATCCTTGCGTACTTCAGGCCAAATCCAAGCCTTCCGCCAACACTGCGCGCTCCACGCGCAAAAAGCACTGCTAAAACACTTTACACGACAAAAAAATTTTATCTAAGAAATTGAAATCTAATTCAAAAGCAATTAATGAAAATTATTATTCAACAGTAATTTAATGCAAATTATTATTCAAAAGTATTTATCAAGTCTCTACACTTACACAATTTCTTACTTGCTACGTTGAGGACCCCGCGAATTATCGAAGTCCTCGCACCTCGACTCAATATGCCTGATCCAATTTCATTCGTCGGTTGTCTCGAGCAGTGTTTCTTTTCCTTCTCCCAATGGGTTGATCTTTTACTTGATGATTCGCCAGATGTGCATAATGTTTACTTTATCCTCCTGAGAATAGGTTGATCGCTGCCTGTTGGTTCACTAGACGTCCTTCGTTGGCCAGAAATCGGTAAAAAAAAGAGACCGTTTTCATCGTTGCTGACTCTTTTATCGACTTGGCCCAACGGCTCTTTTATTTGAGTTGAAGAGCCCAAGTTCAAGGCCACAACATTGATCACGGCTGCTCAACCTTGCAGCGTTTATTTTGGGCGCAAACTCAGTTTTTTACTTGGTGGCCATCTTCCTTTTGCGCACTGTACTGTATTATCAATAACGACCTTACCGATTGTTTTGATTGAAATGTCAGTTGTGTTGATACTTGTGACTCCGTGCGCGTATGTTTGCGTTTGTCGCGAGTTAATTTAAAGTGATTAGACCTTTACTTAGCGACGTACATGCTGTTTGAATATTTCCTGTATTCAATTTACCATCAATGCCAGCTTCACTTTGCGATTTCTTAAACATATCAGCATGTCATTCAATTCAATTCAAGAAATTCATCTTCGGATACAGTTGATACACTTCCTGTACAGGAGGCCTCGTAATCTGTATGTGTTTCTGCTTCATCCTCGCCATCACTGTACTTGACGACAAATTGACGAAATCACGTGGCTTAACCGTCCCGCCGCCACCACCCACTGTTGCTTGATAGGAAGTGTCGCAGTATGTCTTGATCTTACGAACTATTCTTGACGCTAATAATGTCGAGTTCCATTTGGGTACGTCTTCAATTTTATAGAATAATTCTTCTAGAAGTAATTTCGCTAGGTATTTTATCCTACCTGCTAGTCTATAGGTTTTGCCTAGTTTATCTCTGCTTGTACTTCTTATTGTGTCAACTTTTGCTGTTACCTTTTCGACCTTCCAATTGCTCGACTCCAATAGCTCATAGGCTTTTCGAACGCACTCAATGCCCATTTTTCGATACTCATCATCGTGTTGCTCTTCTTCGTCGCTGTTGTGTCCCGACTCGTAAGGAGAATAGAACTTCGAGCCGGCATCCGGACCTTGACTACTACTAGCTGTTTGAAGCAGTGGCGCAAATAGAGGTGAACGATCAGTAGGTTGACCGGTGACTGCTAAAAAATAACGATGTGTATGCCTTTCTTGTGGAATTACTCGACAATCTAAGAACCACGCTTCGCCCCACGAGAGAACAAATGACGTGATGATTAGAACTACTTGAAATACCGGCTGTGGCGTGGCTGTCCTATTGTACATAAAGACCTTTGATATGAGAAACATGCATGATCCTGATTTGCAAAGCGCAATAATTATCCAATGATTTATATATATTACGGCGTAGAAACGAATTTAGGATAAGAAGGCGAAATATAGCGGCCACGACAATATCAAACAACGATGTGTAAATTGAATAGTGAAGCATTTGCGTTTTAAGGGCATTATAAATATTATCGCCAGAAACCATCACACCAATAATCCACAAGAGCGATATAAAAAACATATCAAAGGCTGCAAATAGGCAGAAAAACCGCCACACCACCGGCATTCTGCCATCTTGCATATAACCAGCTACAAATTCTTCCGTAATAAAATTAATGGAATGCGATTGTCCAATGTCAAAAGTCGAGGGATGGCTTCTTATCGACATTGTACTGATATTTTCATAGATGGATTGTGCTGCTGCCCTCATCTCGTCATTGTTCCTCACCACTTTTCTTTTGCATTCGCATGTCAGTCAATGATGCACTCTCAGCAACCGAGTTGAAATTGTGAAAAGCATACATCGTGTTATTGGTGTTAGTATCACTTTCAGCTTAATGTTTATATTTTCATTTGATTTTTTAAGTTTGTTTATAACACCGAATAAATGTTGCAATGATGGAAATATCTTGATTTAGAATCCGTCAAGCACCAACACTTTTTCATGACTTCATCGACTGCGATATAGTTTACATGCAATTTACCGCTGATTTCAATGTTGTTACGACAATTCAATCCGATAAAATTCAATTAAAATATCTTTTCTTCCAAGGACCATAACAGAAAAGACAACTGCTGACTTTGTTTTGTTTGACAGTCATGTAAGTTGCATTTGCATACGTATTCTCATTACGAGCCAATCTTTTATTCATTACCGACCGCATAACTAATACATGCGAAACAATACATCACTTGGAACTTCGTGTGTCTTGTAAATAGTCTTTAAATTGATTGGTACGGCCCAAACGAGCGCGATTATTATTTGCAACTGGGCCACCGCTGCCATTATTGCTACCGTTGCCACTTTCAAAGGCGTGACACGCCTTTCCCGCGTCGTATTGTTCAGAGTCTTTTGCTCTTTAGTTTCGCGGCTGTTGCGGTTTGGGTTACTATTGTAACGATGACTGGTACCGCGACCTTGATTTGATTCTGAAATGTGTTGTGTCGTTTTCGCTGTGACACTAGTGACTATGATATCCTTCTTCTTATCTCTATCGACATTCGTGAGTGATTGCTGCTGTTGGTGTTGTTCTTTCAATTGAACCTTATAGTTGTTCTTTTTTTTGCTTAATATTTAAAACCGAACGTTACTTAATGCTAATGATTTACATCGTTTATCCTAACCTTACTTTAATCCTTCCCACCAGTACTTCAGCGGGTGGAGTGGTTCCTTGGTAATCTTCCGAATAAAATGTTGGAGTGCAAGGAATCCTTCCCTTCTAGAAATGGTTTCGGGGTTGAATTCATTTTCCATGACAATCTTTAGCCTGAAAGCTGGAAGTGCGATTGATGGTCGAATCGACAATTAACTGCATTTGCGAAGTGATAAAGAAATTAATTATTAGAGAAACGTTCTTAAAAGGGTTGTTTCTGTAGTAAAGCGGATGTGTTTAAGGGGTCTCGATTTAAGAGGAAAACGTGAAAAGTTGGGTGATCCACACAACGGAAATAATTTTATGATTCTGGAACTGTTAGCTGAGTTCAATCCTTTCTTAGCCAATCATATTGAACCGTTTGCGAATCAAGGATCCGGAAGTACCAGTTACTTATCGAAGACCGCTTGTGATGAGTTTATATTCTTGATCAGCCACAAAGTCTTGAAGCAAATTGGAGACGAGATAAGAAGACCGAAATACTTTTCCTTAATCATCGATTCGACACCGGATATAGCACATATGGACCAGCTCACTTTCGTAATTAGATATGTTATAGAAACAGGAGAACCCTGTGAAAAATTCCTCAAGTTTTTGCCCTCAGTGGGACATAAAGCTGAAGAAATGTTTGCTGGCATTACTTGAGAACTAAAAACCTTGCAATTTTTTTCAGTAATTACAAGTGAAGGTTCCTTTTTGACTATATAATTTGTTTTTCACTGTATATACGTATTTCAGTGGGAACATACCACCTTCATCAGTACACTAGCTTATAACATTTATTTCTTAGCCTATTTATACCTATTTTATTTAAACTTCTTTATTATTATTTAATTATACAAAACAAGTCTAAGTAACTTACTATTATTATTTCCTAAATCCTTATTTAATCTTTTTTCCGCAGGTACTTTCCTCATTTCCAGACTTTCCACCGTGTCTAGTTCACGGATATTTTTTACCTCCTTAATGACCTCTAAGTCCTCGAACTTAATTTGATGGCCTTCCTTGATCGCATGCTCCGCTACCGCCGATTTTATCGTTTTTTTATTGTATTTCCTGAAAGCTTCAACCTCTTTCATGTGTTTGTGGAAACGCACTAACACCAACCGCTTTGTTTGCCCCACGTAGATTTTATCACATCTGGGGCACGTTATTCGATAAACACCGCCTTTTTCTTCCTTGAGTTTTTATCTTTTTCGCTGCTCACCAAAGTTCCCAATTTATTGCTCCTACTTGTGCCTACCACTTTAATGCCATGTTTGGCGAACACACTCGATAATTGATTGAATATATTTGAATACGGCATGCTGAATCTCGTAGTTGCTTCCGACTCGATTTTCGCGTTGGCTTCGAAGAGGCTTGATAGTTCTTGACGTGCTAGTTTTTCTTTCTTTTTCAGGATTAGATTGTGAATTATTTGGCTATCAAAACCGTTCATTTCGGAAAACAATGGAACCCAAGAAGGGTATCGCTCCATTGTTTTCCATCTCCATCTTGAACTTTATGTTGTTATTAATTTTGTTTAATTTGTTAAGTATTTCTTCTACTCGATCTCTTGGAACTATAGCAAAGATATCGTCGACATACCTCCACCACACTCTCGGCATGATGTTATCATTCACGATTCGCTCTTCTATACTGGACATGAATATTTCTGCTAATACTGGTGATAGTGAGCTGCCCATTGCTAATCCTTTAGTTACTTTATAATATTTGTTTCTGAACACGAAGTAACATTCACGCATACACAGTCCTGCTAGCTTCCCATATTGTCCAACTTTTTTCCCTCCATTCAGGTGTACTTCCGCATTTTTCCAACCATTTCACATATTCATATGTTGCCTGCTTTGTCGGTGTACTCGGGAACAGCGCTTCAACATCAAAGGACACCAATACTTCATTTTGATCGATTTCAACTTGCTGCAATTTTTCAATTAGCTCTAGCGAATTTTTGACCGATCTTCCTCCTTCTATCTTGCGCAGTGTTTTACATTCAGAGACCAGCCATTTCGCTATCTTACACGTTGGGGAGAAGCTGTCAGCAATAGTTACATGCAACTCCAAATTCTGCTTGTGGGTTTTAGGTTGCCATCTCAACCGGGGTAATGAAGGGTTCGGCATTCTGAGTTTACTTATGTCTTCAAAATAGTTACTGGCTTCTCTTATTGCTTTGTCTACCCTTTTTACAGGGTTTGTCCTTAGTTCAAAGAAACTACCACCTCGTAGTTTTTCTTCGACTAATAGGTCATACTCGTTCTTATCCATTATCACAAGTTGGTTACCTTTATCTGCTGTAAGGTAATATACATCTTCTTCCTTTAGTTGTCTTACGGTAGTTTCATCTTTAGAACTTATAGTCGGTCGGATCAATTGATTTCTTAACACTTGTTTCATATTGGTTCTGATGGTGTCTTTTGTGTCTGCGTTTAACCATTTAATCCCCGCTTCAATATCGGTTACGATGTCTTCCAATGAAGGGCTCGCTGCAATTGCGTTGTTGAGTACTTTATTCAATAACTGCATTTCGTCATCCGTGAACACAATATTAGTTTTGTTCAATACAAAATTAGGTACCATTTTTTGACGCGGTTTTTCTTTTTCTTTAGGGCTTACTTGTATACTTCTTAAATTATGCAATTTATTGGTCAAGATTTTTTCTTTTCTATTTTTTTCACACTCGTAGGCTCTTCCTAGTTTATGCATGGTTACTTCAAATTGACCGCCATCTTTTGTAATATCGTTCGCCAGTTTTAAATGCGTGCTGTTGGCTAGGAGTGTTATTTTTGTATAAACCGTTTATGCTTTGTAGAATCAATTTACGTTCAATCTCTTTGGAGAAGCTACTAGCTCTTGCTATGCCTGCTTTTATACAAACTCTATGTAATTTCGGAGTAAGCTTCAATTTTACACATTCTTTAAGGAAGCGTATATCTTGACTGAGATCTGCCATTTTTTGTTTGAATTTTAATAAGTTTCGGAATTCCGGGTACGACTTGGTGGCCAGATGTTATAAGAATTATTAATATCTCCGGAAAGTTTTATAGTCTGGATTACAAATTTTTTCAATAATTACAAGTAAAGGTTCCTTTTTGACTATATAATTTATTTTTCACTGTACCTTGGGTTTGAATATTGAAGACTGCCTTGGACAGTCGTATGACAATGCCGCAAATATTTCTGGTATATACAATGGTTTACAGGCTAAAATTCAAAGTCAATCACCGTTTGCTTTTTTCGTTCCTTGCTCTGCCTAGTCTTTAAATTTAGTGGCAACTGCGACTGCTGAATCTTACACAGAACTTTATCGATTACTCATGTTGCTTCAATAAATATACGTTTTTTTTCAAGTTCGACACAACACTAGAAGATATTGATGACTGCAGTCGGAGAAGGAGAAACAGTCAAGAGAATGAACCTCACAGGTTGGTCAGCTAGAGAGGATGCGTGCAGAAGTTTGAGACATTCATGGCACGAAGTTAGGAAAGCTTTGGAAACAATCAGGAAGGATTGCACTGAAAAGCCTGTCACGTGAAACGAAGCGACAGGAATTCTCTCAAAATTAAAAAAACTGGAAATGGCGCTAATGGTTGTTGTGTAGAATGTTTTTTTTGGAAAGAATAAACAAAGTAAATGTTGAAATCCAGGCTTCTCTCGTAGATTTCATTACTGTAGAAAACTTTAAGCATTTCGAAGAAATGGCAATGGAATTAAGTGCGTCGAAGGTATACACAAGAGACCTCAGAAAAAGACAACCAAAAACAAAACGAATTTGCTGATCAAACACCCAATGAAGAAATGAGTATGACCACGAGTGATACTTTCAGGGCTAATACATTTCTCGTCATCATTGACAGATTCGTATCCGAATTAGAAAAAGGAAGAAAGCGTACGACAATTTCAATGAAATATTTTCATTTCTGACCAAAATGAGCGAATTGTCACTATCTCCCTTACAAAAAATGCTCTGTCCTTAGAAAAAGTATATCCTAATGATTTAGAGACTGAGTTAGTTCAAGAATGCATACATTTTCGAAGCCACATATCTTTGCAAAGCATTTTTGTAAAACCAGCTTCTTCGTCATTAGATAGTCTATCTTCGTTTCTGCGAAAACAGTCTGCAGAACGTTTATCCGAACTTGAACATATCCCTTTGTATGGCCTTATATACGAGTACACCAGCGACGAATTATTCGGGTGAGCGAAGCTTCTCTTGTTTGAAAAGAGTGAAAAATTATCTGAGATCGACCTTGAGTCAAGAAAAATTAAACGCTTTAGCTCTTTTGTGCATAGAGTCGGAATTAATGAACAAAATTACTTACGACAATATCACCGATGATTTTGCCAGCAAAAAATCGCCCAAAAAGGTATTGTAACGCAGTAACAAACTTTTATAACTTAACTGAGTTGATTATTTTTAATTGTTTGTTTGTCAGTGCAAAAAAGATTATTTATTCACGTTTAACAAATGTACATTATTCTGTAAGTAGCATACATTACCCCGCTCGTACATGACTGTGCTTTAATTAGCTCAAAAATATACCCAAAAATTATTTTATGTGTAATTTCAACGAAATTTTTGGATTGTAAAAATAATGTAGGAGATGACAATTGTAGAGGCAAGGATGGCAAAAACCGCATAGCCTACACCTGGAAAATTTGTAAATCCGCCACTGAAAACGCGTCTGGTCACTCAAAAAAGTAAGGCCGGACGGCTTTTCAAGAAAAAAGAAACAAGTTACATCTGTGTGTGTATGCTGTACGATTTTAAAAATCAAAGTTCAAATGGTGAATGGTAGCAGTGAGATTTGCATTGCAGAAGTTGGATTTGCAGATAATTGATGAGAGGGAGCGAGTGATATGCTATTATGAAATATGCTGCCATGAAAAAATGTTCAAGCAAAGTTAGATCAAATAAAGTTAGTTGAAGTTGACAACTATGCGAATTGAGTCAATTGGTTTTTTTTCAATGCATTTCAGTGACAACAGCACCCAATCTCAAAATTTCGTAGCAATTGAGCTTTAAACAACAGAGTTACAGCAGATTAAAAATGTCGTTTGTGTGATACTGTAGGGAATAAATGCTTTCAAATGACGGAAATGCTTCCAAAAAAGAACAAGATTACTTTAATGCCCTACATTCTGTCACACGTTTCATCAATCTAGGACTTGACGGAGGTGATTATGTCATCGCAATTTTCGTGGATTTGAAAAAAGCATTTAATACCGTTGATCATGCCCTCTTGCTTCGTAAACTTGAATCGTATTGTATTCACGGTAGTCCTAAGCAGTTGTTTAAGAGTTACATGGAGGCAAGATCGCAGAAAACTTTAGTCAACCATATCCTGAGCGATCAAGCACCTACGAAAACAGGAGTTCCCCAAGGCTCAATACTTAGCGCAACTTTGTTCCTGCTATACACAAATAATCTAAAAAGATATGGGCGGACGGGATATCAGCCATTATATGCTGATAACACAGTTCTACTTTATTCAGGACGAGACAAAACTGCCATTGAGAACACTATCAACGAGGATCTAGGAAAATTCCATCAGTGGTTAATTGAAAACAAACTAGTATTGAACACTTCAAAGTTGAAATATATTATTTTTAAGCAAAAGAACAAAGGAGACATAGATGTCAAACTAAATATTAACGGTGAAAAATTGCAAAGAGTGCTAGAAATGAAATATCTTGGTCTTATCATACACCATCGTATGACCTGGTTGCCACACATAAATAGCTTAAGGAGGCAATTAGCCCCAATAATAGGATTGTTAAGAAGATATGAGGCTTTTCCAATGCACATCAAGAAACTTGTTCTAAATGCGTTTGTCCTGACGAAATTACATTATGGAGTACTTATTTGGAGTCAATCAGCAAAGCAACATTTAAACAGTATATCCAGGCTGCTGACCAAAGCGTATTAAAAACATTCTGAAGCTGCCAAAGCTTACTCAAACTGGTTTGGTTTACCAATTGGCAAAATCATTAACATTCAGTCAAATCATTATAATGGAGAAAGCTAAGTTTATCTACAAAAATTTAAAAACTAATCGATCGGAACGAACACCATTAATTATGGTATCACAGATCAACCCATATAATGCGAGGAATGCAGATCAATTCGTAATACCTCTTGCCAGAACGAATTATCTAAAGAACGATGCAACGAATGATGCTCTGCGTATACAGACAGTGGCGGACAAAAGTCTACGACAACTCCTTATATTGAGATTCTGGTTAATTGGAAGCTTTAATCAAAAATCTAATGGTGTGCACTTTTCAGTAACGTAAATATATTTATTAAAAAACAAAGATAAAAACATTTCATAACAAACTTAAGGAAAAATTCGTAAAAACATAAAAAATTGAATGGACAAAAGTTTACGAAAATCAGTGCCGGCTGACTTGTACACAAAATATTGTTACATGTCCAAAGAATTTTGCGAGCAACTGTCGCAATTGTTTTCAGAACCATCAAGAACGTCAACAAAATGAATTTACTCGAAACCATGAGAAACCATCAAGCATGATCAACATCTGAAAGTGACGTCACTCCATTCATTAAGCTGCTGCTCGAATATACCAGGTACCTCTCGGCAGAACATTCGCCAATGTACGAAAAATGGGTTGAATATGTAGAGACCCTATATAAAGACGAGCTGAATGAATGGGGGGATCATTCATTCAAACGCGATGTAAAAACTGCGATAGTGTGTGGAAAGCGATATTGATCGAGTAATAGTGAAGTGATTTTAGAAGACAATTGCGATAGAAATTTATGGACAAATGGATATTAAGAATTTAATAGTGAAAATTAAAATTGTGAAATAGTTAAATAAGTGATTGTGCATTTTTTAGTAACTAAATAAACTCCTTTAATTTAATTTAAAAGACATTGCGTTTTCATTTTCCCGGAACATTAAAATTATTGGCCGCGAACCATAACACGCGACAATGGTGTCAAGAAGTGAGAAAGAAAATTTTGAAAGTAAAAAACGTTTAAACATAAAAAAAAGAAAAATGCACTAGAATGAGCAGAACAAGCGACAGCACTAATTCTTGCTCTAAGAGGCCCAGCTGCCGTGCTTTTGCAGACGATCCCCGTTGAGTTGCACTCAAACCCGGCTGCTATCATGAATGCGCTCGACATACGTTATGGAGACGATCATCTAAAGCAGATTTATCGGTCACAGTTACGGCATCGGATGCTGAAGCCTGACGAAACTTTACAACAGCTAGCCCAAGACATTGAGCGACTGGCACTTTTGGCTAACCCAGCTTATGACCCAGGACATCGAGACGACGCAGCAACAGAAACATTCATCAGTGCATTAAAGGACCAGAAATCGCAACAAGTCGTGCGCTTAGCTCAAAAGCAAACGGTTAAGGACGCATTGGCTTATAGTCTCAACTTTGAGGCAGCGAAAAATGTAACTCGTACCACTGCCCGGGTTCGCAAGGTAATGACAGGCGAGTGCAGGTGTGAGCGCGTGGAAATTGAGCGAGACCCGCATGAAATTAGTGCGCCTAGATGCTGGAATTGCGGAGAGAAGGGGCAATTGCAATCGAGCTATTGTGCAGGGTGGAGGAGATCCAGACCGAGTCAGGAGCCCAGAATGGAAGCCCTTCAAACTGACGGGTTCAACTTCGTGAGGCAAAGTTTGGCTAGGAGGAGCGACGTTCCCAGCACTACCATCACCGTGTCAAGACTACGTCGTGGAGGAGCGGACTTATGCCTTCTGGGTCAAGTTGACGGAGAACATTCCACCATAACAATCGACACTGGTGCAACCCGAGCGATTATCCGACCAGACCTAGTAAGACAGCAACAACTACACAAGGGCAGAATTTTCTCACTACAGACACTTACGGGAGAAACTGCACCTGTCCATGGAGAGGTCAACCTTTTGTTCCGACATAATTTTCTGGTCGCAAACATTATGGATGACTGCATTCTCGGAATGGATTTTCTGCGACCACATGGAACCACGTTGGATTTGGGCAAACGGGTATTGAAATGGCAGAATGTCGAAGTACTGATGGAGGATCCCAGTGTTCAAATTCCCAAGATGAATGCAGTAGTATGCACTGACACTGATGTACCGAATTCTTCCGAAAGCATTGTATGGGCCAAGCTTGACGGTGATTCTGCAGACCACCGATCTTATCTGATGGAGCCAACGAAAACGTAGGCATTGCGCAGTTTGATTGTAGAACGTAGCCTTGCAAGATCTATAAGGAACGGATACGTGCCGGTTGGATTCCTTAACACCGCAGACTCAACCACGAGCATCAAAGTGGGAGAAATTATCGGCAGCTGCCAGCCTGTTTCCACCATCACCTCTTTCGAAGCTACTCACGACCATCATTGGAAAAGGAGGCAAGACGCAGACAAAGCCCGGGAATCCACGTCTGCAATATTGAAGCAGGTCAAATTGCCAGTGCAGCTATTCAAGCGAGCCTCTGATCTGGTCACCAAGTTCAGTGACATCTTCTCAACAAGCCCGGATGACCAAGGCCGAACTAGTATGGTAACTCACGTCATAGATACACAAGGAGTCAAGCCAATTCGACAAGCACCAGGACGTCTTCCTATAGCCAAACAAGAAGAAGTGAGCGCACTGATCTCAGACATGGAAAAACAAGGCGTTATCGAACCTTCTGTCAGTCCATGGGCCGCACCAGTAGTTCAAGTAAAGAAAAAGGATGGTAGCACTCGTTTTTGTGTCGTCATAGGCAGCTTAACGACGTCGCTAAGAAAGATAGTTACCCGCTCCCACGCATCGATGACATCATGGACACTTTAGCCGACGCAAAATGGTTTTCTACACTCGAACTCAAGAGTCGCTACTGGCAGGTAGAAATCGACAAGGAGGACCGAGAGAAAACCGCATTTTCAGTTGGGACCGGATTGTGGCAATTTGTCGTGATGCCATTTGGGCTTTGCAATGCTCCAGCCACTTTCGAACGCCTGATAGAGTACGTGCTACGTGGTCTCACCTGAAAACCTACTTGGTGTACCTAGATGACATCATCGTCATCGGGAGAACGTTCGAAGAGCATGTGCGGAACTTAGAAGAGGTTTTCTCCCGATTGCAACTGGCTAATTTGAAACTTAGTCCCGACAAGTGTACCCTTTTCGCAGCTGAAGTAAAATACCTGGGACACGTCATATCAGCAGAAGGGGTCAAAACAGACCCTGAGAAAATTGAAGCCGTGAAAAGCTGGCCAAACAACAAGCGCCAACTACGAAGTTTTCTGGGTCTGGCAGCCTACTATCGAAGATTCGTCAAAGACTTTGCCAAAATAGCTAAGTGTCTTCATCAGTTAACCGAGAAAAATTGTCCGTATGTCTGGAATGAACAGTGCCAGGTAGCCTTTGAGACCTTGAAGGAGAAGCTGTGTGAATCACCTGTGCTGGCATATCCAAACCCTGGAAAAATGTTTGCAGTTGACACCAATGCGAGCAATGGCAGTATTGGAGCTGTACTCTCCCAGCAGATCGATGGTGAAAAAAGAGTCCTCTCAAATCTCAGTCGAGTTCTCTCAAAAAGTGAGGAGAACTACTGCGTGACCAGGAAGGAGCTATTGGCTATAATAGACCAAGCACAAGTACCTATATGGCCAGAAATTTGTTATTCGAACGGACCATGCATCGCTGAGATGGCTACTTTACTTCAAAAACCCCGGAAGACAAGTTGCGAGATGGATTGAAAGATTGCAGTCATAGACTACGAAATCGTTCATCGGAAGGGCGGAGTTCATGGAAATGCTGACGCCCTTTCTCGTCGTCCATGTCCAGCTAATTGTAAGCAGTGCCAACGGATTGAAAAAAACGAGCCGCCCGTTGATCTGCGATTGATAACGGCCAAATCCGATAAAGGTTGGTCACCGGAGGAGATTGGAAATGCCCAGTTAGCCGATGAAGACATCGGACCACTGCCCATATGGAAGGAGACAACTGGGTGACCTGAGTGGAAAAATGTTTCAATGCATGGCGCAACCCTGAAAAGCTATTGGGCACAATTGAACTTCCTTCAGGTGGAGGGTGGCATACTCAAGCGGAAATTGGAAACGGTCGATGGCAGCTCCTATAGGATGCAAACTATACTTCCCAAAAGCCAAATCTACGATGTGGTTAAGGAAATGCATGAAGGATCGTCGGGAGGCCACCTTGGTTTTAACAAGACCTTGGCGAAATTGCGCGAAAGGTTTTACTGGCTCTACGCTCGAGAAAACGTAGAGGACTGGGCCCGCAGATGCACAATTTGCGCTTCCGTCAAAGGTCCAAAGCGACGACTGAGAGGACAAATGCAAACTTATAACGTGGGTGTACCGTTCGAAAGGATTGCTGTTGACATCGCTGAACCCTTTCCTGAATCCGAATGGGGAAATCGATACACGCTGGTTTTGGCCGATTATTTCAGCAAGTGGCCCGAGGTCTACCCCATTCCCAACCAGGAACTACTGGGAATAAAGAAAACGAGGACAACACCGCTGCATCCCCAATCCAATAGGATGGTCGAACGTTTCAACGGCACGCTCAATAAACACCTCGCCAAGATGGTTGACGAAAACCAAAGGAACTGGGACTGACATATCCCACTATTTTTGATGGCGTACAGAGCTGCTGAACATGCATCGACGGGCTAAGCCCCAGCCAAAGTCATTTTTAGAAATACTATTCGTTTGCCAGCTGATATAAAGTTCGGGACACCCCTTGAGAAACGCCAAACGATCTCGGAGTACGCAAGTGACCTAAGAGAACGGTTGAAGAAGATACATCAGACAGTGCAAAAACACCTCGAATCAGCCACTAACCGCATGAAAACCAGGTATGATCCACTGGCTTCCAGCAAGATGACTTGGTCTGGCTATATAACCCAAAGCGACGGAAGGGTAGGTCTCCAAAGTTGCAGTATAATTGGGAGGGACCATACCGAGTTACAAAGCAAATCAACGACGTCGTTTACCGCATACAGGAGCACCGTAAGCTGAGAGCCAAAATAAAAATCGTGCACCTGGACCGTCTTGCCCCATATTACATCCAAGGAGAACTGACCACAACTGGCGACACATCTTTTTGGGGCGAAAAGAACTGAGGTGCGGGCAGTGTTACATGTACAAAGAATTCTGCGAGCTACTGTCGCAATTGTTTTCACAACCATCAAGAACATCAACAAAATGAATTTACTCGAAACCACGAGAACCCACCAAATATGATCAACATCTGAAAGTGACGTCACTCCATTCATTAAGCTGCTCGAATATACCAGGTACCTTTCGGCAGAACATTCGCCAATGTACGAGAAATGGGTTGAATAAATAGAGACCCTATATAAAGGCGAGCTGAAGGACTGGGGGGATCATTCATTCAACCGCGATGTAAAAACTGCGATAGTGTGTGGAAAGCGATATTGATCGAGTAATAGTGAAGTGATTTTAGAAGACAATTGCGATAGAAATTTATGGACAAGTGGAAATTAAGAATTTGATGGTGAAAATTAAAATTATGAAATAGATAGATAAGTGGTTGTGCATTTTTTTAAGTAATTAAATAAACTCCTTTAATTTAATTTAAAAGACATTGCATTTTCACTTTCCCAGAACATTAAAATTATTGGCCGCGAACCATAACACGCGACAATATTTTCAACTAAACGTATTGGAATTTTTAAAACTTTTTGCTGGCTTTATGTTTGGTTGGACCCGCTTTCGCATCAATTACTGCTTGCAGGCTTCGGGGCATAGAGGCGACTAAATTATCAGTTTCTGCAGATGTGATTTTCTCCCATTCTGTAACAAGCGCTTCCTTCAACAAATTTTTATTTTTAATGGGACATTTTCGAATTTTTTGTTCCAAAAGCTCCCATACATGCTCTATCGGATTTAAATCAGGACTTTGCGGATGCGTATTAAGTTGCCTGGGAGCGTAGTATAACAACCAGTTCTGTGTGTTTTGGATCATTGTCTTGTTGGAAAATCCATCTCTCTCCAGGACCCAATTTCTCCACTGATGGCTTCAAATGTTGTTCAAATAGGTTCTTGTAAACATAACAGTCCATCGTAGTCTCAACAAAAGCAAATCTGCCATACCCAGGTGCAGCGATGGCTCCCCAAACCACCATAGGAATCAAATTGTTGGTCTCTAAACCCATGCTCTTTTTCTTCCATGCTTTGCTGCGACCATCACTTCGGAAAATGTTGAATTTGGAGTCATCGGTGAAAAGGACGCGATTCCAAAAACCACTGTCCTCGCCAATATGGGCCTTGGCAAACTGTAGACGCAGACATTGGCTTTTGGCGGATATTAATGGCTTTTACATGGAGTTCTGCAGTGAAACCCATTAAAATTTAATGCTCTCGTGATGGTTCTTACACGGACATCCTTTTTTCTTTCTGCAGCCACATGTTTCGCCAAATCTGGAGCACTTCTTTTTAGGATTACTGTTCACTTCTTTTAGAATGAAACTAATGTCTCCGCTCGACAATCTTTTGGTCGGCCAATTCACGGCTTATTATCAATGGAAACACTGTTTTCAAAGTTTTTGATGATTGTATACACAGAAGTTCGTTTAAGTTCGGTAATTTCACGATTCCCGAGCACGATTTATTGTTTTTTTATACTGTACGACCAAATTTCGGATACCACTAGAAATTTCTTTACGCTACGGTCCTTACAGTTAGAAAATAGCAATAAAACTAAAACAGAATTGCAGCAGCACACATGAGGAATGCCAATAAGAGCAAACAAACAAATATTGATGGCATTCCAATACGTTTAGTTGGACATTTTTTGTATATAACTGAGTCAGCACTGACTGTCGTAGACTTTTGACAATTCAATTTTTTGTGTTTTCATGAATTTCTCCTTAATTCTGGTAAGAAAAGTTTTTGTCTTTATTTTTTTTATAAATATATTTACGTTACTGAAAAATGTGCATCAATGGATTTTTGATTAAAGCTTCCAATTAACCGGTATCTCAATATAAGGCTTTGTCGTAGACTTTTGTCCCTCACCGTATAACTACTCAAAGAATGAGATCTACTTTTTCTCACCCAATTCATGGTTTCTGTGTATGAATGAGCTACCCGCAATTCAGAAGACATTTTTCATTTACATATTGGTTGACAAAACCTTTCTGGCTGGAGCACTCTCCTGCTGCTTCAACTTTTATCGGATTCTACAACTACCAGTAGCATTAAACTCTAAAACATGGCATTTAACTAACAAGAAATGCTGCTCACATCATGTTTATCAAACCCCGTTTCCCTTCAATATCCCCAATAAACTTGAAATCAATTTCCGGTTTAAGAAAATTTTTCTGCAAAATTCAGGACATTTTACATAATCGACTTCAAAGTGCACTTAATATTCTTGAAAGCATTTGATTTGATCTTCCTGTTTTCCTCGAAAACTATCTTTAGCCAGATTCAAAGATAAGTGCATTCTCGTGTTGTTAAGCAGATTACAAGAATATCACGTCATTCTGAATATACTTAGAAATATAATCAAATAACATTTTTATTGACTTCAAAACTTTGTTAAAATCACAACACAAGAAATATTTATTCTTCCAAGAATAATTCCCTTGACGTTGTGTTATTAACATGCAAAAATCATTCTCAACTTGAAGTTTTATGCCATTTATTTTCCCGGAATGGCTTTGATCTTGTCGTCATAAATTAAGGCGGAAAGAAATTTTAAACTACTTAAAGTATTGAATTCCTCACTTCAATACAAAATTATTTCGAGTCCGTTTTGGTAAGGAGCCATTTTAAACCAATTAACTCACCAATTTAACCCCGTCAGCAGTTCAAGTCCATAAAATGGTTCACCGAGTATTTTTAAAAAGCTCCTACGCCTATTTCTGCTAATTTGTGACTGCTTTTAGTCCTTTCCTCCTCAACGTAACCACCAATTCCAAATTGTTTCACTTCACTTCCAACACAGCTTCATTAGACGCCAATTGAACACGCTAATAAAATTCTGATCGACGCACTCTAGCAAAAGTCAAATCATTCGCAGCACAAAATCTCACTTCAACGCAACCCCTGAGCACTTGCAATTACCCTTTTATGTTTCGCTTCCGCGAAAAACGTCCTTCAAAACAAGCTTCAATCAAAGGGACTCCTTCATAGCTCCGTTCAACTTCATTCACATCTCAATTATTCACTCCCACATCATTTGACGGAAGGTAAACGCGAGAAACCACAGTAGCCGCTTCCATCATTGCAACAAGTACTGGACCATTGAATAAAGCCTCCTGTTGCGAAGTGTTATCTCTATCTGAAGAGGATCTCGAAAATCCCTTTTCCAAACACTAGACACGTCCACTAGACTCGAAAATATTTTTTTTCCTACCACTGCGAATACCCTTTTGAGTCCTTGCTGTTTCAAATATATCCGATTTAACGGCTTATCACTTGTATGATTTTCCTAACGGTTACGCGAAAAGCTTTTTATCACATGAAGGATACGAATAGCACTAGGTAAGTCCTTTCACCAGCCTAAAATTGTACTATTCGTATCAAAGGTTGTTACTGAACTGAACGATAAAGGTGTCCGTCGAACGATAACTGTTAAGGATACCCTGGCTGTCTGAAATGTGTAATGCTCCGGCAAAGAAGCTTTTTACACTCGCTATGTTAAAGCCTTGTTGTGGGTGTTTTATACGTACTTTACGTAGGAGTGCTTCATAAGCTGCAACTATGCTGGGAGGCGCTGTGTAATCAAGATGTATTTCAGCTGTTAGCTATGAGTTTCCTTTCAATGTTTTACATTTACATTGCATTTCTGCATGTGGTCTCTAGTTGTGCGGATGAAATTAATATCGAAATCAGAAAAGCAAATGTATCCAGAACAATTGAACTCCCACGCAAATAAAGTATTAGAAAAGTTGTTGGAATACAAAGACTCCATTTTCTTGCAAATCCTTTCTTTATGACTTCTTTTAAAAAAATAATTTGAGCAGACAGAAGTACGTTACTGTCAGAAGAGTTTTGTACTGAACCTTTGAAATGTCATTTTCAACACATTTGGGTTACATTACAAATGTACATACCGTGGCGGAAAAAAGTCTACGACAACTCCTTATATTGAGATTCTAGTTAATTGGAAGCTTTAATCAAAAATCCATTGGTGCGCATTTTTCAATAACGTAAATATATTTATGAAAAATTAAAGATAAAAACCTTTCATACCAGAATTATGGAGTAATTCATAAAAACATAAAAAATTGAATGGACAAAAGTCTACAACCGTCAGTGCTGACTCAGTTATACACAAAAAAATTTTCTACTAAATGTATCAGGATCTCATCAACATTTGTTTGTTTGCTCTTATTATCATTCCATATTTGTGCTGCTGCAATTCTGCATTAGTTTTATCGCTAGTTCCTAACTGTAAGGACCGCAAAATGTCATCGCGAAAAGAAATTTCTAGTGATACGCGAAATTTGGTCGTACAGTATAAAAAAGACAATAAATCGTGCTCGAAAATTGCAAAATTACTGCAATTTAAACAAACTTCTGTGTATACAATCATCAAAATCTTTGAAAACAGTGGTTCCATTGAGAATAAGCTGCAAACTGGCCGACCGAAAAAGTTATTGCGCAGAGACATTAGTAAGTGAACAGTAATCCCAAAATAAGTGCTGCAGATTTAGCGAAACTAGTGGCTACGGAAAGAATATAGGATATCCATGCAAGAACCATCACGAGAGCATTAAATATTAATGGGTTTCAAAGCAGAACTCCACGTAAAAGCCATTAATATCCGCCAAAAATCGACTTCTGCGTCTACAGTTCGCCAAGGGTCATATTGGCAAGGATTATGACTTTTGGAATCGCGTCCTTTTCACCGATGAGTCCAAATTCAACATTTTCGGAAGTGATGATCTTAATAAAGTATGGAAGAAAAAGCACATGGCTTTAGAGACCAACAATTTGATTCCTACTGTCAAGCACGGTGGCGGTAACGTGATGGTTTGGGAAGCCATGGGTGCATCTGGAGTGGGCAGATTGGCTTTTGTTACAACTACGATGGACCGTTATGTTTACAAGAACCTATTTGAACAACATTTAAAGCCATCAGTGAAAAATTTGGGTCTTGGAGAGAGATGAATTTTCCAACAAGACAATGATCCAAAACACACAGAACTTTTCGTCAAGAGCTGGCTGTTGCACTACGCTCCGAGGCAACTTAATACATCTCCGCAAAGTCCAAATTTAAACCCAATAGAGCATGTATGGGAGCTTTTGGAACAGAAAATTTAAAAATTTTGCAAATAAATAAAAATTTGTTGAGCGAAGCGCTTGATACAGAATGGGCGAAAATCACATCTGCAGAAACTAGTATTTAGTCGCCTCTAGGCTCTAAAGATTGCAAGCAGTAATTGAATTGAAAGGGGTCCAACCAAAAGCAAAAAGTTTTAAAAATTCCAATACGTTTAGTTGAAAATATTTTGTGTACAAGTCAGCCAGCACTGACTGTCGTAGATTTTTGTCCATTCATTTTTTTATGTTTTTATGAATTTCTCGTTAAGTTTGTTACGAAGTGCATTTGTATTTGTTTTCTTATAAATATATTTACGTTACTGAAAAATGCACACCAATGAATTTTTGATTAAAGCATCCAATTAATCAGAATCTCAATATAAAGAATTGTCGTAGACTTTTGTCCGCCACTGTACATAAACTCGAGAAACACTTTTATGATATGCATGTTAAGTCATAGCTTTAAAGAAAGTTTAGCTGGCCGCAACTTTTGTTGAAGTATAGCAAATATATTGTGTTCACGTTTTCAAGATATCTAAGTTAATCATCTTTCAAAAAGATCAATAATGTGACATCTGGTTTGATCAGAAGCCCATAATGTAGGAAAACCGCTAAGTGTTGGCTATAACTTTACTAAATGCCGTAAGATAGTTATTGAACTATCTCTGTACAAAATTTCATTGATTTTTTCATTCGGTTTTATTGGCAAAAGTGTGAAATTCACAAATCTTATCTATATTCGCAAAGTTCATTGAATTTCGTCCTTTGAGGTATTTGTTGTTGTTGTACTTATAGAGAACTACTTGTGCAATTTGGAGGTTCAATTGCAAGAGCGGGAGGAAAAATATGTTAACTCTGCCTACCCTCTTATTATTGTTATTAAAAGATCTCATCAAGAACTTTCATATGATACCCTGCATGACATTTTTTGCTTTAACACCGCAGCCCCATTCGGGCCTTTGCTCAGAGATAGTAAGAGCAAATGTATCGGCTCTCATCCACTCTGCTGCAAAATGTTCCGATTTTAAACCAGTACATATAATAACTGAACAGGCTTAAAGTCCATTCAAAGAATCACTTGAAGTAAATCTCGTTGTTACCAAGCGAATTCAAACCAGAGTCCTTTGGTATACGCAGCGTATACGTTAACCACTTTATCATGCGGAATACTATATCTTATTCGACTATCTGCAGTAAAAAAAACTATTTAAGGAGTCACACCCTTATTTCAGAAGTTCCTCTAAAATCTTTTGAAATTGTTCCTGACTATCAACCTTTTTTTAATCTGTGATCTCTAAACTGTACACAAAATTTGATGATTTTGAATTCTCTCATCCCTGAGAGAACATGCTGTGAGGCACTGGTGGATAGACGGGCTCACGGTCAGGTACCGATTTTAATAGGGTTTTGTACAAGTTTTTTTTTAACTAAACCCTAATATACACCGACTTTACGAAAACCAATTTTAAACCAAATATAGACACAAGCTCCTTTTATCGAAACTTTAAAAATTTTTTGGTAGTATGTTGTCTATTTTGATCAGATAATCAAAAGTGCCAACGAGCATAACGCCCAAAACCCTATATGTTAAGTAAATTTCTCGAGAGAAATTTACTTAATACAGTCTATGCATATACGAGGGGTGTTCAAAAAGTAAACTGATTTGTATTTTTAAGGAAAAAATATTTATTTATTTTGTACCCTTCAAAGTTATCAATATACTTGTGCCAACCCTTTTTCCAATCCTCGAAGCACTTCTCTTAAGTTTTCCGAGTGATGCTGTCTCTATCGCTTCAATTGTTGCAAATCTCCGTCCTTTCATAGGATTCTTTAGTTTTGGAAACAAGAAAAAGTCACACGGGGCCAAATCTGGTGAATATGGTGGCTGGGAGAAGATTGTGGTGTTATTTTTGGCCAAAAAATTTTTGATCTTTGATCCATTTTTTTCGATAGCATAAAATCGCTGAGCCAGTAAAACACTTCTAACCGTTATGCCTCTCAAAAACAATATCGTGGCGATGGCATGGACTGTCGCTAAGTGCACAGCTGAGAAGAACCAGCTAAACAAGCGCTATAGAGCATCAGCGGTACGCTTCCCGAAAAGGATACGTCTACAACGGCAGTTGCCAGCTGTTGAACTTTTGACCGGGCAGAGTTTCTAGAGGAATTACGAGAATGGGTTTTAGTTAGTCGTGATTTGGATTCCGTGAGGAAAGTTTCTGATTAGGTGATGAGCGAGCCCCAGAATGTGTTACTTCACTTGCTTCTCCCGCCAGACAATACTGCATGTGAATTATTGTACACCTCATTCAGCAGTACAATTTCACCACTATAATGAGTACGGACCATGTAGTGAGCAGTACACAAAGGATGACATTAAGAAATCGGGATATTTTTCTGAGCTCCACCTCATCGATGGAAAATAGGTCGTGGTCAACAACTTCGGATGGGTCATCAGCCGCAAGGGAAGAATGACCAGATTATGCAGACAGGGGCAATAAAAGATAAATAGAACACATCGGTCAGCATCGTGCAGTAGTTATAGCACTTAGCCCATAAGCCGAAGGTCTCTGGTTCGCGTTTCGTTGGCGTCAACGAGATTTAGTTCGAGAGATTCTTCGGAGGGACTATAAGCCTGTTCAGTTATGATACGTGCTGGTGTCCATCAGAACGTATCGCAACTGGGCGGACGGACATACGGCCAAATCGTGATAATGATCATATCACCTTGTGGAGTGCCGGTACATTCGATCATGATAATAAGATACTCTAACTATCTCTAAACGAAGTCCCGGAAGAGGCACAGTGCTACGAAAAAAAGAACACGTTAGTGCCAGCTTAGTCATAAACCGAGTTCAATCATTGAATTGAACCAAGACAGTAACATATCCTAACACGTCAGCTGTATGACCTGAAGCCATTTTGACATTGGCGTGCATCGAGTGAGGATACAAACCAAGGTCATGGACAAGGTTAAGCGCTCCCACTCAATTTGCCTCCTTTAATGCTGATCTCAGCATAAAGCCGGTTGTCTTCGTACGATGCCATGATTGACACATAGTACGCTCGCTTGAGAAGCCATCGCGTGATAAAAAATTTCCATGATTTGTTGAATCGTGACTTTTTTCTTCGCTGCTTTCGATTAGGCTTGCGGTCAGAATCAAAGTCACAAGCTACGTCCAGGGAATTGCTTGAATGAAACTGGACCTCAGGCATCGACGTCTCTGTGGAAACATCTACAGACTATAGATGACTGAATTCCAATTTCCCGAGAAAATTATTGCAAACGGGTAGATGGATGTGAATCCTAGGAGGATACCAGACAGGCAACATGAATCATAACCTGTCGAAAACTTGTCATGCAGTTGCACGGAATTGACACCACTTGTCTGATTTGAATATTGACGTTTATCTCGCAAGTCTGTGCCCTTCATCAGAGTCCAGAGTTGGAGAGCCGTAGCTTCAAGGGATTCATAAAATTTTGCTTGCAGCCGTACATATTTTTCCAAATATGAGCGTCATCAAGCCGAGATCCAAATCCTTCCATAAACTCGACCTTAAGCTGCGTCCAACTCAAGTTTCTTTACAGGTCACGTATCTGAAAATACCAGTTTTCAGCGGATCCTTGCAGGAAAACATGAAAGTATCGCACAAGTTCACGCTCTGAGAGACCATAGTCCCTAGCCATGATGCTAGCGCGAAACAAAAACTGGCGAGCATCCAAACCATTGGAGCCGTCATCGAACTTGAAAGCCAATTTATGCATGGGAACAAAAGATTCATAAGATTCAAGTGTCTGGCCATTGTCGTGGAGGGGAAGCTATGAACGAGGATCGGATGGACCCGAAATCTTTATATTGATCTCGTAGATCAAGTTGTGGAGGAAGCATAGTGGCAATTTAAAAATATAAAAGCTGATGAACCGACGGACAGCACTGACAATTTGAATAAAATAAATGATTTAAGAAATCACAGATTGATAAACAAACGATTTAATAAAATAAACTTAAAATTAAAAAGCATGCAGACAAACAGACAAGTAAATAAATACATAAAATTTAAAGATATTAATACTTGGCTTTAAATCAATTAATTAATCTAAATCTCTATGTATAAAACTATCCAACAACTACAACCCAACGCAAAACTTCTAACGAACTAAACTAACAAACACAATCCCGAGACTCAAACAAATAATCAAAGAAAAATTATAATCTAACACTAAGTGTCCACTTAAGACGAAAGTAGTCTCGAGAGTAGCCTCGAAACTAGAGTCTCAAATGTATATATGCCTGAGAGCTCTCTCCGTTATTAGACGGTTCTCCCTTTGCAGTCCACTGCTTTGACTGCTCCTTAGTCTCAGGTGTAAAATGATGGACCCATGTTTCGTCCATGGTTGTAAATTGATGCAAAAACTCGACTTTATTGCTGCCAAACATCCTCACGATGCTGTTTGTGCTCCATTGTGAGCAAACGTGGCACCCATTTTGCGCACATCTGTCTCATTAAATTGCGATCCACAGCACTTTTTGAAATGCCTGCAATGTCTGCTATCTCGCGCACTTTCAGTCGACGGTCATCCAATACCATTTTGTAGATTTTTTTCACATTTTCGGACGTAGTGACCTCACTTGGTCGACCAATGCGGTGTTAATCTTGGCAGCTCATACGACCTCGCTTAAACTCAACTACCCAATTCTTGACCATTGTAAACGAAGGAGCAGACTTCCCCAATGTAGAGTCCAACTCGGCTTATACCTTTCAAATGAAAGTATTGTATTACATAACGATGCCTGATTTTTTTCCATATTTACAAATTCACTGAAAGCGTTCACTTTGGATGCCTGTAAAAAAATAATGATAAACATATCGTTATGAATTTTTCATATTAAGTTGTTGAAAGGTGGTATTGTCAATCGCACTAATTCTTTTTTTTTAAATACTTGTAGGTTATTCATAAGTCAGGTCGGGTACTTTTGGGACTACCCTCGTACTATTCAACTGGTCGGCCGAATGCGAGGAGGTATAGCAACAGCTGGTGGGTTTATTGACTGAGGCAGCCATCTAAGCCATTCACGACGAGGCATCTCAGCATCAGTTGCACACCGATGCGAGCTCCGTGGGCCATGCAGGCATCTTGTTGCAGAAAAATGGATCGGGCCAGATGAATCCCGTTGCTTACTATAGCTGTCTGTGCAATCCAGCGAAGAGCCGATACCATAGCTTCGAGCTGAAGGTGCTCGCGATCTTCGACGCGTGTGAACGGTCCCAAATGTACTTATTAGGAAAGGAGTTCGAAACAGTAACTGATTGCCAAGACATTGCCAGTCTGAAAGCGATGAAGCCTCTCATTCCGGGAATGGTGAGATGGATTTTGAAACTACTAGAGTTTGATTACCGGGTTGTATTTTGTCCCAGAATAAAGACGCCCCACGTTAACGCATTTAGTTGAGCGCCTGTGGAGCTACGGACTGAACCAAGTGGAGTAGAGGAATATGTTGGCAGGGTCAACTTGTCGATGGAGCGACAGCATCAAGATTCAGACGTGAAAAACATCATGGACGGTTTCAGGATGAAGGCGGAGTCTGAGCAGTGGGAGCAATTTTGTAAGGAATATGTTATAAAGTACACTCGCCTCTTCAAAAATGATAAAGAGGGGAAAAAATTCTCGTTGTTCCAAAGGGCATGCGCTGGTGGGTGGCGAAGCTGTGTCACGATGACGCCAGATCTCTGGGTGCCGATGATGCACTGATGCAAATAAAACGAAGTTTTAGTTTCCCTCGAATGCGTAGCTTCATAAAGAACTTGTTGTTAATTTACGTGGGTTCGGGTTTCAAAAAATTACAACGGACTAAACTTCTGAATACATATTATATTAATCACAACTATATATTACGACATACACCTATACATCAATATATTCAATTAATATTATTATTTGCAATCAACCGATGCACGAGGAGGATGAATGAATACTATTTCATTTCCTTTTGATTTATATAGCAAAATTCAATTCAAAAATGATTTCCCGAATACTAGTTTTCTATGTCAGTAAATGCAAGGTAAGCTGTCAGTTGATCAAATTTCAACACTCCTCCTTGATCAATTCACAGGGAAGCATCTCGAAAATTCCTCTGCTGAGTGGCTTGGTGAGGATGTCTGCAATCTGCTTGCTGCTCTCGACGTGCTGCAGTGCTACAGTGTTGCCGATGTGCCGATGTCTTTCCTTCTTGAGCACTTTGTAGCATGTGTATGGCTGGCATGTTGTCGATGTACAGAGTGATCGGCAGCTCAGCTTGAAGAATGCCAATTTCCAGTGCGATTAGTTTGATCCAGCACGCATCGTCAATCACTGACACTGCTGCTCGGTACTCGGCTTCTGCAGTTGAAGTTGCTACCAGACGCTGCTTTTCTGAATACCAGATCACTGGCCCTCCTCTCATCACTTATGCACTAGTCGTTGACTGTCCTATCTCAGAGTCTCCTCCAAAGTCTGAATCGGTGTAGGCCACGAGTGTCTTGTCTCCTCCGAAATGAATTCCGCCTGTCTTGGTCCCTCTCAAGTACTGGAAAAAACGTTTCACCATCGCCTGATGGCTCTTCATGGGCTTTTTGCAGAATCAACTGAGGTAGTTGACGGCGAAGCGTATGTCTGGCTTGGTTATTGTGGCTAAGTACAACAAACTTCCTATCGCCTCGCGATAGTTGATGTTCACTGGAACGTTCTTGAAATCTGTCTTATGTTTGATCATTCCTGGCTCAGTGGGTGTGGATGCTGGATTGCGCTGCTCGAGTTTCATCTTTCTCTAGATCTTCTCCGTGTAGCAAGCCTGACTCACGAAGATACCGTCCTGGTCGATCTTGATTTCTATGCCCAAATACGTTAACTTGTTTTGTACTTTCTTGCTAAATGTTCTCTCGAATTCCTTGTTTATCTCATTTAGGAGTTTGTATATTTCTTCTTCATCTTCGCCGGCTACTAATCCATCATCCATGAAGAGTGAGAACATAATGCTCTTGTCCTTGTTATAGTATATAAACGGGTCGACATTTGTATTGATCAAGCTTATCTTCTTCTCAAAGTGGGTGGTGACCTTCTCATTCAACATCCTCGGACCTTGTTTAAGTCCGTAGAGGCTCTTGTTCAACTTACAAATTTTCCTGGTTCCATCGCTGAACCCTTCACGCTGGTGCATATAGATGTCCTGCTCCAGGTTCCCATACAAGAAAGCCGTTTTCACATCAAACAATACCAACTTCATTTTCTCTGACGCTGCATGACTTAGGAGTAGACGATTGGATGCATGGCAAGTTACTGGGCTGAAATTTTTCATGTAGTCCGCTCCCTCCTTCTGTTCAAATCCCCTTGCCACTAGTCTGGCCTTAAGTCTCCCGTCCGCCTTCTCTCGAAGTACCCAGCGACAAGTGATCGGCTTCGCTCCTTCTGGACAGTCCAACAGCTTCCAAATTTTCATCTCCACCAGCGAGTCGTACTTCTCCTGCATTGCTTGTCTCCACTCCTCATCTCTAACTGCCTCACTCACCGGGGTGTTCTTCGTTTCACCAATCATGGCTACTTTGGTGCTCTTTCCTTCACGACGGAAGTCAAGTACGCAGTCTCTAAGTCTCGGTGGTGGTTGCAGAGTCCAACGATTTTGCAGGACTCTCCTTCCTGACTCTTTTTCTGGCACTGGTGTCTCATTCTCGTTGTCACTTGGCTCCTCACCACTTTCTCCAGTTCCCCAGTTCTCGCCTTCTTCGTCTGTCTCGCTGCTGCATTCTTCTTGCTTCTCAGGTGTGCCCTCTGGTGCCTGAGTCTCAAGTTCAGCTCCTTGCCTCAGTCTCATCTTTTCCTCGTCGAAGATCACATTGTCTGAACTGATAATTTCTCTTTTCTCTTTCAGATAAACCCAGTAGCAGGGTGAATCAATGTCATAGCCAACCAGAATTCCCTTTTCTGATTTTCTATCCATCTTGCCTGTTTCTTGTTTTTGTGTCAGCATGTAACGTTCGCATCCAAAGGATTGCAGCTTCTCAATCTTCATTTTTTTCCGAACCAAAGTTCTGCCGGGCTTTTCCCTGGTATGTTGCTGGTTCCAGTCTGGTTGATCGTGAAGATCGCATGGTTCATTGCTTCTGCCCCCAGTTTCTTCTCCAACTGGTTCATGTGTATCGCTGTTCTGGCTGCCTCAACAATCGTTCTCATTTCTCTCTAAATCCTTCCGTTCTGCTCTGTGTACATTCGTGAAGGTGTGGAAAATTCCCAACTTGTCCATCATCTGTTTGGTTTTTGCATTCTTCTGTTCAGTGCCGTTGTCAGACCTCAGACTTTGCACTCTCCTCCCTAGCTGGTTTTCAACGAGTCTTAGGTAACATTCGATCTTTTTCGGTGCTTCACTTTTCGTCTTCATAAAGTAACAGGTTCGGTGGTGAGTGAAATTGTCCTTGAACATGAGCCAGTACTTTGCTCCTCCCAATGACGGGATATTTATCTCGCCGGTATCGACGTGCACGAGATCTAACGGTTACTGAGCTGGTTTGGGCTTGTTTGGGTGTGAGGATCTATGTAGCTTGCCATACGAGCACCCTGTGCATACATGGTCATTCCAGTCATCAATGTATTTTATTTCCTTTCCTTTTCAGTATGTCCCTCACGTACTTGACATTTTGATGGGCGAGTCGCTCATGCCAGACTTTGATCGACACGGCCATCAAACTTGTCTCTTCTTCTCTCCTGAGCACCATTTTGTAGAGATTTCCTTTGCGCTTTGCTATGAGCACAATTTTCCTGCCATCCGGAATGTAAAACGTTGACTCGTTTCCATTTGCCTTCTCTACATGTCCCTTGTCTAGCATCTGACTCACTGATAAAAGATTAAAGTTGAGGTTTGGCACGTAAATGACATTTTCTAGTACCACTGGATACCACTTTTGATCATCAAATGCCTCCATCTCGATGTTCCCGACTGCAACACCATCTAGCCTGGTTGCGTCTCCAATTACAATTGGAATGGGCTCGTCCAACTCAACAAGCTGAACAAACCACTCTCGGTGAAATTGTGTTGGCTGGCTCCACAGTCTTGGTACCATGAAGTGGCCTTGTCCTTCGAAATGTCCTTCCTATTTACTTTCTCGTTTGTTGACTTATTCGCTTCTTCTCGAGATTCACAGTCTTTTGCGAAGTGTCCCTTCTTCTTACAGATATTACATGAATACCCCACGGTTTACCTTTGCACTCCTTGAGCACGTGACTTTTCTTCCCACATTTGTAGCATGCGAACTGCGACTTTTCCTGCTTGCTGTTTGTTCCGTCTCCGTCTATTTTTCAACAATTCCTAATTCCTGGGAATTTCCCAGTCTTGTCTGAAATATGCTATTAGCATTCGCTATTAAGTATTTTGTATTTCTAAAATTAGCGTTTTTTCCCGCAATAAAATTTAGGCCCTCCGATAATGTATCTGTCCTCGACGCCGTATCCTTTTTACCTGAAAAAGGACAAAAAGGAGGAAGAGAAAATATGTACTTTGCAACATCCTTTCCTATTTTTTGTTAACCAATCATAGTTCTTTAGTTTCCCACTACAAAAATGTGCAATCGCCAATAAGTTTCCTAGTTTGTAAAAAATTTTGAAATGTTAAATTCAATTTGTCGGCTCAAGTAGCAACTTCAATTTTAATTTGCGAATTTGTAACTATAACGTGTAATACTTTATAAATAAACTGTGTTTGTAAACAAAATCTCAACATTTACTCGTTGAATAAAATATAAAACTCGTTGAAGAAATTTCGCCTAGGAATACTGAATTGCCAGTATTCCTAAATCTCGCGGAAAACTAATCGTGAGTACAAAACACCATTTGACGACTGTCCTTGTTTCCTGCGTCTGGCCATGACAGCGTTCTTGGTGCTGCCCTCTGCATTTGTCGTCGTTTCTTTGAGTCGTTCGTCCTCGAGTCTCAAACGTTCCATGAGAGTTTCCACGTTCTTTGCTGCCCCATCACGTTGTCCCAGGATGTCCTGAAATGTGCCAATTTTGGCATGATCCAACTTTCCTTCACAGAATCATTTCCAGTTGACACTTCATCTGCGAGGTCCAAAATCTCCATACAGTTCTCAACAGCTGACTTGCTTTCATTATACTCATAGGTAAAGAATTTGATTCAGGACGTTTCTAAAGTTACATCAGTCTTTGTACCATATAAACTAACTAGTTTGTCTATCATATCTTTGGCAGTTTTGCAATTTGCAATTTTGTTCGCAATCTTGCTGCTTACATTCAAACCTATCTATGTTTGAGCCACAACATTTTTCTTTAAGCAAGCGGCGACTATATCAGTTACGCAGCACCTGCTGGTCTGGGCTTTGCACCCGTTATCATATCATACAGATCTTGGTTCTTAAGTGCTAGGTTCAATTTAAATCGCCATGAAATGAAATTGACATTTCTTTGGCTATCTTCATTTAACATTTCCAATTGAGACTTTACCGTATCCGTTTTGAATCTTTCGTGGCGATTTTCTGACTTAAAGCGACTTGTGTGTCCGTTGCTCAACGTTGACTTGCTGTGCGATGGCTGCTCCAATGTCACTGATTTGTCGGTTATGTTGTACTTGCCTTGTCTAACGTCTTGGACTGCTTTCTTGACCTGCCTGACAATTTCCTTTCCTGACTTTTGAAGAAACCCTTTTACAGCTGCCCAGGGCCCATAACTTGTTGTTAATTTCAGTGGGTTCGGGTTTCAAAAAGTACAACGGACTAAACCTCCGAATAAATATTATATTAATCACAACTATATATTACGACACATAACTATACATCAATATATTCAATTAATAATATTCTTTGCAATTAACCGACACAACTTTAATGCACGAGGAGAACAGACTGAATAAATATTATTTCATTTTCTTTTGATTTATATAGCAAAATTCAATTCAAAAATGATTTCCCGACTATTAGTTTTCAGTAAATGCAAGGTAAGCTGTCAGTTGATCAAACCTCAACAGAGCTACACGAAGACATGCATTGACTATAGCTATGTGCAAGAGCCGAGAATAAAGGAATGTCAATTACATATTATGGACAATCCCCGATTACCATTTGAAATCTTCTTCTTCTTCTTTGTAGCACTACAGCCCGTCTCGGGCCTTCTTTTGAGATAGTTAGAGTATCTCATTTTCATGACCGGATTGATTTTTTCGGAATTTGGTTTGGTCAGTACCATGCTCCCGTGTGCTTGCTCAGCTATGATATAATCTGATTAAATCAGTACATATCACCACTGAGTGAATACTCGTAGTCGGTCCTAAAAATCCCCTGAACTAAATCACGTTGCTCCCAACGAGATTTGAACCTGGGACCTTCGGCTTATGCGTTCATGCTCTAACCACAAGACCACACAGACTACCTCTAACCACTAGACCACACAGGCTACCCCTAACCACTAGACCACACAGACTACACCATTTGAAATAGTCCATATAGATCCCTTGGGTCCGTTTATTAGAAGTCGCCGCGGTAACGAGTTTGGGCTGGTACACGGTCATCAATCCAACAATGTCGACGTAATCGAAACCTGTCCTTGAAGCAGTCTATCAGCTGACGATGTATTTTAGTCTCCCGCGTGTGGTGGTCACCGATCGGGGAACTGCGTTTACCTTGCATATGTTTGAGGATTACTCTAATGACAATGACATAAGCCACATTAAAACGGCAACTCGAACACCTCGAGCGAATGGTATTGCCGACCGAGTCAACCAGTCGATACTGGCTTACCTTGAAACGTCATGCGCTAAAGAGAACACCTGAGATGACGAACTACGACAGCTTCAATGGACGTTGAATACACGAGTGATTGTAACGACGAAGTATTCTCCAATCGCGCTAATTTTCGATTACCCGGTGAAGGACATCAGCAGTAACAGGCTTCTAGCGTGTCGTGGAAGAGAGCGAAACACATCAGAAACAGCGACTGTTCAGTTCGGTGATGAGCAGTCACAAAATTAAGCCGTGGGGCGAATTATGTCCGGAGATCGATGAAGATTACGATGATCTCGCAGATGAGGAGTTCGACATATCCGTTTAACTCGAGGCGAGTTATTGTCAGGACAGGCCGACAGTTATCCATAAATGTTTTGCTACCCAACGTCTATATAAACTATGGCAACACCATCTATCTTCATTGTTATATGCATGTGTATCAAAACTGTTAGGGGGCGATGTCGGTCCTTAAATAAAGTAAGACGTCGAATCGAAGACCTTGGTGTTCGCGTTATAGTTTAAACCCTCACTGTTGACACAAGTATATAACATTGTGGTACATAAAGTTGCTGACGGTAAAAAAATTAGTCCAGGTTATAGAAATAGCACTTCTAGATACAATAAAAACTTCAAAAAAGTATGTGTTATAACAAAGATTTAAAAATCATGAAAAATAGGTATTTCGGTAGGAAAGGATTAATTGCAATTTTTCTGAATTTCATAAAAATTTTAAAACCAAATATTTAAAAAAAAAAAAGTAACCATTATAACGTCACATTTAAACAAAAAACACTAAACAATAATACTGCAAAAAATACCACATGAGTCGTTTTATTCACCCTCCTTTTCATTTCTCTACACATGAAAAATTGATGCTCGAAGATTAAATCCAACATCTCAACATCAATCGGTATGATAAAAGAATCTAACAAGCTACAACTTTATCTTAGCATCTTTACCCTGAGATTTGTTTGGTAACAGCCTTGATAGCGGCTAATTGAGATATTTAATCAATCATCGACATCGACAATCATTGGCTTTGCATTATTTTTTTCTTCTCTACCGAATTAGATCCTTCGATTGCCTGCAATATTTAATCGATACGCTAACGTCGTTTAACCTCTACAACTCCTGTAACACAGCCTGCCATTAATCTTTCCTATCCAATGTATCCATTCACGAGACTAAACCTCGTTCAATCGGAAAAACAAAATGAAAGTAGAACAATCTAGAAAAAATAGGTCGAAAAATTTCACTGATTTTCATCCCTGATAAGGTGCCTATAAATAAAAAAATACCCTTAGACTACTTAATTTGTGTTTGAGTTCGCTAACTTCTAAGGATTCTTTTATTCTCTATTACCCTCGTAGAACACTATTTGAGAATTCCTTTCAGAAAATGCAGATTAAATCTGATTGAACCGTTTTCATGGAGTGCTTTACATTATCTACGAGTTCATGTTTTTCGCCATCCTTTGAGCCCTGAAACATATTTTCCTACAAGGCGCCAACAAGCGTTTATCGCCCACTGTGCCACACAAAACATGTCACACACGTTTCTTGTAGTTGTACAACTGACTGAGCTTTTTCCGTCTCACAGCGCACACGTTTCGTCTTTCCATTCAATGAAAGAACAGTTATTACCTGATTAGATGTCACATCGCACGCTGACATTGACTGCTCTAAGCTTTTCCTCGATTCGCTCCAGTTGACATTCGTACATGCGAATATGCATGAGCTTGATATAATCGGACGTGTATTCTTTTACAAACGGCTCATCTCCCTAGGAACCATATTTAATAGTAGCATTTACACGAATGAATTACGGGGGCATTTATTCCGCCCACCAGCACACGAGTGAATGCTTAAGCGTGACTAAAATGTGTACTAGCCATCCCACAATGCTTGAGCTACTTTTGAAGTATCGTAATAATGTAATAAATAGAATAGATATTCGAAAAGAAGAAAAAACAAGTTGGCTAGACAGACCTACGTTCCTGTCAGAAGGGTTTTGTACTCACTTTAAGATGTGCAGTCACCAACAACGAATAAATTCAAGAAACACATAAAAAGAAATGTATGGAGATGTTTAAACGGAAATCCATCGTTGCTGCATTTTCAACGGTCACCATTTTGTTGCAATGTAACAGCAATCACTCACATCATGAATTCCTAAAAATATTTATATTATTCGTCGTATCTGAAACTTTTAAGATCCAATCAAAACTGCAGAGTCTGATTCGATGAAAAGTCCACAGAATACCAAAGTAGTGTAATGTTTTGACAAGAGAAAATTCAAATGACTATAACTTCCGTGAATATGATTCGATTTCCTTCAAACTGTAACGGTTTACTACCTCCGTCTCGTTCGATCGCAATTAGAACCGACCTCTCATCGGTTCGAGACGTGCAGTCTTGGAAGTGACAACGGACTGTACCCTTCAGGTCAACAAGTCCGGTCACACTTAGTCTACTCCGTGGTGGCTGCTTGTAGGCTAGCTAGTTCGGAGAGGAGTTTCGGTCGCGGGTCTTACGCGAGCAGACTAAGTCCGAGTTACGTAACTCAGCCACCGATTCACATGCCCGATTTACAAACGCGTCAACAACTACTCATCCAGAACAGGAAACCTACGTTACGTTAGTTCTGGATGTGATCTCTCCACAGATCTCAATTCAAAATCCTACAAAATCTAAAACCATAGGCGCGTTACCGAATCACCGACGCGGTACCAGAAAATAAGCTAAACTACCTCAAGTCCAAAATAACCTACTCTAATAAAAAAGACGAGCGCAAACAAGGGTACCGCGGACCGTAACCGAATCGAAATAAATCATCCGCAGATTATAAAAACCTAACCCTCTTCAAGACATACTTACCCTCGGTCATCACTTCCGCTGCAAAAGAAAGAGCATGCGGAACGGAAAGGCTTATGGCCTCTTTAGTACTTCATTTTTAATTTAAATTATCTTTTCCTATGTACATAGCAACAAATGTAGAGAACATATTCAGCTCAAAATTATTTTTTTGTTGATTTTTTTGCTTTTTATAAATGGGGTATTTTTTTGTAACAATAGAATATATATTTATACATACTATAAATTTGATTCGTTCATATTTTCTGTTGAATTAAACATACTTTAATAGTCTTACAATGACTTTCAATAAAATATCTTTCGTTTGTTTTTTTATTTTATATTAAAATACAATATTTAGAGACATCTCTTTTTTTCGGTCTGTGTGTATATAATTTAAATTTATATATAAGTGAGCTTTACATCAAGCTTTGATTTGGACTTTCTTTTTATATTAAAATTTACTAAAATATTGTTTTCGGACTTTTGATTTCTTTGTTGTTCAATTTATTTTTTTTTTTTGCAAAATTCAAGTTGTATAAATTTACAGTATTTTATCACTATTGTTGTTTTAATTTTTATTAATTCATGCATGAATTTTACGGATTAAAATTAAAAAAAAAACTGAGAGACTGATTTTATCTTATTTCATATTTAATGGCATTAAGGCAACATGTATGGAATTTGATTCCTTTAATTCTGAGACTTAAAAAAAATGTTATTTTGCGTTCTTCCTTTTTTGAAAGTTTTTTTAGTAGTAAGATCATTTATTGTACATTTCTTATTGATTTATTTCTCTTTTTTTTTCAGTGTCTTCAGAGTGTTTTTATACTTTTTTGAAAGAATCTTCCTTAAATTTTTTTTTTTCATACATAAATTTTTACGTATGAAATTATAAGTGATGAAATATATTTTTAATCTTTTTTGTTTATTATGAAAAAATGCACAGCCCAGTAATTTTCTTAAATTTCGTCTTCATTTCATTTTTGTTTTTTTTTTTTTTTAATTCTGTTCTTCAATATTTAACGAAAATGAGGTTGAACCGTAATAATTATTTGATATTTTGCATATTATTTTTTTTTTTTTTATTAAATAATTACAATCAAATTTGTTTTATTTTTATAAAAATGGGAAAGTTGTATGGCACAAATTGTTTTACTTTTTAAGCTTGGTATTTTCTTTGACTATTTGAATGCAATCAGTGGATGCGGAAAATTCGTTGTGGACAAGGCAAGTTTTGGGAGTTGTTTTTGATTTTTAAAAATAGTTACTTGCTCCAATAAACTTGGTATGATTTATCGACCGATTGCACTTTGAAAAAGGATTAGATAATTCAAATTATTTTTTTAATTACAAATGATAATTCCATTTTTGTACTGTACATTATTTTACTTCAATGACTTGAGTTTAAAGGTCATTTACTTCAATCTAGATTCAACAGGAGTGGCTTCTGGGCAATTGTGATCTTGCTAAATTCAAAGAATTCAATCGGATTTCTGTCAGTTAAAGTGCAGTCCTTGTTTTTATTTAAATCATATCCTTGTTTTAATTCTGACAAATTGTTAATCACATTTACGCGCTAACTTGCTAAATTTCAACGATCTTTATTGAGTTTTGCATTCAAATTACTTTTCTTACAATAATAACGGAATGAGTTTAAATATCATTGAACGGAATCGCCATCAATTCAATTAATTACATTTATTAACAGGGAGAAAGTTCAATTTTATTTTAATTCGAAATTAAAATGCAATGAATTTATAAATATACAGATAAAACTCGATTCTTGTGGAAAACCACCATCAAAACTTTACAAACAAAAATAAATCCTTTTGGAACTGATTAAAAAGGAAATCCACTATATAAAAAAACTTATTTAGAAAATTAATTTTGACTCAATGCAAAATTTAGTAAAAAGAAAAAAAATAATTCAATTCGAAACCGTTAATTATAGTGTTAAAAGAGCTCTAAATTAAATTTAAGTTTAAGACTTCGTGATCACAGGACTCGCAATCCTCTTATTATCCTTCCTTGCATCAAATTTTATACATCTTTACCTTCATCTCAAGAAGGTAGGAACTAGGATTTTATTCATCTCAAATATTCCTCCCCCAAACCATTTCAACTCCCAGATAAACTATCCAACACAAATCTAGGAGCCGGCCTAGATCTGATCCTGATTCCCTCGTTCTTTTGTTATAGCCACGAACAACAAACTTTACAAACCTCGAGATCGCTTTAACTTCACTCCTTTTTTGGTCAATAGTGACCACTTATCAGAATTGACTTTTTTCTTTCCGCCACCGCTGAAATTCCTAATATCGCTCGCTATGGGCGAAGTATTGTTCTCCCTTTCTTGTCTGACATCTCCGACCCAGCTGCTATAGTTTGATTTCGGTTCAGCTGTATAGAAGTATTAAAAGCCGAATAAGTCGATATTCCTAATTAAAATGACCTGAAATTCCAACAAGATTCACCCTCCCCTGGAAATAAATTTATATTGCGTTGTATATTCACGCCACGCTAATTTTCTTCGGACTTACCGCTAATCCGCTAACCCTCGCGAGACTTCTCACTCATAAAGTCCCGTTAGTTGTCTAATCTACTTCATATCTAGAAAATTTTTATCTAAAACTCAATCTTTACTTATATTTTCTATCATACACAATTTCATTTATGATTTTTTTCAGTAGTCAAACTCGATTGTTTAATCATTATGTACGAATTCTAAAACCAGTGTCAAAATAAATCCATTTTAACACTTCAAGCACACTCTCACTCATCGGACAGTTAACCGCGAACACCTAATGCCTCTTTGACATTTGGATGGCAACTGTGGGAGGCATTGCCAGATAGATATGCTTCGAAATGTATCAGAGTTTTACTTCAGCGGCTCACATTGACAGAAAATATTTCTCCACAAATATAAATATTTGAAGAAAAATATTTTCGGCACAATGATGGCTGCACGAAAGATAAAGTCTGCTTGCATTTCGAAGTCATACATATCTGGCCGGGTGCCAGGTTTCGGGATCGGAATCACTCCGATTCCCGGGCGTAGGCGTCACATTACAAAACGTACAGAGTTTTAGAAACTTTTGTAATACTACTGATTGACGTTTGGAAGTTGAAACAGTCAACACGCGTGTGAATTGGTCAATATCGAAATTATAAAAAAAAATTAGAAAACGAAAGAAAGTAGAAACTTCATCTTGGGCGAGCGCCCATAAAATACACCGTTGCTAGTATTACCAAGGCGGCAAAATGGAGTAGTTATTGTCAACAAGCAAACACGATGGTGAATCAAGCGAACACGACAGCGGAGCAAGTGGACACGATGGCAGAGCAACCAAAGACCAAAGCCGCCCGCAAGGAAATGCCTTCGGACATGATGGATGCGGACGATACAACAGCAAAGAATTCAAGCTTCAACGAAGATATTAACCTCATTAACTGTAAGGTTAAATGAATTTATAGTAGCAAAGGCTTAATTAGTTACCAAAAGTAAAACCCCGGTTCCTATACCAATCCCACCCATACCTAGCACTAACCCTTTCAGCGCTTTGGCAAACGAGAATAATAGCTCAAACGCGGCTAACAGTCGAGTAAAGAAGGTATGGTTCCCACCAATATTCATTGAAAATTTAAAAGCAACAGCACTTAAAGGTATCATGGGCAGTTACACCCTTACAGATGGTACCCGTCTAGAGTACCGAATCACTAAATTGTCAAACTCCCGACTTAAAGTCATAGCGGACAGACTCGGGGCGCACGACTACATTATGAACCTGCTTAAAAACACGGAAGCAGTGGGATACTCATTCACTCCCAAAGAAAAGAAAAGATGTGTCGTTATTCTAAGGGGTATTAGTTCAGAATTTGGGGCAGAGGCTGTTCGAGAGGACATAGTCAGACAAATCCCGAATTTAGGCCTCCAGACTGTCAGTCCACTTACAACTGCATGGTCGACCTAGATTTATTTAGAATGACAGTGGGATCGCAATCTGATAAGAACGAGATGATAAAGCTGCGCTACATTTTGAACCAGAGAGCCGTATGGGAACGCCCCAAAAGGAGTGATCTGGTGCAATGCTATCGGTGTCAAAGATTCGGGCACGTATCCACCAATTGTGGATTCCACATGAGATGTGTAGCATGTGGGGAGGAGCATAATTCCGAAAGCTGCCCCAGAAAAAAATATGGACAAGCCGGAACCCGCTCCATTCTGCACCATGTGCAAGACCCATGGGCATCCGGCCAATTTTTCCGGCTGTCCCGAACGGAAAAGATTGTTAGACAGGGCAATCGAAAATAAAGCCAAACGGATGGCAACTCAGAACAGATTCTCACCGCTTCCCAAGCTACCCGAACACTACACCAACCCCTACAACCCCACACCACTTTGCCCCTCCCTCCAATCGGACCTCATATTCAGAGGTTTTAAGGAGTGGAACTCTGACCCATAATTTTATTTCACCAACTCCTAATCCCGTCGTACACTTACAACAAATAACCGAGGAGTGCCTGGGAGTCTCTCCTAGTGAACTCCTATCCAAGGTCAGGGCTTTCCTCCCATACTTTGACACCACTTCTGACCAAGAGAAGCCAATGGCGCTCCTCAATTTCTATTTCAACCTTTATGGTTGCAAATAGACTAACCATTCTATCCCTAAATATAAACTCCCTAATCTCACATGATAAGAGGCTCTACATTGCTGATTTGTCAAATCCTCCCAACCCGACATCCTTCTTCTGAACGAAACAGTTCTTAACCATCACCATAAAGTCCGTTTGGAGAACTACCATGTGCTTCGGAATAACAGAGGCAGAGGTACCGCGATACTGTTTCGGGATGATTTAGATATCCATCAAATCCCTTTTGAACAAAATAATTCCTCATGGACGTTAGCAACGCTCAACACCAGGCGACCCAACGGAAACCCAGCCAAAATCTTCATTGGCTCCCTATACCTCCCGTGCAATCTGGGTCTCCAGATCCCATTTACACTTAACCGAATCCTCGCAACAGCCTCATCCCATGACTCATTTATACTAGGAGGAGACCTTAATGCCAGACACCAACACTGGGGGGACTCCACAAGGAATACCAACGGGAACTATCTATTTGAATGGCTTCATGTGGACGCCCTCCTCCCAGCATCCAAAGCAAATGCTGGGGTCCCAACATTTCCCAGTGGGAAATCATTTTTAGACAACTTCATAATATCCTCTGACCTCAACGATCCCACAATTCCCTTCACTTGCTCCACATTTACCTCATTATCGGACCATCATGGCCTCAATCTCAATATAACCCTTAGATCACACATACCTGTTCCTACTTGCCCACCTCACTATAGACCGTGTAATTCCATAGACTGGCCAAACTTCACAAAAGACCTCAAAGACCTCCTTCCGAATCTCCCACCGGAAAATATCATTCTCTCGAACGCAGAAATAGACTTTCATATATCAGCACTAAAATCTGCCATTATAGAGTGTCTAGACCAGCATACCCCTTTCCAGAAACCACGCAGCCCGCTTTATAGATGTCTAACTCAGGAGACTCTTCAATTAATAAAAACTCGGAAGCATATGCTCCAACGGCTTAAGCGTATTTACCATCGAAGCTTTAACCAGTACAATGAGGAGTATTTGGAACTTAAAACGCAAATAACGAGCATTTTCCGTGAAATCCAAAAACGCATCAGATCAGAAGTCAACAACTTCTATAAAAGCAGACTGATATCACTGCGACCATCTTCAGATGTTTTTAAAACGATAAATCAATTCACGGGCCGTAAAAGTTCCAAATTCAACATTGAGAAAGATCCTATAAAGCGAGGGAACGAAGTCTTCACTGCACAACCTGAAAAGATCGTTGCATGTGAGGAATACTTCAAACAACTAAATTGTCGCCGTGAGTCATCCGACATAGCTTTGAACAACAACGTTAAAGCAGAGGTTGTACTAACGACGGAAGGGTACGAGGGATCTTATTTAACTATATTCTCTAGTTATAATAAAGCATCCTCTCCACAACATCCAATCTTCGCCGGATTTTTCACCTTGAAAACGGAAGTAGAAGACCTCCTAAATGCCCTAAATAGCAAGCTATCTCATGGCCTTGATGGTATCCCGAGCAGAATACTCAAGAAGTGCAGAAAGACCATCTCCTCATTCTTGACGATATTATACAATAATTGTATTAATAATGGATACTTTCCAAAACCTTGGAAACTTAGCAAACTAATACCAATACCAAAACTAGGCTGCGAAGGTAGCATTAATAATTTTCGGCCAATTTCCCTTTTGCCTAACATGGGTAAACCCCTTGAAAAAGTTATTCTGCGAAACTTGAACGAATTTACTAGTCCCTTGATCCCCGATTTTCAGTTTGGATTTGAACGTGAACGATCCACGGAGCATGCAATAAAGCTATTGCACAATAGAGTCACCCGCAACTTTCAGCGGAAAGAGTGCACAGTGGCCTGTGCTGTAGACCTGAAAAAAGCGTTCGACTCAGTTTTGATCAACGGGCTCAAATACAAATTGAAAATGGCATCCTGTCCGATCGCAATCCTCAGAATCCTATACAGCTTCCTTTCGGATAGAACATCCCAAATTAAACTGGGGAACCTCATTTCAAATCCTATCCCTATCAAATCGGGAGTCACACAAGGCTCTATCCTCGGTCCCGCCCTGTTCAACTTTTTCCTTCATAATATCCCACGTCCAAACTGCTCGACTATCGATGTAGCAATGTATGCAGATGATATCCTCCTCACGGTCACCCATAGCCTCCCAGAGATGGCCCTAATAAAGCTGCAGCGCTCTGTCCTCAACATCTTTCAATATCTAAAATAAATGCCAGCAAATCGGAACTGATCTGCTTCAGAAATGCCAGCGGGAGAGGGCACCGTCTTGCCGTGTCTCAAAGTAGGAATGTGCAAGCACATATCGCTGGTGAAATCATCCCTCTTAAGGAAAATATCAAATACCTTGGAGTCCATTTTAACAATCGACTTAAAGTGAATAGACACGCAAGGAAAATTTTCAATGAAGCGAAAGCAGCGTCCGCAATTATTTCGTCTCTCTTTTCTTCGAAATCAGTCTGCCCAAAAGTTAAGGTGTTAATGTACAAAACTCTTATTAGGCCGATCATTACCTACGCGTTTCCGGCATGGCTAACAATCTCGCCTACTGCGGCCGAAGAAATCCAAACCTTCAAGAGGAAGATCCTTAGGAAATACCTATCCAAATACAGACGGCCTAATAAGAAGTACTACAGGAATTCTATCCTTTACGAAGATACGGAGATCGAACCGATTCTCCATTACATGTCGGCAATGTCTAAAAAACGCCTAGAGAAATGGCGGGAGCACCCCTTCAATGTATTCGCGCACTTTTTGAGCCTACCACCGCAAATAATAATCCCTACTACCTATGTCCCTTTAAAATCCTTGAACAATACCACCACGATCCCATTGATTCCGTTACTACCAATAAACAACCGGTGTTTTACGTTTCATCTGAACCAAACACATACCGTGGTTAAACAAAATATTTGTAAATTTAGCTAGTGGATAAGTGTGATAAAATAAAACCACAAGATAAATATACATAAATGTAAATAAATTCGATTGCTGTACTAAACAGCTTATAGTTTTAGGTTAGATGTAGGAATAGATTTAATTTATATTAGGGTTAGATTTAGATTAAGTTTTAACGTATTTATTTGTCAAACTACACAAGTCGTAAGCCATATGAGCAAATGGCAGTCTATACATCTAAAAAAACACTGATGTAAAATAAGTATACATTTTTTCTAACCGTCAAAGTTTATTTGACATCCATATACTGTCAAATGTCACATAGTCATTAAGCATACTCTGTAATGTCAAGTTATAAAAAACTCAATAAAGTTTACTTACTTACTTTGTAAGACTACTTAAAAATGGAATTTCGCTAAGTTTAAGGGTACCTATATGATTTTATTTTTAGAAAATGTGAACCACGAGGATCATACTACTATTAAGAAAGCTGAGCGAATTTCAACTTCTAGTATTTATTGTTGCTGTACTTATAAAGACCTGCCTTCGTGATTTTTTTAGATTACAAGTATCCAATCGCGAGGGGAGAAACTCGTTTTTCGTATATTTCTCCTCCCCTGCACTCCACAAAGCTGATAACACTGTTTTAAGACCAATTTTAGAAAGCCCACATTAAGACCTTTAATTGGACCACCCATATGACTACCTTCGTTGAAAAAACTTTTGCGGATTCCCTTCCGATATGCGGAGATCCTCCCTTAAAACCGTTGAAAAATTTATTGATGCCCAAGCTTTAAAGTGGTTATCACTTCTGATTCACTTACCCAAGTAACTGCTATATTTTCGGGGAAAAACTGCTGTGATATACAGACGGACGGGCGTACGGACAGACAAAACCGATTTCAATAGGGTTTTGCAAGTAGTGCAAACCCTGAAAACCGAATAAGTAGATTACGAAGTAGATGACGCGGCAAACATCCTATAATGGTATCTGGACACTAATGCGGTAAAGTTTATGGCAGCCATGCAGATTGTTTATGGTTAAAATCTCAGGATTACGTGGGAACAACGAGGCATGTGTGGTATGCTTTAATTATTGTTGATACATTTTAACTGAAGAAGATTGCACGATATGTGATTTCCTAAATATTCGCACAATACTTTGGATTGGGTTATCTTCCATTAACTGAAATGTAGAGACGATTGTGGTTTCCATTTTCATTGTGATATGAAAGTAAAGAAAACTTTTGACAATGATGTTGATGTTAGCCACTATTGCCTTATTGAAAACAAAATGCTGACAAACAGTTAAGCAAGTTTAATTTTGCAGTACTAGTCGCTTAGCACACGGTTGAACAAACGGACTCAGCTTTCGTTAAAAAAACCAAAGTAGAAGCACTAACAAAAGAATTCCTAAAGTAAGTACGATCAATATCGGGGAACTGTAGTGTATTTACAAAGTCCGCTAAGAACAGCAGCGATGGTAACTGCCTCAGGAAGCTAATATTTTGGGTTTCGCTGAAATGACTTTGCCTGACGACCATGAATAAGGTGCATACCTTTGATAAGGGATTACTAGGATGCCGGAAGTCCATATACATACGTATATGGAATAATGTGATATGTATGACATAAACATTAAAAAACGACAATGCGCTGTTCGGTTCCGTGTTGCCCAAATTTCAATAGTGGCTCGAGCGGAAATGAATTTGTTGAATTAAATTTTAACCCTCTCTATTTTAGAATATATTTTTTCCGAAGTCCATGGTAGATGAAATTATTTTCGATATTGTTTGATATACAATTATAGATTAATGTTGATTCAAGCCCTTCAGCTACAGCGATGTGTATGGGAGGCCTGGAGAGGGTAATTTTAAATATACGGTATGAAACATCAATTATAACACTTTGTGCTCAGGCTTCGAATCGAACCAATCAGCGAGAAATAATCCATACAGCTTGCAGTATTGATGTGATGCCAGATTCAGGTGATTGTTTAAGACTTGTTCAAGGTGGACTTAGCAACTGAAAAAATAGAAGCAATGTCTGAATCCAATGTGGAAAATGTAAGATTTATGTTTGAGTTTTAGATTTAATTTTATTTGAAAATTTTACAACGGCTCCATTGCTTGCGGACAGTTTGAAAGCGTAAATTTCCACTTTGTTTCATACTTCGTTAACTTTGGCATTTTATTGTTTTAGGATCTAGCTTTATTGAATGCTGCCCGCAATATAATGATGGCCGTAAAGCCGAATTTAGCGAGTGTAAATTTTTCCTGCATTTCCATTGAAACTGGCTGCGTTATCATAATTTTTGGCATGATAAGCTATTTTTTAAAGGCTTAATTTCGAAGTGCTGTCATAGTTTTATGTTAGTATTAACATTTATGTGTAGTCTTATGTAAATGTTTGGTAGTCAATCTATTTGTTCTCAAATCGTATTGAGAACGAATCTATTTTCTTCCAAATCTTCCTTCAAATATTATATCAACTTAAATTAGAACATTATAAACAAAAATAAAGAAGTAAGAAGTACGATTATTTGGTCTTTCATTCTTTTAATGCTGCCATATGCAATACAATATGAGTAATTGAATCAAAACGATCAAAGATTAATTTTATCAGATATGATTATTAGGATTCTCTTTCCAGTTTAGACAAACACGAGCAAACTGTCACAAGATTTAAATTTATATATGAGAAAAATCGGTATACTTTCGGAATGTTCTTCTTTTGGGGTAAAGCAATTCATGATGGAAAATAGGCATGCTAATTATCCAACAAAATTAACTGAATATGTTTCCTATGACGTAGATTACATCGCTGAAAAAACCTTAAAATTCTCCGAGTTTTTAGTTTCCATTGAAGGCGAATTTTTGGAAAGATCACTTATGGCCTACAAAACAAAAGGCTACATGAAATCACCTTCGGAAAGTGTAAAACAGATACGCCAAGAGATGAATCGTTCAAAGGTGTATCAAACTAATGACAAATGATGAAAATATATTGGCAAGAAAATAATATTTTAAGATTATAATAGAGGTCCAAAAGTATTTTTTAGAAAAGGAATTATTCAGTGACTACAAACAACATATGATCGGAAGTGGGCACTATTGCTCCCTTTTATGTTTGATAATCGAAAAAATCCTCAACACCAGGTATTATTTGATATCTAAAAAAAAAGTCTGAAAGATGCTCTTTTCGCTAAAAACTGAATAAAAAAATTCACAGTCCAATATGTAAGGAAAAAATATTTAATTGAAAAAATATTTCCATGAAATTATTGCATGGAAAAAATATCGCCATAAATTAAACTGTCTTCCAGACCTGGAAACGAAACGAGATACACACAACGTTATTTTTTGATTTGATTCATTTGTTTCAATATTTGATTCACATTGTTTGTGTCTAAATCTCCTGACTCCAATATTCGTCGAAAAATTAAACAGTTGCTCTTCATTATCTTATTAGACTTTTATCAATGATCACTAAAAATATATTTTCATTGATCGCACTTAATCCAAAGTTAAGTTAATTATCAAATTTGCCTTAGACAACTTAAATGAGAAACTAAAAAAATACGTAAAATTATTTTGAGTTAAATATTTTTCTCATGGTGCTCTTAATTTGAATTTTTCCACCAGTTGATTTGATTTGCCCCTGCTTTGCTGAGACTACCCTTGGTTTAAGCCACTACCAATACAATCGAAGAAACCTTACGAAACATAGCTGATGTTCGAAATTTTTTTGGGCATTCATTTACTCCTGATCTTCCCTCCCTAAGGTCAAAAGTGAGATGAGTTGACAGCACTTGTGTCCCACTTGACTCGACGATCAATGGGTTTAGACGAATATGGTACGTGATGAGTTTGATCCTCGATGGAGTCCCTTACGACCATTGTTGTCGGCGTTTGTGGACGCGACGGCATGATAGTCTCATAAAATGCGGTTGGAGTTGGAACATCAGATATGTGGGGATCAGAGATATATAAATAAATGGACGAGCAACGAGAATCTGCGTACTCGTCCGTGTGGGAAGCAAATTTAACACATAAATAAGTTATAAATAACACGCTCTCGAAACTGTATGATTGCCTCTGCTTCTCCTTCCCCTTTGTTTCCAGACAGGTTTTTCTTTCCTCTCTTCAGAAGAAACACTTCCCCCACTGACACCCACGCACACAGACAAAATTTCATTTCACGTGGACACGATCGCGCCTTCACTACAACACAACAAACGTTCTCTCACAGTAAACTCGAACGTCAAAGCTGGTGAAATTCGTAGAGGCGAGAAAACTCATGTGTCAAAGCCGATAGTAAATTCGTAAGTTTTTAATAAAAACAGAAAACTAAAGTGCCGATTTCGTACACGCGATGAACGTGTTTCATATGACTTCAAACCTCAACTTCACACAACTTTAGCGAACGTTGCTAATTGCTTCGGCTCTCGCAACAGATTGCAGATCCAATACTCTCTTTATCTGTGGTGGGGATACTCGATCATTACTGTCGCAGATTGTTGTTGAAGTGTTCGTACTTGTACATCTTGGCATGGACCGTCGGCGAACGGATCCTGATTGGCCAACAATGCAGGCTTGAGTCACTCGGTTGAAATGTTGACATGTCTGCCGTTCACGTCGATAGTGAAACGCACATCGGATAATTTATTGATGACACGATGTGGCCCTCTATATGGCTGGCGTATTGCGCGTCTGACTGTATCGACTCTGAGGAATACGAGAATCCATGTCTTGAGGTCTTTGCGGAAGAAAGTGTCGTAGTTGCATTATTGTACTAAAGATTTGGTCCTGATTTTTTGCATCTTGAGTCTGAAGCTTCCACCAAACAACAATTTCCGGTGCTCCAACGCGGGGTACCCAAGTCGCATAAAAAGCTTTAGCTGCTGCATCTGCTGATTGTCGCTTCAGTAGTACAGCCTCTGGCCACCTGGAGAAACGGTCGATCATCGTTAATACGTACCGAAAGCCGTTAACTTGCGTGAGAGGACCTACTATGTCCAAGTGTACTACTTGGAAGTATTTATCTGGCTCCGGAAATGGATGCAATACGTTTCTTGTATATCTGCTGACTTTAGATCTTTGGCAGGGCATGCAGCAACGATACCATAGATGGACGTCTTTTTTCATGCTAGGCCAGACAAACTTTCTTTCCATTGCGTACAGCTTCACGCGTGCACTTGGGTGGGAGCAGCGATGAAAAGTGTCGAAGATCTGTTTAGGGAGAACCACTGGAATGAAACATCTGACGGGAACTGTCGAAAAGTTGCAGTATAGATTTTTTCCATGACTGCTAACTGGCTGCAATTGAAGAGATTTTGTGTTGTTATTTAGAAGAGCACTTAGTTCAGCGTCATTGGCTTACTCTGCTATGAGCTCATTATCTACAACTATCGTAGGAAGCGTGATGGCTTCAATGCGCAGCAGCAAATCTGCGGTTATATTATCTTCTCTGGGAATTCGCACGAGATTTGTGCTGAATTGTGATGTCTTTTCGGAGTTTTGTCGGAAGGCAAAAATGAGAGGTTTATGATCCGTTATAATGACGAAGTCTGATCCTTCCAGATATTGTCGAAAGTGGCGAATACTGCTGTAAACCAAGAGTAGCTCTCATAGATATAGAGAGTACTGGATCCGCAACCGGTCATGAGAGCCGAAGCAATTGGCAACCTGCGCTAAAGTTGTGTGAAGTTGAGGTTTGAGGCAATATGCTTTTAATTTAGCACTCTATTCACGGCGAAACACATTCACATTTAGAAGGTTTTTAATTTTAAAGATCGCGCGTACGTAATCGGAACTTTAATTCACTATTTTAATTAAAAATTTACGAAATTTCCATCCATTTTCCATTTTCGATTTTCTTTTGCTTTGACGTTCGAGTTTTCCGTGAGAGTTGTTTGTTGTTTATACTCAAACTGAAATGGAATTTCGTTGGTGTGCGCGGGTGTCAGTGGAGGAAGCGATTCTTCTGAAGAGAGAAAAGAAAAACCTGAATGGAAAAAAAGGGGAAGGAGAAGCAGAGGGAATCATATAGTTTCGAGAGCGTAAGTTATTTATAACTTATTTATGTGGCAAATTTGCTTCTCACATGGACGAGTACACAGATTCTCGTTGCTCGTCCATTTGTTTATATGTCTTTGGTAGCTCTTTACCATAGGCACTATAGCGTGACCGCAGTCGTGAGTTTACGTTGGAAAAATGCAATCGGTTTCCATTGTTTGTCTTGAAGTTGTTAAAGTTCTCCTCCGATAGCAGCGACTGAGGCGTCAATGGAAAGAGTTATAGGCTTATTGTTCTAGAAGAATACCAAGAGTGTGGCACCTGCGAGGCCATTTTTGCATTTTTCAACAGATTCTGTTGCTTCCTGGGTCCAACTAATTGGTATTTAGTCGTTTTTTTTGAGTTTGTCAAATATTTATTTAAAGGTGCTTGCATTTCTGCGGCCCTATTGACAAATCTTATATAAAAGTTAAAGACACCTAGCAACGGCAGAGTTGTTTCGCTGAACCTGGCTTTGGGTAGTTTCAGATTGCTTCCACTCGACTTTCTGGGGAGAAAGTTCCTTCTGCGGAGATGACATGCCCCAGATAATAACGATTCCATAGTCATTTCATCTTTTGAAGACGATGTCGAAATTCATCGTGTGCTGTTCGGGTGTTTCTGATGCTATTAAGATGTAATCTAGGTAGCATGAACAAAATTTGAGGCCCTGGAGGACTTCGTCAATAAACCTCTTGAACGATAGTGCGGTCATTACGGTGACCTCAAAGAGGCCTAAAGGGGTTACTACTGGTGTCTTTGGAATGTCCTGCTCCACGATGGGAATTTGGTGGAACACTCTGGGCAGATCTATTTTAGAAAATATTTTCTTGCCAGACAAGCTTGACATTATGTCCTGAATGTGTCGCATTGGGTAGCGACCTGGGATAGTGGTCACATTTAGGCAACAGTTATCTCCACATGGGCGCCATTTACCTTCCTTCTTCGGGACGAGTTGTAAGGGTGCTGCCCATGGACTACTGAATGTTCTGCAATACTCCAGTTGTACCATATACTCGAACTCAGCTCGAGCTATTGCGAATTTTTCTGGCATGACTCTTCGTGGACACTCTACGACGTATAACGGCGTGCTTCTTTATCTCGGTGATTGGTGAGGGATTAGTGATGTGGCGATATTCATTCAGAATGTTAAAATGTATTGAACTTCTACTAACAAAGCACACTGTAGAATAATATCCTGTCTTAATAACGCCTTTTGTTGTCATTTTAGTTTTCAGGTCGTAAACACAAGGAATTTTGATGTCCACGAGGATACCAAAATGTTGGAGGAAATCTGCACCCAGTGTCGGGCGAGTAACATTTGATAAGACAAAGTGTTAGCTAAAACTTTTTTGAGCCCAAGAGAAATGTTAAGTATTTCTGTGCCATGAGCTCAAATTTCGCTTCTATTTGCTGCGAAAAGTTTGTAACTATTCCTGAGTTGTCTGGACTAGGTGCGAGAGACAGGCATGCCGGAAATGTCCACTCCTGTGTCAGCCAGGAATCTTAATCCAGTACTATCGGCAAGGATATTGAGGCGCGATTGCTTCGTTGCGTCGCCTATGCTTGCTATAAGCGACATTTTATCTAGTTCCATTGACCGCGCCCTTCAATTTTGAAATCCGAGCAGCAATGAACTGTCTTCGTCGACCGAGACAGACCAGCTTTTCCTTGATTTCCCCACTGGTCTCCGGCCTTCAGTTCTCCCAACGAATACCTTTTTGGGTATCCGTTATTTGACCATACGATTCATGTGTCGAGCTTAATGCAGCTCTAACAGTCTGACAATCGTTGAGACCTCAAGCTTGTCAAAAATTGCATACAGCTCATGGTTGTATCGAACTCGCCATTGGTCGTCTAGCTTCGCTCTGATTATTCGCCTCAGGAGGAGGCGTTCAATATATTTGTGGATGCTTGGGTTAGGGTCCATGTTTCACACCCATACCTTAACGCAGGTCTTACCACAAATTTACATTCTCGGAGCTTTGTTTTCCTGTGTATGCAGCTGGCTTACAAGATTGTCAAAACTGAATTAAATATTTTATTTGCGGACTGTATTCTTCGTCGTATTATGCCTCTTTCATAACTGATTCTGGTTATTTTGGTGCCTAGATACACAGATTCGCTCAAATTTTCAATACTGTATTTGCCAAGTGTGATATTTTGTGTACTTGAGGTATTTTTCTTGGACTGTGTCATGAGCTTTGTTTTATTTTCATTGATTTGCAGCCTATGAAAGAGTTCTTTGGCAGTTGTTAATGACCATGACAAAATGTTGATGTCCACTACTTTGCTCGACGTGTATAGTAATGCACCTCGTGTATCAACTGGTAGCTTTCTTATGACGTGCTCTTGAGCCAAATTGAAAAGCAATGGGACCAACGGTAAGACGGGTTAATTTGGCTGGGATATTTGGTACACTAAGTTTCGATCGATACTGTCATATGCTTGCTTAAAGTCAACAAATATTTTATGTACGCCTATGTTGAACTCCCACATTTCGCAAGCAACTGAATTGAGAACAATCGGTCTTTTGTCAATCTACCTGCTCTAAAACCACCTTGATACTTCCTAATAATACTGTTGGCGTATGATATGATTTTATTTTCTATGATTTTTAAAAATATATTGTACGCCGTACAAAGTAGTGATATGCCTCTCTAATTTTCGCACTGTAGCTTGTCACCTATTTTGTGGATAGGAATATAATTGATTGGCTCCACTCTTTCGGAATATGTTCTTTTTGCTAAATGTGCTGGATGACTTTGTAAATAGCTTTATGAACACTGCTGCCATCATATTTAATGAGCTCCTCTAGAATTTTATCTATGCCCGGCACTTTATTATTCTTTTTGGCTTTGATGGTAGATCAAACTTCATCCGGAGTTGATAGGGCCAATAGAAGCTCTCCGGAAACATCTTTAAACTACGATATTCGTTTGTTGGCAATGAGTTGACTAGTTATTCCAAGTGATTGCAGAATGTTTCCTTCATTTCTTCGCCGTTTCTCTGGTCGGGGCATATACGTTAATCAGCCAAAAATTTTGAAGAATTTTACAACTATACGGATCATACACATTCTTTCATTGACTGCCTTGAAATCAATAACATGCAACTTGCGCTCCCTATCCTCACATCAGGCGTGGAAGACTCACCTCCACCCTCTTACATCACCACAAAGGAGTTGTCAGTAGGATCTAGTAGCAGAACTGCAGGTGTACGAGGTGTGTTCAAAAAGTATCACGAATTTTGAATTTTCGCGGGTTACGTATATTCGAATTTCGATTTTTTTGTGGCGTTATGTTGGTACTCATGTCTGTCACTTATGCCGACAAGCTCGGCCATTTTGAATGTTCACTTAATTGGTGATAGCTGCTTTACTTGCACGTGTTTTCAATCGTCTTCGATTTTTACTTATTCAAAAAATGGATCAAAGAACGTGTATCAAATTTTGTGTGAAAAACGAAATTAAGTGCGCGGATGCATTCCGAATGTTGACTGTGGCATACGGAGAAGCTACCTTGGACCGAAGCAACGTTTATCGGTGGTACAAAATGTTTTTACAAGGCCGAGAAGATGTGAACGACGAAGAGCGTGCCGGACGCCCGAGCACTTCAACAACAGACGAAAAAATTAATGAAGTGGAGAAAATGGTATTGGCCAATCGTCGAATCACCGTTAGAGAAGTTGCTGAGGACCTAAACATATCGATTGGCTCGTGCCATTCGATTTTTATCAACGATTTGGGCATGAGACGGGTCGCCGCGAAATTCGTACCCAAATTGCTCAATTGCGACCAAAAACAGCAACGCATGAACATTGCTAATGAGATGTTAAACTCTGTCCGCGACGAACCAAATTTGCTCCAGAGGGTCATAACTGGTGACAAATCGGGGGTTTATGGTTATGACGTGGAAACCAAAGCTCAATCATCTCAATGGATGCTGCCGCATGAACCAAGACCGAAAAAAGCGCGCCAAGTTCGGTCGAATGTGAAAGTTTTGCTGACAGTTTTCTTCGATTGCAGGGGCGTGGTGCATCATGAGTTCTTGCCACAGGGAAGAACGGTCAATAAGGAATATTACCTGCAAGTTATGCGCAATTTGCGCGAAGCAATCCGCCAGAAACGCCCGGATTTGTGGGAGAACAAAAATTGGCTTTTGCACCACGATAACGCCCCTGCTCACACATCGTTGCTTTTGCGCGACTTTTTGGCCAAAAACAACACACTAATGATGCCGCAGCCACCGTATTCCCCAGATCTGGCTTTCTGTGACTTTTTCTTGTTTCCTAAACTGAAGAGGCTCATGAAAGGACGACGTTACGCTACGCTTGACGAGATAAAGACGGCATCGAAGGAGGAGCTGAACAAGATTTAAAAAAATGATTTTTTGAAGTGCTTCGAAGATTGGAAAAACCGTTGGCATAAGTGTATAATATCTCATGGGGATTACTTTGAAGGGGACAAAATAGATATTCATGAATAAATAAATAATTTTTGAAAAAAAAAAACTAAATTCGTATTTCCTCGTATTTCCAGTTGTGTTATTTTTCCCCAACTTCAGTGTTGAAAGTATAGGCGATTAACCCGTGGTGAAAACATACATTTTAAAGGTGACAAAATCATGGTTGTAGGATCTTATGTAATTATTTCTAAATCTCTCTGTTGTACGAACCGAAAATCAGGCATAGATTTCACTGTCTTGTTGCTGATGAGGAGTTATTGGCTTGCTCGTTCGTATTTCTACCAACAAATCTCAGCAGTTGTTGTTGTAATTACGCTAAAATGACTTAGTTTTTGACACAGGTCATAACAAGCTTGATGGTATCCCGTTATTACATAGTGAGCGATAGTGAGCTATTTGCATTAGGATATAATCGGCCACGCTAGGGGTGTTAAGCGAAAGAAAGGAAAGGTGGTCGACAAACTGACCACCCAGAAGAAAACCATGAGACATCCTTCGCCTATTGCATAATAGTGGGATATGTCCAGCTCCACCACGTTACTTTGATGCAAGGCCCGCTGCTCCCGACGTTAACCATCTCACGGTGCACTTGTTGGGGGAATTAAAGCCAGATAAACTCATTTTCAGGTGGTGCAGGAAATTTCTCTAAACGAGTACTTTACATGATCGGGAGCAGCAACGGAAATTCAAAAAGTCTTAAAGTTAGATGGGTTACTAGTGTGCTTCGTGCTTGAACAAAAACCAACTCCGCTATTCCTAGTTCATTACTCGGCTGACGTCAAGTGGCGGTTCAGTCGCAGAGATGCAAGTTGTAATTCACTCCCCACTTGTTGACTTCAGTGACATTCGTACACACGAATATGCAGATATCAAACATTTTTCTGGTAGTCATAACTCCAGGAGTACACTTTTTTATCTGCACTAGCACTAATAAGCATAAACAAACATGAACAACAAACTGCGATTCGAAAACGAACTGATTACAAAACGGTGATGATGGGATGCAATGCAACTTGTGACTAAAACGCGTCAAGTAACCAATGCTGTGATCAGTCTTGCCACTGCCACTGCAATGTCTGTGCGGTGGCGTGGTGAATGAATGGATGGGTTAGACAGAAGGTATTGTTTTATTATTGTGTGGCACGGACGAGATAACAGACTTCCCTCCCTTTTTCGGTGCATCACAATCGCTTATTAGGGCACTTATTATCTGCTTACTAGTCGCTCGCGAGCGTAGCTAAAATTAATCCTGCCTACAATTTAAAAAATTTGTAGTTTTAAAGCTATGTGCATTCCCTTGTGTTCCGAGACAATTGGGAGGTACGGAAACGCCGTTCCCTTGCATTCCCACTGAAATCAGCCACTAGTTCTTATCATTCGAAAAACCGGGTGAATAACTCAACGGAAAGAATTTATGTGCTTTATAAATGCCGAAGAAATTGTAATGAATCAGGCGACGCCATTGGTGACCACTACCAACACACTTTGCTGCTAGGTGGCTTGTCATTTTACGTTGGTTGTGACCAATGCACATCCCACGTCTATTTTATCGTGGGATGCGAACAGAATTTTGACAGCCACATGGTGGCAGGTGTGTGGGTAGCGAGTGCCATCGAGAGGAATTGCTTTTATCGCAGCGGGATTTTTGTGTGCAAATTCTATTGTGAGTTTTGTGGATAAAGTGAAGATTCTGTGTTACAACCTAAACCCAAACGTAAACATTTCAGACCGATAAAATCAGTGCGCCGCTAATGCTTAGCCATTTTGCAAGTGGTCGTGTATAAAAAGGCGATAAATATGTGATGCTTTCGCCAATCCGTCATTGGAAATTCATACGCTCGACACATGTCTGCCACGATTGCAATGAGGATTCACCCCTAGAGTGTCTCAAGTCAGCATTGACGATTCGTTATGCAAGCACTGTCTTATCTATCCCAAGAATCGTGTTAAGGTTATGTGATTGAGAACAATCACGATGGAGCTTGAATGCTTACTAGCTTCTGCATGATTGATCTTTGCCATGCTACCGGGGTAAGAGGACGCAATTTCGTAAAATGCTGGATTGCGCTTTGGGTTTGAAAACCATAGCCAAATAGGTATGTAAAGTAGTAAAAGAAACAATATTTGTGAGACGTAGATTAACAAACTACCTACATATATCTAAACTAAGAAAACCCAATTCATTAAATTATAAAGTAGGATTAGATGAAAATGGAAGAAAACACATGCCCCAGGTGAAACTCCATGCGAGTAGAATGTAAAACTAATTTATGAGCGTAAACGTAAAATAGCTACCCCAAAAAGTAAAATAATAACAAAAAGCAACACCCCATAGATCATGTCGTATCTAACTTATTAAAAAAAGATAAAATCAAATGGAAACAAATTATACGGAAAATATAATAAGGTGTATGAAAAAATCTAGACGTGAATTCTAATTGTAGTAAAACAAACATAACCTACGAGAAAAAGTGAAGCGAAAAGCGAAAGAATTGCATAGCTGAATTGCTAACTCTTCAGTTATTTAGTTTGGAAACGTAACTAGAAAGTAAAATAGTAAAAAAATGCAGAGAATGAATGAGAGAGCGAGAATAGCAAAAATAGATTGTTAACCGTTATGAAAATCAAAGGTGTGAGATAGCATGAAAAAGAAAAAGAACTTGCAACAAGAAAAGTCTTTGATCAGACTTGTAAAAAAATAGTTGTGTAAAACTCTTCATTTCCATTTTGAATCGCTCATTCATTTTCCTCGCTAACATCTTGTTTTCCTCTTTTATGATTCGATTCTTTGTCGCCTCGGCAATCCGCTGGATGAAAAGGACACTAAACGTCCGGTTGTTGAAAAAGAAAAACTTTTATTCTAACCTGTTGACTGTTTTTAAAACGATTCTATTTTTTCTATTTTATTATTTTGAATAATATCTTTTCCCTTTGATTTGTTATGGTTAATTTGAATGTCCAAGATTTTATGTTTACATATTCAGAGCAATTTATTTATTGGATCATTGTACATAGAATGTGTCAGAGTCTGCACTACGAAGGTTATATTATATATTGCTTTTGATATTTCCAAAGTAATACAAAAAAAAAATAATTCACTCACGCGAATCGAAACTACATATATTGGTAATAAGCTTATTTTAATGTAAGTTAAGTAACCAATACCTTAGTTTAATTATATAAATAAAATAAATTTTTTTTTCACTTGTAAGTTGAAGACGATGCATGATATGAAAAAAAAAATCGAAAACGATAAAAATCTACATCAAATTTAGCCACACATTTTCAATTTCTATATACAAGTGGCAACGTAGTAATTGTAATTGAGGAAATTAAAAATAAGTAAAAGAAACCAAAAAAATAGGAATTAACGTAAACAATGAAAATGAAACAAATAATTTAAAATATTGGTAGATGCGAATAAGAAAAAGAAAAACAATGAAAAATTGATATCAATTAAAAAAATATTTACATGATAAGTGAAAAGGATTAAATGATAATGATAAAATATGAAATGATTCTGTGACGAGAATATTCGCTATGTAAATGTGCAATGATATGTGATTTTTGCTAACTTTAATAATTATACACATACAACATTACATACAATATTAGAAATAATTATATACACATCTTAAATATATAGGTACATACATTTACAAAACATCGATAAGGAAAAAAAGGGAAACTGTATGGCATAAGAAATCAAAATAGAAAACAACATGAATTGCTAACAAAAAAATAGACTTTCCTTTCCAGTGGTTCTGCTTTTCAGCGGGAAATGAGGTGTAGGGTAAGTATGCTGTCGTGAGGGTAGAGTTTGAGAAAATCCGCTGAAGTCGGTTTCGCGTCGCGCGCGATACGCGGTACCTTAGTTGATTTTGATTTTTCTTTAATGTAGCTTTCGTCGGGTTGAGTTAACGTAGTATACTTTTCGGTACCGCGTCGGAAATTCGGGAACGCAAAGTAAGAATTAGGTTTTTGTTCTTGACTGGTTGATGAAGAAATACGGAGTAACGTAAAGTAGATTTCCTCTCCGAATGATTTTGTTTTGTAACGCGTTTGAAAACGGGCATGTATAGGTGGCTGAATATTGTAAGTGAGCGTAACCCATTCGGAGACCCGCGACCGAAATCCTCTCCGATCTAGCTGGCCGACAAGCAGCCGCCGCGTGAATGGGTTACGGTGCACGGATTGGTTGACCGGTTGGTACCATCCGTTGGCACTACTCAGACTTAACGTCTAGAACCGATGAGAGGTCGGTTCCGCGTTCGCACGTAGACATTAAATCATTACAAAATATGTGAGACAGAAGTAATAACAAAAATGAATACTTACCTAATCACTATGCACGAGAAATTCAACATAAGCTAACAATAAAATCACACCGGACCAGCCAGTGAACTCAGCTGATGATGACAGATGACACATGAGCCATGAACACACCAAAACGACTTGCGATAGTTCACGAACGCAGAGTTACGGTGCGGCAGATTTTCTGCTGAAATTGAAACTGATGCTAAAACTAGTCGGTTTTTCCGAAACCGAAATCGGACCTGCGTTATTATTATTATTTGAAATAATCATTCCAGCATTATTTTGGTTTTCGCTAATTGAAAAACTTAAAATTTTTGGTATGACGACAGTCACGCACCTTCAGATACGAGTTTTTTCAGTACCTTGTATTCTGTTCTCCCATTCATCTGGTGGCCGAAGTATTCTGGCTCCTCCCTTTATATTCTTAAGACTTTTACATAACTATTCAACAAATAATGAGTCAAATCAAACTAATTAACGAGTTAAATAAATGATTAATTTGAAAAACAAAACAATTGACAGCAGCATATTAAAACCATACCTATTTGCTGTAATGCTTAAAAAAATCTTCAAAAATGTCCTAAGTCGGAGGACAAATGAGAAGGTTAAAGTTTTTGATAATAATCGTTTAATGATAGGAAATCATCCATCAGAATTCGCGCTGCGTGTTAACCTACATATTTGTACATCGAAATCTGATGGTACTTACAAGGACTTCAATTTTCTGGCTGGTGGTGCTAATGGAGAGTTTTTATACATATAATGATCTCTCCAACTCCAGACAGAAAAACATGAAACTTTCGCAATATCGAGAAAGTTATTTAACACCATCAAGTTGAAAAGTTTAATGATTCTCAAGTGGAATTTCCGAACCATATAGAAACTTTTTGAAAAGTTAATACGAGTTAATTCATAATGGATCGATCAAAGGTCAATAAATCCTGATTTTTTAGGAAAAAATTTCAGCCGCCTTGTATCATACACATTTCCGCTCCATTTAAGCTTTTCTATAAATTTAACAGTTCAAAGACTTTGTTCCATGTATTCGAATTCAATTTTCTGACAAGTTATTGAATCTTTGAATAACTATACGACACCAATGAAGTGATTGAAATTCCATAGAAATGTTGAAGCTTTGAAAAACAATCTGTAGTGAAGTCCCGTTAGAAAATTAAGTTTCATGTAGAACAACGAACCTTACTTGGAAAATTCCACGACATATGAGAGGGTTTAAATTTAATGAACATTCCACATTACATAATAGGAGAGCGCTTTTAGAAGTAGTTCTTTATATTGCACTATACTGAAAATTTCAAAGACATATAAACAAATGGACGAGCAACGAGAATCTGTGTACTCGTCCATGTGAGAAGCAAATTTGCCACATAAATAAGTTATAAATAACTTACGCTCTCAAAACTATATGATTCCCTCTGCTTCTCCTTCCCCTTTTTTTCCAGACAGGTTTTTCTTTTCTCTCTTCAGAAGAATCGCTTCCCCCACTGACACCCGCGCACACCAACGAAATTTCATTTCAGTTTGAGTATAAACAATAAACAACTCTCACGGAAAACTCGAACGTCAAAGCAAAAGAAAATCGAAGAGCGCGAACCACGCGGGAAAACTCATGTGTCAAAGCGGATGGAAATTTCGTAAATTTTTAATTAAAACTGTGAATTAAAGTTCCGATTACGTACGCGCGATCTTTAAAATTAAAAACTTTTTAAATGTGAACGTGTTTCGCCGTGAATAGAGTGCTAAATTAAAAGCATATCGTCTCAAATCTCAACTTCACACAACTTTAGCGCAGGTTGCCAATTGCTTCGGCTCTCACGACCGGTTGCGGATCCAGTACTCTCTATATCTATGGAAAATTTCATCTAGAATTCTTGATTGTGTCATGAATTTGGGCCAATTTCTATTAATCTTACAATGTCTATTGTTTGCTTTCAACTGTTTCTATTAATTATTAGAGTATCGTTAGAACTATTAAGCTTTGGTATTTGTATAAATCTCAAAATAATTTCATGATGTCCTCGTGTATAAATTATTATATTCTCTGAAAGATATGTTTTCATTACATAAACAAAAAAAAACGAACAAAATAAGGTGATGAAGAAATCTATTTTAACATCGTGTTTTTTCATTAGCTTTGTTTACAGTCTCGTTTAGTTTTGCCGTGGTATAATTCACTAGTGGACACGGGTAGTGGAAAAATATCATTTTCTCAATAGCCAGAGTTGCTGAGTGCATTTGAAGATTATCACCGCTGTGGTGTTTTACGCTACGCCGAAATGTATTACAATGCCCTTAAAATTTTGGGTGGCATTGTGAAGCTGGTAGCTGCTCATTCATTGGTGTGCTTTTGGGAAGGTACTCAGCTCGTGTAAGGTCACCTGCATATACTTAAGCATGCACTAAGGGCGAGAAAAAGAACAGAGAGATCATCCAAACAATGAAACAGTTTATTTACTCAGTTTAACATAATGTCATATTGTTTGCATAATTGAAATTCAATTATGATCAAGAGAATCTTTGAATGAATTTAGTAATAAAAATAAGTACAAAAAAAAACGATAAAATGATGCAAAACATATGATATTTACAGCAAATTAGAGAATTGAATGAAAAATGAAAAACCTTACCACTTGGTTCGCAGAGCTTTTAATGAATACAAGTTATCACCTTCCACTTACCTTTACTCCTTTCCTCATCATTTTCCCATTCTTATTCACGATATTACCTTATACTTACCTTTCCTCCATTAGTCATCACTTTTTTCAACGCGCATTATCGCTGCATTCGACCCAAATCCGTATTGAGGCAATCACCCTCTTCATATTGAGTATCACGCAACACGCGCATTTTTTATTACCTAAAGTGATCGATGACGAAGCTGATCGTTCACCTGTAGCGACAACTGTTGTGCAAACGCCGCCGCGTATGCTAAATCAAGTTAAATGCACCCAGGTAGCATTTTGTTTAGTTTGCAATTATAGATTTTAAATTTAAGTGGTCAAGTAAATGAAGCGCTTTTTGTATTCTGCGAGTAACCAAGTAAGAAGTGGTGAATAATACAAATTGTTAACTTACAAATTGTGTTTTTTGTCAACCGCGGAACAATCAGTCGTAACTGGTGCCCGAGCAAATTTTTAAATCCGTTCCATAAGAACACGGTATTTTTTAATCAAACCGGGAAAACGGTGATAATCTTAGTCGACCAAGTTACTGTAATCCGTTCCATAAGAACACGGTTCTCCTGAAGTAAAACCGGGAAACAGTTTTAAACAACTATTAGCCGACCGAGTTTCAATCATCCGTTCAATAAGAACGAATACGTGCTGTACTTGCTGGGAAGTGAATTGTGATCATTGGAGGCTGGTAGCAGGCTGATTCCAGGATATTTCCAGCCAGTGTAATAATAGTGATAACAAGTGAATTGTGAAGATTCGTGTGAGTTACCTTAGTGCATTGCAGTGAAATTTCGCGAATTGAATCCAGTGCACAACAGTTGTCTCTTCTCCTCTTCTTTTGCGTTTTTCGAATTTTTGCGTTTTTTCCTTGATTCGGAATAGAAGCCATGCAGGAAACCATTCGTCAGTTGACAGGAGCAATTAATGCCCAAATTGAACAAAGCAAAAAATCCGAAGCTAGACTTTTCGAGCTTGAACAGGTGATTTCAGCCTTTAGTTCATACATTAGTAAGAGTGAAAAGAGTGAGGACAGATTATTGGAACAAAGGTTGTCTGCCAACCATTCACCCAACCCCACACCTTCATCCATTGAGTGTATTCCTCAATCCGAAAAAGACCTTGAGGACATTAAAAAACTACCTGATTCTGTGCGTGATCTTCAACCCTTTGATGGCAACCCGATTCAATATTTATCGTGGGTGCATAACGTGGAAACGATCCTACGCGACTATGAAATAGTTCGGGGGAAGCCTATTTTCAGAGCCATCCTTCGCCACATCCGGCAGAAGATTCGAGGGCCAGCTGATGCTGCCCTTATTTCGTATAATATCTTCGATGACGACTGGTCATGTATTAAGAAGTGCCTATCACTTCACTATGCGGATAAAAGGGAAATCCGTACTTTGGAGCATCAGCTGCACTCCATGAAACAGTGGAATAATAGTGTTGATGAGTTTTATGCAGCCGTGAACCACCAATTGTCGTTACTGATCAACAAAATTAAAACAGAGGATAGGTCACAAGAAACTATTGCCGCACTTACCGAAAATTACAGGAATCGCGCATTAGATGTTTTTGTGAGAGGGCTGAATGGAGATCTTTCACAGATGCTTATCATCCAAAAACCTCAAACGCTTCCCGATGCTTATGCATCATGCTTAGAGATTCAAAACATAAACTTTAGGAAAGTTCAAATTCACCAACGGCATGGTAATAACACAATTTCAGCACCCGTTAACTAATTTTTTAACTCCTGTTTTGAAAATAACAGACCTAAAGTACCCGTACCCTATCAGCAGTTAAGTGTAGCAGAAAGAAATCAGATGTATCAGTTCCGAGATAGAACGTCTAATCAACCACCCAGACCCACTCAGCCCAAACCACAGCGTCTTTATAATTTAGAAACGCAAGTTGAGTTTGGAATACGAACATCAGGCTTATCTTGATGATAATTTCCCTACTTTACGGGAAGAATGTGATGATGAATCGGAAGAAAATCCAATAAATTTTATGATGGACGCCTCTCTAGCGTTCCATACATAGAGTTTACTATGCAAGACGGTCGGATCCTAAAATTTTTAATAGATACAAGTGCAAACAAAAATTTCGTTGCACCCAAACATGCGTTCAATGCCAAGCTAGTCTCGAAACCCTTCAACATCCAATCTGCTGCGGGAGAAATAACCATAAATAAAAAGGTGACAGGGAAATTTTTTAAAAGTGTAGGTAACAACATGCTAGTAGATTTCTTTGTGCTACCAGGACTGAAGTCGTTCGACGGGATTATAGGGGACGATACTTTAAAGGCACTGGACGCTATCATCGATAGAAAAAATAACATACTCAAAATCAGGCCAAATATAAAAATCCCTCTGAAGGCAAAAGAATCTAAACAGGTCAACCACGTGGAAGTCGTTTGTGACCACCTTCCTCAAACAACTCGGAATAAGCTGCAAACCATCTTGGATAAGCATGTCAAGCTTTTTGGCCCTATAAGCGATAGGGAAATCATCGAAACAAACGTAAGGGCTGATATTATAACCTCCACATCAGACCCTATCTACACTAAATCCTATAGCTATCCGGTTAACTTAAGGCCTGAGGTGGAAAAATAAATTAAGAAAATGTTAGAGGATGGAATTATTCGCCCGTCAAGAAGCCCCTATAATTCACCTATCTGGGTTGTGCCCAAAAAAGCCAATTCAGCAGGTGAAAAGCAGTACAGATTGGTAATAGATTTTAAAACGTTGAACGCAGTGACTATATCAGACACTTACCCAATACTTTTTTTTTTGTGGTAGGGAGGTGAAGGCATTTACGCCCGCCAAGTCTGGCAGTGTGGGACTCCCATGGAGGATACCCTTGGACTACCCACTAAACACCTCCCCTGTCAATCTGAGAACCTAGCCTGGAACCGTTTGACACATTACTTCGGGCCAGGTCTCGTTTTGTTACGCCGTGGGGCGCCTTCAAGCTACTAGATATCACAAACACGCTTGCGAGTTTTGGAAGCTCGAAATATTTTACCACCCTCGATCTAACATCCGGGTTTCACCAGATTCGTATGCGAGATAGTGATATCCCGAAAACGGCCTTCTCCACTGAAAATGGTAAATTCGAGTTTACAAGGCTACCGTTCGGCCTCAAAAACGCGCCCGCCATATTTCAAAGAATGATCGATGACATTTTAAAACCCTTTATCGGCCAAATACGTTTTGTTTATATAGACGACATTATTATCCTGAGGAAATCGGAGGACGAACATCTGCAAATCTGGAAACCATACTGTCCCAACTCGAGAATGCGAATCTAAAAGTTAACTTAGATAAGTCTTCATTCTTGAAGACCCGTGTTGAATATTTGGGATACATCATCTCACAGGATGGTATCCTTCCGGATCCTAAGAAGATAGAAGCCTCCTACAAATTTAAAAGACCTGAAAGCGTTTCTTGGCTTGGCGTCCTACTATAGGAAATTTATCAGGGATTTTGCAAAAGTTGCAAAGCCACTTACAAATTTAACTTAACGGAGATAACGCCCAAGTCAAAGCGAATCAGTCTAAGAAAAGACCAATTTCGCTAGGAGTTGCTGAGCTCAAAGCCTTTAACGAAATGAAGGCACTCCTAACATCATCGGAGGTATTGGCATTCCCAGATTTCGAGAAGCCCTTCAATTTAACCACCGATGCTTCTAATTACGCAATCAGAGCAGTTCTCTCGCAAGGAGACATCGGCAGAGATCGACGTATCACTTATGTTTCAAGATCCTTAAACGCAACAGAGGAGAACTATGCCACAAACGAACGAGAATTATTAGCTATCGTGTGGGCGTTGGACAAACTAAGAACGTACTTGTACGGGGCAAAAAAAGTAAGAATCCTAACCGACCACCAGCCGCTTACTTTTGCACTGAGCAACAGCAACATAACGCTAAACTTAAACGCTGGAAAGCCAGAATAGAAGAATTCAACTACGAGCTCATCTATAAACCCGGAAAAACTAATTTGGTAGCAGCTGCGCTCTCGAGATTACCACTAGAAGCAAACACTCTTATCTCAACATCAGGAACGGCGCACAATGCTATTGAGGATACTTCCGATCTCATCCCACATTGTGAAGCACCGATTAATGTTTTTAGGAAGCAATTGATTTTTTCTGAGGGAAAAGAAATGATTGCTCACGAACAACCACACCCTGGCTTTGACAGGCACTATATCTGTCTCGCAGCTATCACGAAGGAGGCTTTAATCGAAAATCTTAAGCATCTATTAAGCCCCAATCTGATCAATGGAATCAAAATTCCCGAAAAATTCATAGTGCTACTACAGGACATATATAAAGAGCATTTTTCTAAGTATAAAGTTGGCCTCACTCAACGTGTCGTGGAGGATATTGTCAACGAAGACAATAAACTGCACATAATAAAAGAGGAGCATCGACGAGGGCACAGGAGCTATAGGGAGAACAAGGACCAAACACTTGAAAAATTTTACTTTCCTAAGATGAGTAAATTAATTAAACAGTATACAAGATCTCGTGAAATATGCAATGTCAACAAATGTGATCGAAATCCTCAAAAGCCTGAATTGCAGGAAACACCAGTTCCAAAATATCCATCGGAAATCCTGCATATGGACATCATACATATTGCCGGTGAAAAATACGTAACGTGTATGGATAAATTCAGCAAATTTGCAAAATTGTTTTCAATAAAAAACAAATCCGCCCTTCACCTACGGGAAAAGATGATCAAAATTCTACATTATTTTACAGTACCGAAAACTTTGGTTATAGAAAACGAAGGTGGATTCATAAGCCCAGTAGTCATGAATCTCATAGAAGCATTAGGGATCAAGGTATATGTAACCCCTCCTCAGAAGAGTGAAATCAATGGAGCTATCGAAAGGCTCCACTCTACAATAATAGAGTTGGTTAGATGCCTTCAGCAAGAGTATAAAGAACTCAATCTAAAGGAAATAATAGCCACTGCGGTCGATAGATACAATAACACGTTTCACTCTGTAACAAAAGTGAAACCTGTAGATGTGTTTCTAGGTAGATCACAACGAATTAATTACCAAGGTATCGTTGACTTTAAAATTAAACTGAAAAATGATCTAAAGCATGAAATTTTTCGCAAGCAGAAGAATCAAATCAATGCGCATAATAAACGGAGGTCGAAACCCAAAACGTACGAAGTTGGTGACGTAGTATATAGAAGGGATAAACAAATAAAGACCAAAGACAAACCACTTTTTAAAAAAATGATAGTAGCTAAGGACACTCGTGTAACTATCACCACTGATTCAGGCAACAAAGTCCACAAATCGCATCTGAAAAGTACTATTCCTTTTTCAGACTAATCGCAACAAAAACGCGGGCTTCAATACACAGTTACGAGTATACGGGACCAATAGTCACCGTGAGACAAGGAATTGGCAAAATCATGGACGAAGACTTCAAGATCATTCATTCAATCGATCTGGGTAAATTCAACGACGTAGCTACTAATATGAGGTCAATTGTACGGGATCACGTCAACAGATCCAGTATTCTGCTGCCGCAGCTTTACCATCAACTAGAAACGATAGATGCGTTACTTGAACAACTTCGAAGCAAGGATCAAAGAAGGACTAAGCGTTCAATCAATTGGATTAGTTCGGCCTGGAAGTGGCTGGCAGGTAACCCAGACGCTACTGACTGGGATAACATCGTCAAGTCGCACAACAATATAATTACTAACAATAATAAACAGTTTAAATTGAACCACTACACTACTAAAGTAACAGCTCAACTAACGGACAATTACAATAGGATAGTTGCTGACCTTAAAACATTTAACAATGATAAATTTGAACAATCCCTATTCAATAGAATGTCAATGTTTAAGGACGAAATCCGCGAGATAGCTTTAGCATGCCAACTCGCTAAAGAGGGTATAATCAATTCCAATCTTTTGAGCAGTTCCGGAATCAGTAACCTGCTTGCCCAAACTGAAACTCTCCCATATGAGAACGAAATTCAGGCTATCCAATTTGCGACACCTATGGTAATTTCTAAAGGCTCGTTACTCCTATATGTCCTGAGTCTACCCAAAACTAGTGACCTCGACCTTAATCATGTAATTATCCGTCCAACAATAAGGAACAACAAAATGATACATCTTAGCCATTCTGACTTCTTTCTAGCACAACCTAACAATTACGCACTAAGCGACAACTGCTCTCGCATTCAGGATATTACCATTTGCAGACCAAATCAATTAGTAGCCTTACCTCCTTCTGATTGCATTGTTCAAATACTAACTGGATCCGATGCAATATGCGACTACTCGAGTCGTTGAGCTCTTGGAAGGAAATACAATCTATCTTACGAACTTCAATGGAAGCCTTAGACACGATAACGTTACCCGAGTCCTTAATGGGACATATCTTATTAGCCTCCAGAATGATACGATTTGGCTTGATGATATAAAATATACCAGCAGGGAAATAAGAACATTCCAAGTTCTACCCTCAATCTTAAACGCAAATTTAACTGAAAGGAATACTAAATTAGATCTCCAGCTCTTGCACAAACTCCACTTGGATAATGTCGAAAAATTAAATGAAATTTCCGTAAATAACGCTGTGTCAATCTCCTCTGATTTAATTTTGTTCATCTTAGCCCTTTTGGGAATCTTCCTAGTATTTTACCTTCGACGCTCAAGATCCTTACCTATTACAAACCCGGCCCCAGCATCTCGGATGCAGCCCATTGTTTTACCATTCTAATCTGGGAGACACAGATTTTTAAGGTGGGGAGAGTTATCACCTTCCACTTACCTTTACTCCTTTCCTCATCATTTTCCCATTCTAATTCACGAGATTACCTTATACTTACCTTTCCTCCATTTGTCATTACTTTTTTCAACGCGCATTATCACTGCACTCGACCCAAATCCGTATTGAGGCCATTACCCTCTTCATATTGAGTATCACGCAACACGCGCATTTTTTATTACCTAAAGTAGCATTGGAAACTAATCGATGACGAAGCTGATCGTTCACCTGTAGCGACAACTGTTGTGCAAACGCCGCCGCGTATGCTAAATCAAGTTAAGTGCACCCAGGTAGCATTTTGTTTAGTTTGCAATTATAGATTATAAATTTAAGTGGTCAAGTAAATGAAGCGCTTTTTGTATTCCGCGAGTAACCAAGTAAGAAGTGGTGAATAAAACAAATTGTGAATTGTGTTTTTTGTCAACCGCGGAACAATCAGTCGTAACTTACATGTGGTTTCAAATTAAAATCAATATACAAAAACAAGTTGAGGATACAGAGCTAAGCTTATATGAGAAGGATTTTGTACTCAACCTACGATATGCAGAATCAGCTCTAGCAAAACTTCAACGTCATCTACATACTCGCTTTAAAAGGAAAACCATTGTCACTCCATTTGAACCTGCGGCTATTGCGTCGCAATATCAATAACAACAATTGTCTGAATGAAATTTTAGAGAAAATTTAATTATTCATTTTATATGCAGATCAGAAGATCCCAATAAAAGTGTAGTGTCTGGTTCGATAGAAGACCCGAATGGTAGAAAAACCTTGCATTGCTTTTGTTGTATTCGGAGAACTTTCAAATGGCTTTCACTTCCGTAAATGCGATTTAACTTTATCAAAACTATCAGACTATAAGGAACTTTCCTTAGACAACTTGAAATTAAATTTAAGGATGCCCATATGAATTCACTGGTAAAAATGTTATAATCACAAATTCTACCTTTATTAACAAAGTTGAATGATTTCAACTTCTGAGGTATTTGTTATTGTTGTACTCATAAGTAGACGGTGGAGCCGGATTACTCCAGCCAATGGGAGAACAGAATACAAGGTACTGAAAAACTCGTATCTGAAGATGCGTGATTGTCGTGGTACCAAAATTTCTAAGTTTTTCAATCAGCGAAAAGAAAAATAATGCTGCAATGATTATTTTCGACCAAAGGTTCATTTTCGGTTTCGGCAAAACTGACTAGTTTTGGCATCAGTTTCAATTTCAGCAGAAAATCTACCGCACCGCAACTCTGCGTTCCTGAACTATTGCAAGTCGTTTTGGTGAGTTCATGGCTCATGTGTCACGTGTTATCATCAGCTGAGCTCACCGGCTGGTCCGGTTTGACTTTGTTGTCAACTTATCTGTAATTTCTCGCGCATAGTGATTATGTAAGTGTTCATTTTTTTTATTACTTCTGTCTCACATATTTCGTTGGCATTTATGAAGCACAGAAGTTCTTTCCGTTGAATTATTCACTCAGATTTTTGAATGATAAGATCCAGTGGCTAATTTCAGTGGAAATGCAAGGGAATGGCGTTCCCTTATCTCTCAAGAGTGTCGGAACACAAGGGGTAGGATCAATTTTAGACTTTGCTCGCGAGCAGCTCGTAAGCAGATAATAAGCGCCCTAATAAGCAATTGTGATGCACCGAATCAGGGAGGGAGGTCAGTCATCGCGTCCGCGCCACACAATAATAAAACAATACCCTCTGTCTACCCCCTCCATTCATTCACCACGCCACCGCACACACATTGCAGTGGCAGTGGCAACACTGATCACAGCATTGGTTACTTGACGCGTTTAAGTCACAAGTTGCATTGCATCCCGTCATCATCGTTTTGTAATCAGTTCGTTTTCGAATCGCAGTTCGTTGTTCATGTTTGTTTATGGTTACTAGTGCTAGTGCAGATACAAAAGTGTACTACTGGAGTTATGACTACCAGAAAAATGTTTGATATCTTTAAACCTAACCCTAAGAAACAAAAAGTTAATGTGAATAATGAGAAATACAGTTCGGAAGCTTCAACTACGACTCCAATTATTTATAAAGATCAAAAAGAAGACGCAATTGGAATCAAGGAGGATGATTAGCCTTCAACTTCCTCATCGGACAAAGAAGTATCCAAGTTGGTGGGGTCCAGATCTGATTCAGACGAAGCTAAAGTAATGAAGATAGTGATTATGTTAATAGGGGTGAACACCCAGTTTCTTGGTGTCTTGAACAAATTGTTGACTTTAAAGCAATAAATCCGTGGTTGATTGTGAACAAAGAACTAGGTTGCAATATTTGCAGAAGCGTGAAAACTCTAGGGGCCGAGAAAACGAAGGGCCTAAAAATTAGTGAGGAGTGGGTTTTGGAAACTGTTACTGCGCTTATGGAAGCAATAAAAAAGACCAACAATGCTAAGCTCACTGTTCAGCTGAAAAAATACTCAATGAAGCAAAGAAAGATAAAATGAAAAAAGCTGTTGCTTTTATATATCAGGGACAGCACGGCCTATAAGCAGGCTAAACTAAATAGGCAATTTTTTTAGTTTGAAACAGAAATCGATCTTCAAATAACCAATGGTTTGGATATGGGCCGAATACTCCATTCAAATGTTGCTTGCTCCAACATTGTTCATCGTATTTCTGATGAAATGAAATCAGGCTTAATAAATGGTCTAATGAAATCAGACTCTAAATTTTCACTGCTTTTGGATGAGGCCACTCCAATTTCGAACAAATATGCTTTGTTGGCTTATATCAGAACCGTTTTAAAAGAAATGCAAACCCCTATGGCTATATTCTTAACACTTTTTAAGCTAAATAGCACAAGATCAGCTGGTATTTTGCAAGAACTTTTAAATCAGCAGATTTTTAAAATCGGCCGTGCTTTAGATACTCTTGCGTAGCCTCCAGCTTAATAGCGGTGAAAGCAGTATGGACAGATTTTAAAGCTTTGTACAATCATTTTTTAGAAGCATCTGAAGACAAGCAACGGGGCTCGAAACTATGTTCGACTTATAATGGACTTTGTAGTACAACTTTTTTACACAACCTGGTATTGATGTACGATGCTTTAGATGAGTTAGCAGATTTATCGTTACAGCTTCAGAAATCAAGCCTCAACTTAATCCAAGCTCACAGTGACGTAACAATGTTAATAAAAGTCTTTGAAAACCGAGTTGATAACATGGCTAGACGTGCAGTGGAAGCGAAAATTGCCATAGACAAAATGAAGTTTCAAGGTGTTGGACTTTGTGAAAGAGCCAAGATTCTGATTACTCCAGAAAAATAGTCCTACCAGGACTTTGCTAACAACTTGACTTCAAGGTTGCTATCATCTTCGAATGCGTCTAAAAACTACAACTCCATCATGAATGACATCAAAGTGATCCACCCCATGTATTGGCCAAAAGCCATATCTATCATCTACGGAGAATACAAGATCCAGCAAATCTGCGATAGATTTAATATTAGCACCTCTCGGGGTATAATTAGAGACTTCAGATACTTTAAGAAGGGGCTGAAGCCTATGTTAAGCGGAGAGAAAGAGAAATCTACTATTCTTGAGCAGCTTCCATCGTTTAAGAAACTGATCTCAATCATAAATAGTATTGCATCTAGTGCTGAATGTGAACGTGGGTTTTCTGCAATGAATTTAATTATGTCTCCTCTAAGATCAGCATTGTTTGTGATTTATTGTGGATTAGGCTCCTGAGACCTCCTGTAGCTAGATACAATCCTGAGCGACACGTCAAGTCATGGCTGGCGAAAGGAAACCATTCTGCACTTGAAACCAAGTCAAAACAATGAAGGCAGAAAACAGACAATGAAGACAGCATTGCATTGTGGGAACATTTTTTGAAAATTATTCTGAACTATTGTAGCTTTTCGGTCTGCCGTATAGATGGTCAGATCATCAGCAAACGCTACCAATGATCGCGTTGTTCAGACGTTAAAATCAAAGCCGTTCAATAGCTTGCGAGTGTATACTGAGAACTGTTCCCTGCTGTAGACCATTCAAAGTCGCGCATTGTTGACAGATTTCCATCAGTTTCAACAAATGGTTTCCTGAATAACATATTGCATATCATGGCGACAAAGTGTCTGGGGAACTTGTCCTGAAGAAGTTTAAAAACTAATCCATCTAACCACACCGTATCGAAGGCTTTCTCCATATCAAATGAGACACGCTCAAATACATTCTCTATCATTTAGTTTCCAGCAGATGTCTGAGGTTACTTTCATTATCGCAAGTATGATCGAATGCCTGGCACAAAAACCAAATCGGCAATTCGGCATCAACTCATATTTCTCAATGTGGGCGTTTAATGCCTTTGTTTAGTATCACTGCAAACACGTTGCTGATGTTCGCCAACAAGCTGATTGGGCGATAGCTTTTAGGGCATGAAGATTCTTTTCCTTTCTTCAAGATCGGAAATACCTTAGACTTTTTCCACTAATTTGGGAAAATTGAATTTCTCAACATGTTGTTGAACAATATGTAAAAATTCCTAATAGCAACCTCCGGCAAATGTGGGAGAACTACAGTTGGAATACCATCAGTACCGCATGATTTCTTGTTGTTTATCCTGCGAAATATGAAACACAAGTCTTCATAGCTGACAAAATAATCAATAAGATTCAAGTTCGGTATGAGGTCAGATGTTAATGTTTCATTGAAATGAAGAATTGATTGGCCGTTCAAACTTGATTTGATGTTGGAAACTTTTGCTTCAACGACCTCTGAAAATATTCGAGGCCCTCTCTCAGGGTTTGGTAGATGAACCAATTCAAAATGTGTTCCAATCAGGGCAAGTTTATGCAATCCATCACATATAGTCCTGTTTCCATTTCTATCCAGAGTCGTACTATCAATTTCGATACCAGCCCTATCGAGAAGATTTATCTCATCACTAGTGACTTCAAGATTCGATACCTTCACTCGAGACTTCTTGCGGAATATGCTATTCACTTTCGCGAAAACGCCATCTGGGTCCTGTGGGCGAATACTCCTCAAATTTTCCCGCCCATTGATTGCTGACCTCACTTTTGAAGTATGAACGGATTAAGTTCCGGACATTCTGCAGGTGTAATTTCAACAAATTCAACGAGGGTAGTTGTAGTCCAAAAATCGTCGATAAATATTGTTGATGCATGTGAGAAAGAGGCTTTTCAATATGTTCAACCTTGCAATGGTTGGTGTTTCATGCCCTTCCACATTGTTTCGGTGTTTAATCTAGGGAATGTCAACTTCTCTAACTTCCACAAATAGAGATTTGTATCACTGCCAGTTAGATTCCTGTCACTAGGAACCATTGAGCAAGCGATGCCATCATCAAAAGGAGGACATTGCTTCTAGCACCCTTATTAAGCTTGTTTTAAAACTTTCCCCAGTCTGTTTTTTTGAAATTCAACTGAAAATATTCATATTGAACTGGAATGAGGAAGAAATTATCCCTTTGATGATTGATTTGCATCACAAAAGCGTTATGGTCGCTATCGTAAGGAAGCACCTGCGGTTCCCGTTGAGGACTATTAAAGCGAAATTCAAATCATGCGTCAGCAATGCAGAGATCCAAATATGAAATTGTCCTAGGGTATGTATGGAACTCCGACCCATATAGATTGCACCTGTATTCAATTTTGTTCTTTGTTATCCAGGATTCCAGGAATACACCTCTTGGATTATTGTTGGCATTCAGCCATGCTGTATGCTCGGCGTTCAAGTCACCAGCAAGAATATAATAACTATGCAGCCTGTTCAATTCAAGAATTTCAAGCAAGGAATTGAGCTCCTCCTTGAACCTGAGAACATTTCGACCATTTGCATAGGCAGAGGTAACAAAGAGGTTATCCCCCGATAAAGAATTCAATTGCTGATAAATTTTAAGAAGCAGCTCATTATTGCCACTTACATTATTTATTTTATTTACGTTGTCTGCTGGTCCTCTTGCAGCAAGTGCAAATGACACCCTGGGCTTGACGAAGTTGGTAGGTATCACACTGCGGTGTACTTGAGTTTGTTTTGGAGTAAATTTTACTTTTGCATTTTGACACCAGGGGCATCCTCGATATGGTGCTGGATGACCACAGACGCCACAGTTCACACAATATAGTTTTTCTTTTGGCTCCATCTGAGCCGATTTGCATTCGCCAGGAGCATGGACATCTTGACACTTTACACATCTATATTTAATGGCACAATTGGCAGCCAAATAATCAAATCTTTGGCACCAGTAGCACTGGTTGACCTCAGTCTTTTGGAGGCGTTCTTATCTGACCACTCGGAAGTTCAAGTACCTTTTTTTTAAGGGCACTGCGAGAGACGAATTCATATGTAGTCGAAAAAATGCTGTTGAGAGTTTCAACACAATTTTCCAAAAATTTGAATCAATTTGTGAAAACTATGATATAACTATTGCGAAACCCGGAATCACACCTCGTCAAACCGCACGCTGCAATATTATTAGCGACAACGTTGAAGACTATTACCGTGTGTATATTTTTGTTCCATATCAGGATCTCTTCATAACCCACCTCGTAGATCGTTTTTTAAAGCACCGTAATATTTTGCCGAGCTTCTCTTATTTTTTCCCCAACAAAATGAAGAGTTTAAATGAGGATGCGTGTAAAAAATAGTTTGAAATATACATTTCTATTCTGCATTACAACTCATCCGAAATTTGTGTCAATGAAATCAAGGTTTGGTGACGCCGCAAAGCAGATAAAGCAGTTTTTAATCCATTGGGAGCTCTTATCATTTGCAATAAGGATGCTTTCCCAAATGTATACCAACTACTGAAAATTATGGCAGGATTACCACAACGTCAAATGAGCGTTCATTTCGACTTTGTGTCATCTCATACCCTATTTGAGGCCAAAAATGAGAGAAGATCATTTAAACGATTTGGTTTCTCTAAATATACACCGTGATGCAAGCGTCAACGTTGATGTGGTTCTGAATGAATTCTTTTCCGTACCTCAGTGCATCAGCTTATTAAAAGAGTAAAAATTTGAAATTGTTTTACGTGGGCATTTGTTATAAGTGTGTATTGTATATATGTATGCTATGCATTGTGGATCTGAAGACAGCTTTGATACAGTTGATTATTAATAATTATTAGTGCATACTATTATAATTTGTATATGTATGTGTAGTCACAATAATACATATATGCCATAATTCATACGAGAATTTAAATATCGTATAAATATATTAATTGTGAGTGGTTAATGGCATAATACGTAAAATTTCAGAATTTTGGGAAAATCGTGAACTCAAAAATATCATAATTGCTAAGCAAAACTATACTATTCAGAAAAAAATCCGATGTCGACAACGGGCTGGGATAAAGAAAAGAAGTAATTGAGGCATGGACTACAGGAAAAACAATGAAAACCAAGCCCTTATAGTAATCGAGCAGTCACCCAAACAAACTGCTCGAAAACCTTCCTATCTCCTATTCAAAATTTTAAAAGCAGATTTAGAAAAATAATTATTTCCATTCATAATCGTCATTTGTAAAATAGTTTCCTTTCTTCTTATTTAAAATGTAACTTTGTATCAATTTTCCCCTATATTAAATTTAAGCGTTTCCCTTTAATAATATTCTTCATGAGATTTAACTTTTATTACTATTTAAAATTTTGTTCGTTTTTCTTTAATTCAGTTAATTTTTCCTAAAAAATTTTAAAACTGCCCATTTAAATTTTGAACAGGGAAACACTGATTTAATTCACCCCAACGGTATATTACATTACCGGAGGAAGCTAACGAGGCTGATCGAACTCAGTTGATGGGATTTTTACCGGTTGCTACACGAAAAGAGAAGTTTTGGACGGATCGACAAATGGGGAGTTAGCGAAAAACTGCGAGCACGGCGGACTTCAAAAATTTTAGTGTATTTCGTTTCGATTTAGTATGAAATTCTAAGCTTTATAAATATTAATTTTTCGTTTTCGCATTTACCGGCTAAATTCTAGATTAGTATGTCCGTTTAAAAATTTGGATTGATTGCAAAATTAGGATTCCTGAATAGTTCTTTGGAGGGTTGGAACGCAAATAGTGAAATAAGTGGGACGTTTTTTCGCTAGTGTTAGTTAAATTACACGTAATTCAGTGGATTGTGCATTTTGCGCAGTGATCGTTTTCCAAATTATCTAATTGTACTTTGCAATCCTTTGTCACGTAATTCAGTGGATTGTGCATTTTGCGCAGTGATCGTTTTCCAAATTATCTAATTGTACTTTGCAATCCTTTGTATAATTAGTGAGGGGCACTGTTACCCCTAAGCCTTTCGAGTGTCATTAGCAAAGTTAATATAGCGTTTGTATTTCTTTGACTACACTAGCATATTTGAAACTCGTCAAGTGAACGTTACGAGTTTAATATATTTATGCCAATATGTGTGCCTTCAACTCTATATTGTGCGGGTGTGTTACAGTTTTAACGGGAAAAGTGATAGCAGAGTTCTGGCATCAATACGATATGATGTGCGTCATTGTTTGAAGCAAAAAGCTCTACAAGTAGGTGATTATGGTGGCGTTTCAATACGCTTCCGCTTTGTATTGATATTCGTGGAGAAGCACGCAAATATTTTCGTAGATAAATTCAGTTGTCACGAAGGAAATATAAACTGCTAATAAAAAAATTAAAATTATATGCACTATGGACAGAAAAGATATATTTAATTAGAAAATATTTGCAACATGTAAAGGAAATGTTTTGCAATTGCGTGAGTTACGAGAACGACAGAAATTAGTCAAGCACACGCGTGTGTGAAAAATGCTTTAAATTTACGCAATGGACGAAGACGAATCTAGTTATGGAGCATTTTATGATATTTAAGTGAACCTATGCTGATAGTGATTGCTTGCATTGGTCAGGCTTTTGGGGTGCGAATTTTTCTAAGCAAATAGCCAATTATCCAATAACCTATGCATCTCTGTTTTGGAATATTTAGATTTCACAATCGAATGTGTATTGTAGCTGCGAGTGGGATTGAACAAGGTTGGGGATTATTTTTGTGTGCAATGGTCGTGATTGCCTGTAGCTAACCGTGAGCTGGGTGTGACGAATGTCGAGCGGAGTATACGGAAGTGCTCGGCGTTGTTTAGTTTATGGAACCCTATTTACCAATTCCAAGAAATTTCAATCGCCCACTGAGCATATAATAATTGAGCGTAAACTAGTGGAAGAAACGTTGCTGGGTAGAAAAATAATCGTACAAAAAGGATATTGAAATACGGCTGGCACTTCAAGAACGGACGCTGATGCAACTGTGCAAAAGCTTCCGAATGATAAAAGTTCAAAATACCAGAGTCCAAGTGCTAAGACAACAACCTCAACTAGCATAGGCAAGGAATCAACTAAGCCGCGAAGCAAATTGCGTAAACCTAAGGTTGAAATCGAATATGAAGTGGAAACTGAAACCCGTGCAACATGCCGACACAATTAGGAGAAAGGAGTAGTCAACTATATGTGTATAACCTTACAGCCAATTGAAGGGTGCAGCCTGGAAGCGCCAATACTCGCCGCTAAAGATCCATTCACCAGCATCACTTCTCACAAACCATGCTGGTTTATATTGTTTAGAAGAAGCTGGAATGATTTCGAGGCAAAATGTGCCATAAAGGGTAATTCATAACAAGTGTACACATATGAATGGGCCTTAACTCTTATTTGTCACCAATTGGACAGCTTGGTCTTTTACAATTTTAACCATGGTGTCATACACATCAGCCAAATGTTTTATTATTGTTAAAACTTTTTACAAAAATAATGAATCGCCAGTGCAAACATTTCGCACTCTACGTGAAATCGAATAATTTCACGAAATAGACCCATAAATTGGCCGGCGAGATCGTGTGATTTGACTCCTTGTGACTTCTTCCTTTGGGAATTTCTGAAGGGTTGTGTGATGCTCCTCAGACTACTGAAGCATTAAAAAACAATATTCGAGCCAACATACGCCTAATAACGCCGGAAATGTGCGAAAATGTCATCGAAAACTATAATCATCGTTTGATAGTCTGTAAAGCAGCACGAGGTGCACATATGCCCGACGTAATGTTTTATATTTAATTGTAAGGGACCAAATTTTTATAATAAATAAACATTACAGCTCAATCTTCACAAAAACTATGCTAGTCGTCAAGCACGCGTACGCGGTCGTTAAACGAAGCTAGTTAGCTGAGCTCGGTGTTGTTTATAGCTCGCTGACACTTGTGCCAGACCATCGGCACCTGTGTCCTGCACGGCTAGTTTGAAAATCATTACAATGGTGCTCTACGTGGGGCCCGAAGGGGAAACAATACCACTCGCCTTCGAGTTCTCGCATTTTTAATTTTGCTGTCGGCAGATGAACCGATTCAATTTTTATAGTCGCCCTCACCATTTGATATTAACGTAGCATAGTTTGGAGGGTTCCGTAAACTAAAGATAGAGTCACCGATAAACTTTCTTTTGGTGTTTTTTGTCTTGCCTTCGGAATAGTAAGGTCTATAGCATCTTCTGGAGTTCTTCGTTTGTGGTGGCTCTGCCGCCTAAACATGCCGATGATGTTATAGAGTAGTGCGTCCCTTAATGTTACAAAAAGAAAGGTTTGCACATTTTTATACAGTTTGAAGTTGGACAATTCTAATTTTGAACAAACTGATGGTGCCAGGGGTTTTCAAATACACTGCTTGGAGTTGCGCCAGTTTTTGCTGGGAGCTATTCTGATGACCGGCAGTGATAAAATCCACATCATCAATTCGTCCTGACCGACACCTGATTTGTTTTTATGATTGGTTAGCGGTTTTTATTAGCATACTTTCGTAGAAGACAGGGACTTGTATTCAAGGAGAGGGTTTTAAAATTATAACAACCATCTCTCCACTGTGGAAAAAATTGTTTCTTCACTAGTGAAGAGCGAAATCCATCAGTCTCTCCATGTCTGGGTCGGTATCGTAGAGACTGTCCTGTAATAAACATAAGCAGTCGAGCAGCCCCGTGGTGATCAGGAGTAGCTGCTCCTGAAGAGATAAAGAGGTCACCCCGTCGAAACTGCTTAGTTTGTTGTTTTACTAGTGTAAAGTAAACTACATCCGTCAAGTTTCCATCCCTTACACAGAGATGAGTAGTTCACTTCAGCCACTTTAACATCTTTAGGTTTGACGTTCCCCTTGTAATGTAACGACCTTCTTCGGAGAAAGTAACGGTTGCTTTTTGTGTAATGTTTGCATTTGTCTCAAGCCTCCGTGTCCGCTAACTTTAACGAGGCAAAAAAAATATTGAATTACTATATAGTAGCTTAATTGACACCTAATAGAACATTTCTAAAGATAACGTACGTCTCGTAGAGTAGAGTACGCGTGATAAGTATTTTGTAGTGTAGCTTCGTGGCTCGACAAGAACCCGCCTCATATGATCCCGTAAATGCTAGTCGTCAAGCACGCGTACGCGGTCGTTAAACGAAGCTAATTAGCTGAGCTCGGTGTTGTTTATAGCTCGCTGACACTTGTGCCAGACCGTTGGCACCCGTGTCCTACACGGGTAGTTTAAAATCATTACAACTCGCTGGGTAAGTTTATTTCCTGCCATGGAAAGAATCCTCAAATTGTATTCGCCTTTGAAGTCATATTTTCTTGAACAAGAAAAGGCTCCTAAAAGATAGACAATTTCTTTAACGACGAACTTTCTGAGGCATCCCTCTGGCTGTTGACCTCTGTTTTTCATCCAAAAGTTGAGAAAATTCAAAAAGAAGGCATTACTGTTATAGACGTGAGAAAATTAATTGATGAAGTAGAAACTTCTTCAGGAAATAGGGCCAAAGGAAAATTTGTTCCATTTAAAGTTAAAAGTTTATTGCAGCCTCTCAAGAGGATTTACCGAACAATACGAATACTTTCTGAACGAGGCCTTCCTACTCTTCTTGTGTAGAGTTTATCAGGAAATGGACTCTTCCTTTAAACGAATGACAATGTTTTGAATGGATGGACCTTAATGAACGTACTTTGGAAGCGACATCCGATGATATTTTTCCCAAAGTTGCCTTGATCCAAAAACACGGCTTGGAAATTGACGATAATATTTTATTCGATCGATTTCAAGCTTTAAAAAGCTTCCTGAATATCCAATGGAAAAATTCTGAGTTCAAGGAGCAAGTAATACATCAAAAATGGATTAAATTTTTTCAGCACAGCAACACCGAGCAATTCATGGAGCTTTTAAAAATTTGTGAACTTTTATTCTGTCTTCCTGGATCGAACAGTAATTTTGAGAGAGTATTTTCTTTAATTAATGTTCAGTAGAGCATGAAAGACTGTGAAAACAGTGAGAGGAATTGTTCTCACAAAGTACAATTTTAAGGAAATTTCATGTGAGCAATTTTATGATTATCGTAAAAAAATAAACATTTATTGAAAAAGCTATCCTCTGCTAAGAAATACACATACTTAACATTTTAACATACGATCTCTGTATGACTAAAATAATACAATTACTAATAAAATGAAATAAACATATTTAAAAATGATTTAAAACATATTTAGGCACATTTTTTATTTTGTCCTCCTTTTTCATCAAATGTCCTCCTTTTCTCTGTAAATTGTCCTCCGTCCGAACTTTTCCATCTTGTTACCCTGCTCCCGCATATAAACAACTTAAGGAGGCAATTTCTGCCTATAATTTGCTTAGTACGAAAATATACATAATCTCCCAAGACTCACACCAGCCAATTTATTGTACCAATCATGCAACCATATTAAGTTTTAACCGACTCATTATAATGGGGAGAGCTAAGTTTATCTTCAAATGTTTAACCGCTGTGCTACAATCAACATAACACAAAATAAGGAATGACAAGTTGCGTAGCGCGCACATAGTTCGCCTACATACGATTCGCACTTATGTAATGTTGACAGATACGAACAAGTGTCATTGTGGCAAAGGTAATCGAAGAAAATGGATGATTTCGAATTGATTTTGATGTTTATATTTTTAATAATGTATTATAATTTTGTTGATGAAAGTCTTCAACGGCGTAGAAGACGTTGGTGGGTTCGACCCAATAATCGAAGTCGCGATATCGACGGGTATTTTCGCACTGTGTATTTACGAATGAAGGAGTGCGATCCGGAGGAATTTTTCAAACACACAAGGATGACGAGAAACACTTACGACTTGCTCCTTGTGTTACTAAAAGAAAAGTTAACGAGATTTTCCCAAAGGCCGGCTATTCCTGCAGAATGTAGGGTGGCATTAACTTTATCGTAAGTGTATACATTGATGAATAAATCCTAGATTGAAGCTTTAAGTTATGTGTTTATGGGTAGGGAAACAGTAAGGAAAGTTATCCTAGAAACATGCGATGATATATGGGCGGTTTTGAAGGAGTTCTATGGGACCACACCAAACATAGAGGATTTCCGCAGTATTGCCCATGATTTCAGAAACCGGTGGGATATGCCTCATTGTGTTGCTGCGATTGATGGCAAACATATTAACATTCAAAATCCACCGAATAGTGGTTCTTAATATTTTCATTACAAATCGTCTTTTAGCATTGTTTCACTCGCTTCCTGTGATTCAAGATGCACATTCACGTACGTTGATATTGGTGCTTCTGGCAGCCAAAGTGACGGTGGTGAGTAATTGTGTAGAATGTTTTATGATTTCAAATATTTAAATTAACTTTTCATCGGAATTTTGGCTAATTTGGCATTTGGTAAAAAACTACTCAGTGGCGAACTGCCGCTGCATCCATCCGCGAAACTACCGAATTCGGAGGTGAACTTCCCATACTATTTTGTAGCGGACAACGCCTTTCCCTTGTAGGGAAATTTGATGCGGCCATATCCAGGAAAGCGACCGGATATCAGCAAACGTATATTTAATTATAGACTATCACGTGCGCGTGTGCTTATAGAGAGCGCATTTGAATTCTAGTGAGCAGGTGAAAAGTGCTTCAGAACTTCTTGACGTGCTTCCCTCAAAATGCAGAAAAAATAGTGTTGGCTACAATTGCACTTCACAACTTCATCAAACTAAACGAGAATGACGATAGTGCATCCTGTCCTGCCTGATGTGTATACCGGGAGAATGGCGAAGGCAGGCTAGGAGCGACAACATATTCACAAATGCCACTATGGGTTCAAATAATGCGGCACGAATCGCGTTCCATTTACGTGATTCTTTAAAAGAATATTTCTTAAATGAAGGGGCGATAAAACAAAGACGAATTGCATAGTGAAGAAAATAAAAGATGTTTGGAATTTGTAGTAATAAAATATTATTTTAAACCAAAAAATTTATACAGAAAATATTGCGAATAAAAGAAACTATTATAAAAAACCTATTCTTATCACTAAAATTAAATTTTTTTAACTCTAAGCATAAAGAAAATATTGTAAAAACTAAAGCAAAAAGCCTCTTCTGGTCACTAACATTTTATGATTTTCAGTCTGCAAAAAAAGGCATATGTTAAGGTGATGCGTTCAAACTTATCGTAAAATTTACCTCGCTTCGTTCGCTGATCCAACTCTGATCGCCGGATGTCCGCCAGATATGATAATATATCCGCCTTTGCCCGAGCCCTGTTATTGGGGCACAGCTCAGTTAGCAAAGAGGTGACAGTTAGCCCAAAACTGTCTGGGGCTTGTGTGGACTTGGTGGTGACCTTATTTTGTAGGTATTTGTTGAACGTGTTAAGCGCCGTACTCATCTCTTCTTTGAGCCGAGAGTGCGAAATCGCCTTGCACCTACGACTCTCACCGAGTAACCCCTGGGAGGAGTTACTGTCGATTTCTTCATCGAAAGTTAACTCACCCAACGTATAGTCCAGCACCGAAGAGCTTGTGCTCCGCGTCATAAAGTTAGTTGCAGACCTGCAAATAATTTAATTATTTCGTTTCACATGCATGCAAATTCAAAGAATTAAACCTGACTTCCTTGGTTGAATGTGTTCTTTTAAGAACGACATTTGTTCCCAAAACTCCGCGCACCAGAACCAGACGGAGAATGGAGTTTTTTCAGCTCCCGGCTGTATCGCTCGCGGAGGCTACGCCAGCGGCGCTCGCACATCTCCTCTGGAATAGATCTATCATAGTTTATGTTTCTTTTTAAGTAACATATTGTACTTACCTGTTCTGTGATTCCAGCCCAGATGCGCTTTTTTGCCGCGGTATTTTTGTAGCCCTCGTGCTGTTTCTTAAACAGCGCCGGTTGGTCTTTCACCAGCCCGATCAATCTTTCGTTGAAATTATCCATATCTTCGCTATACTGCATTTTCTGTTAAATAAATTGGTTTTTTCGTTAAATATATGAGTGGCCACATATCAAAGTAGCTGAAGTCGAAATAAGTGAGTTTATATATTCATTCATTTTAGTGATTTTTGTACATTACTCTACCATTCTGACTCTTGCCCGTAATTATACATCGCGTATAGCATGCTTACACTTAAAAAGTCTATTAGCTGAAGTCTTATTTTTTCATTTTAACAGGTGCTACAATATCTTAAGTTACTTTTCACTCTTATGTTTTTAATTAAAGATAAACTCTTTTTAACATAAGATCTTATGTTAAAAATATAACAGTGGAATAACCATGTTTTTCATCGCTACAAGTTTTATAATAAGGCCTTATGTTTTCTTCATATGTTTTATTCTCCTTTTATATTCATTTCATCGTAACTTACGTTGAGTTAAGCTGTTTTTATCTATTTAAAATGCAATTTTAATATCTGCTCATGTCACTTAAGATGTTTTTTGGAGATTACATTTTTCTTTTCTTATTTCTTATAACAACATAGGCTAAATTATCAGGTGCAATCTCAGTCGGAGATTGATACTTAGTCGTGTTGAACCTTGCATCGGGTTTCGGGTTAAAAATTATAAAGTAAAATAGTGTAGCTGTAAATAACGGTAAATTTATAATATTGTGCTTTTGTGCTCTTAATAGCGGTGGTTAAGAAATATGGACAAATCTCGTAAACAACAACTAAAAACTGGAATGAAAACTAATGTACTCGAGAAAATAACAATGCCTAATTGTAAGTTTGCATTTAATAAAATTTGATTAATGAATTAACTTTCGGTGATATAAAAATTATTTTTGGGCAGCGAAAGTCAACCAAAAGAATTGATTTTTGATATTCAAAGTAAAGATATATTTTTTGTTAATATTGCGCCAGGTAAATAATTTGTTATGCATGCATATCAGTTCATTTGTAAAGATTTAATAGTGATTTATGCTAGGTAATGTGGCCAATTCAGGAAAAACGACTGATGTGGCTAAAAAAAATGCTTCATCCTCTGTTGATGTGTTTCATTTTGATTTCGAATTCGATTCAGACGACGATTTAAGAGATCCTAACTTTACTCCAGATGACGAAAATACTATTTCTAGTGTTTTAAGCGATGATATTATGACACCAGCAAACGCAATTGAAACACAATCAGAACTATAACAAAATTTGGCCAGCACCCACAACATCCCCCCTAAAGAAAATGCAAAATCACGAAAAAGGAAAATAAACGTAGGTAAATCTTATATCGGCAAAGGTGGAAAATTCGTAAAGCAAAGAGAATTGCGACAATTAGAAAACTGCCGTAGGAAATGCAGGGAGAAAATTTCTTTTGAAAATCAAAAGAACATTTTTGAATCGTACTGGTCTCTTGGATCTTACGAACTAAGATTTTTTCGTGCATGGGGGTTGATAGAAGTGCGTGATAAAAAATACGAACGAAAAGTAAAACATGCTTCGAAACCACAAAACAGAGTTACAACAAATGAATATTTTTTTGGAAATTTGGAGATGAGAGTGATCAATTTTTAAAAACAGTTGTGAAGAAAAAACTACAGCCTCATAGCTCAAAAACTATTGCCGATAGCCGTGGGCGTCATCCATGTCCTAGAAAAGTTTCTTCTGAAAAGGAAACTGAAGTCATTAATTTTATTAATAGTTTCCCAGCATATGAATCTAATTACTCGAGAAGAGATTCACTAAAAAATTATTTACCAACGTATTTGTCGGTAGCCGCAATTTAAAAACCATATTCCAAAAAGCATCAAAGTCCAGTTTCTCTATCAAAGTTTTCAGAAATTTTCAAATCCTTAAATTTCGCGTTTAATAAGCCTAAAATTGATACCTGCCATAAATGTGACGTATTTAAGATGAAAATGAATTTAACAAATGGAGATGAATACATTGCCATTAAAATGCAGCACGATGAACATGTAGAAGAAGCTGACTTTGCCTATCGAAGTAAAAAACAAGATAAAGAGAAGCAGTTGGTAGATTCATCTATAGTTACTTTTGCCTTCGATCTTCAACAGTGCCTACCGACTCCTTTACTGCATTCTTCAGTATCATTTTATAAAAGGCCGTTATGGACTTTTAATTTAACTGTTCAGAATCTTAACACTGGGGAGCTCACTTGCTAAATGTGGCATGAGGCAAAAGCCCGTCAATAAAATAGCTTCATGCCTTTTCCAACATTTGAGTGGAATACCTAGTACTACAAAGCATGTTATACTTTACAGCGATTGTTGTCCTGGGCAAAATAAAAACTCTTTTATGACAATAATGTTTCAAGTTTTTATGCAAACAGAGACTAACATTGAGATTGTTGATCAGAAGTTTTTGGTACCAGGACATACTCACATGGAATGTGATGTTGACCATTCCGTAATTGAGAGAAAAAGAAAAAAAACGTCAATTCATATTCACCATCCTCGTGACTGGTTCCAATTTGTTCGATCTGTTGGGGTTAAAAATAAATTTACTGTAAAAGAACCGTCACAGGAAGAGTTCATGAACTTTTCTCTAGCTTTAAAACAAAAATTTACAATTTACAATTTAGCTCACATAAAAAAAGGGACTTAGAAGAAATGCTTCCATTAATAGACCAATGTTATCACAGCTTTTACCAAAATCTTCGAACAGAAAATATGCCGGAGTTGCACGCAGACTTAACAGAAGAAGAAGAAATGAACTGATTATTTAATCTTCATATTTTTCGGAAACATTTCTCTAAGTACTGTTCGCTTTTTCAAAATAAATCTATAACTAAAGAAAGCATAATGGCTTATTTCAATAAATTATGGTGTATCCTTTCACGATTAAATATCTTAAGTAAACTTAAGTGTAGACTTAGTGATAAATTCAGTATAATTAAATAGCTTAAGTTAGTTAAGACTTTGAAACGAATTGTTATGAATTCAATAAAATAGCCTAAGTTTAAAATTACTGCTTTTTTCACCTCCAGGATGTAAAATTTTCTAAAGCGAGTTTATCATAAAATTGATAGTTGCGGACAAGATCATTATTCCTTAAATTATCAAAGTAAACTTGATCAGATTTTTTTCACACATCGATCTCAATTTTCAAAGTGTTGAACTGAAAAATGTGATATTTCGACTTAAGCTACTTTGATTTGTGGCCACAGATATAAATACCAGAGTGGAATTGTGCTTAACAGATGAGAACACCAGTTTTCTGCATAATTCCTCACTAGCTGGATAAAATTTTACTCACCCTTTCAAATGGCAAACAACAATGTATAGTTGTCACTTAAAGTAAACAATATATTTGACATACTGACATAAGACTTTTGGTTCGATTTCAACTTTTCATATTGCGTATGTCATCCATATGTCAAATGTACTCAATGCCTTATAAAATATTCGGGTTCAACTTTTTTTGAAATTTGCTTTATGTCGGCATATGTTCATTGTAGCTCAGCCATAAATCTAAACTTGTCACCGCAAACATTAAAGCTTCGCAAAAGAATGAATCCAGTGCTTGGAATGCAAACCTATTTGTAATACCTTTTGCAACAACAGCTCGCCTAAAGAACGACGCCACAAATGATGCCTTGCGTATAATGTAACAATCTTCCTGAATCTGTTAAAGAAGCGAACTCACTTATGATTTTCAAGAAAAGACTAAGGGACAGTTAACGAATAACGATATTGGATATTTATTGGCCCTACCGTCGAGATCCTTCAAAAAACAGATACACTTACGATTTAATCTCAGACCAGTAAATTTCAACATAGCATCTTATAGCGCATTTGACCCTGTGGTCGAGATACTTGAAGGGATAGCCATTTTCAGCTCAGTGTTTTTTACTGCGTCGAATTTATACTTTTTTAACCTCTGAGACCTGATCATGAATTGGTAAAGACAAGATTGATAGGGTGACTTTACCTATTTTTGTGTGCTCTCTCATAGCGATATTCTATACATCGTCTTGGTTGCGCACCTGAAGAAACGACGGAATGCAAAGAGCAGACCAAACGATCATTATGGGACGAAAAAAGTGTGATGGGGAGTGGGCAAAGGAATGGAGGCATATATTAAAAAAAATTTTTATCTATATATTTTTTCTTTTTTCAAACCAAAAACTGCCCCATTCGAAAATCCTGTGCACGGGCCTGGATTTTTCCACAATATTCTAATTCTACGCTTAATATTTGTGGTGTACATACCTGTTTTTAAGAGTTCCTGTCAAGAGTTATCAAAAATTAAACTAATTTTTCCTAAGATTAATAAGAACTGGATGGGCTAAGCTCATATAAAATGCATGAGAGAGCATGCGACCGGTTTCTGCTCCCCGTCTGCCTCTTGCTGGTTACTTTCTTGTTCCAAAAGCTGACTAGACGCGAACTATCTGTCAAGTTGACTGATGCAAATTGTACGCCAAATTGGCCAATTTGCAAGTTTCGTCGCGAGTTTTATCCGATATTAAAACTGTAGAAAGTGTTCGCGATCTAAATTCATTCCAAGTGTTAAACATTCGATTACAGTTTGTGATTCAAGTAACTTTAACAAGTGACACTGTGAAATTAATTTAGAATTTCAAAAGGAAATGTGTAGTGCCGTCGTGAAAAAATAAAAGTGAAAAAATCCCCGTTGGCAGCACCAGCCGGAAAGATTAATTTCTCGTATGTAGCGTAAGATTTCGAAAAAGAAATTGGCTTATCTGCTACTGGACTTCTTATTGCAATTTTTGCAGCACTACATGGGTATTTATTAACAGAAAAGATCTGCCGCCGTTCGTATTTGGAGACCCTTCATAGAGACGCAAATATTTTGCTAATTAAATTGAGTTGCACACGTATGGATCACATATTGAAAATCGGCGGGTAATAAATTGTTATAAACATATTTATACTCGTTTCGCCCTTCTCACATTTGCTGTTTGTATATTTGACAGTGGTTATCAAACAAATGTGATAACTTTTTGGCTTAAATAGCTCAAATAGTTAATTTCAAAAGATTTCCATAAAAGCCATTAATATGTACATTTTCGATTCTTTTCTGAACCATCAGGGGCCGTTATTTTGAATTTTTATTGAAAACGGCTGCTAAAATTATTAAGCTGTAAATTTTCGAATTTTTTATTTGTCATCTGATTTGCATAATTAAATTAAATTAACTTGCCTTAATAACTTATAATTTCAAGTTTTATCGGAATCTGTTGAGAAACTTGGCTGCTAAGGGGCTACAGAAATGAAAAAAATGTTTATGTCACCAGCCCCTCCCCCCCCCCCTATATGGGGAGACCCCCTTAAACACTTTAAAATATGTTCTTACACTGCAAATTTCAAGAGGCACCACTTTTGACCTACGTAGAAAATTTCCTCATTCTAGCTCATGTGGTTTGCGAGAAAGCTTGTGATGCACGAACAAATGGACGGACAGACAGACAAGTCGCGATTTTACAATTTTTTAGCATATTGATGAAAATACTTTACAATATTTCAAAAATATTCTGATTTATAAATACTTTCAAGATAAGTCATTTAAAACGTTTCCATGAAAAAAATTCATTATTTCAGTTGCTACTAATATAACGAATTGCGCTTGCCTCCTGACCTTTGGCGGCCGCCACTTTGAATGCATGCATTTGATTTTGGACAATTTAAATCCCTGTGGGCTAGGACCTCATCAATCAATGTGCCAAATCTCGTTCAAATCGGAGTTTCACTCTAGACAGGGCAAAATAATTCAATTTAGTTTAAAAATTTTGGGTTTTAAATTTTCGACTTGTTTATTTTTCATTCAATTTTAATAATTTTCTGCATGATACAAGAACATAGTACAGAGATCCATAATCTCAAGTTTCATCAAAATCCGCTGGAAAATGTGACCGCTAGAGGGCCACAAAAACCTGAAAAACGCATATTTAAAACGCCGCCATTATGAAATTCGCACATGCATGATCACCGAAATAGATCTAAGTAATGCCTATCTTGAAACCAAGTTTCATATATATCAGATTAAAATTGCGACTTTTAGAAGCCTTTGAGGTTTTGAGGTTCAACTGGCCGCCATTTTGTTTTTTGTGACCTGACCTTCAAATTTTTCACGCATAATACTCATAATTTCTATCTAAATGCCGAATTTCATGAAAATCTGTTGAAAGCTTTGACCACTATTACAACAACAAAATTTTGCACATTTTCCGACCTTTGAGCGGCCGCCATTTTGTTTCTGCCGTACCGACTTTGAATTTTTAATTGTGAGATTCATTACACACATCAGTGAACCTTTGTACCAAATTTCATCCAAATCGGAGGTATACTTTGGTCAGAACAGAAATCATTTTTTTTTTGTCTGAAATGGCCGCCATTTTGTTTTTGCCCAACCGATATAGCTGGTTCTCGAACTTAACTGAGAAATTAACTCAATACACCTTTTCTGAAAATTTGGTGAAAATCGGAGCAAAATTGCAACCTCTAGCGTGGTCATAAATTTCGTTATATCCCATATATATATATATATATATATATATATATATATATATATATATATATATATATATATATATATATATATATATATATATATATATATATATATATATATATATACGAGTATATATATATATATATATATATATATATATACGAGTATATACATATATATATATATATATATATATATATATATATATATATATATATATATATATATATATATATATATATGTATATGTATATATACGAGTATATATATATATATATATATATATATATATATATATATATATATATATATATATATATATATATATATATATATATATATATATATATATATATAAATATATGATGCTCTCCGCAATAGGTTAATTTCTCTCGAGAAATTTACCTAAAAAGATCTGTAGGTGTTTCCTTTCACAAGTGAGTATTTAATATATTAATGTTTTGCATGTTTTTCATACAATGCTGAAGGTTTTTCAAATAAAAAGCAAATTTTTGATATTGTATGAAAATTTGTTTACATTTAGCAGCAGCCATGTTTGCTTGTGCAATTTGGCTCTCTCTAAGATTGTAAACAAGAGCGTAGCAGTAGGAAAAGTGTTCGCAGGGGTTGTTGCAACCATATTGTCACGTGGTTGTCCACTCCAGTATTATTTAATTACTCAATGAATTTTTCAAAACATCAGTCCGAAGTTAATTTTTATTGAAAAAAGCTTAGATCGTCGAAGCAATCGATTCAAGGAATTATATCGACCGACAGGACCGCTGGTATGGAGCAGCCAGATGGATTCCCATCGTTGGAGGAACCTGAGGAAATGTCAAATGAAGATGGTGACAGTAATCAATAAAAGGAAACATAAACAAAAAACTCTGCTTATGGTGAATGCAAACTACAAATAATAGAAGACAATGCAGAAATGATCAAACTACGAAAAGAAAATTATGAATTAAAGCTAGAGATACAGTCCCTCAATAATCTATTCAACTATTCCAGCTTTGAATTAGAGTTGCATCGTCTGATAGAGCCGTATGCAATTATATGTTACCATTGCTGTCCTCTTCAACGAAAAATGCCTGAATGCGAGTATATCCACTTTTAAAGCGAACACTACATCTGATATCAATCGAACTCCTGTATAAGTATTTCAGCCCCTTGCTCGGAAACATCGTAAGAATTTGCTAAGATTATATGACCAGGACAATCACTAGGAGGCAATCAAAATCCAATTTAATATTAGAGACCAATACATTGAAAGAAATAGTAAATTATCTTATCCATCTAATTAATGTACAACTAATATATTGAAGCAAGGATCTCTTTAATGGTGACAATAACGGCAACAAACATTAACATTACTTTAAATGCCCAAAAAGACTATATCACCCCTTTTTATGAGATTATTTTGTAATTAGTATCATTTTACATCAAACAATTACGTTAGTGCTCCTTTCTCTTAGAGACCAAAGAATATTCATAAGCTACACGCCATATTTGAACATGACATCAGGAGATAATTGCTTCCCATGAAAAGGGTTCGTCGATACAAAGTACATACACATACAAGTATGTACATTCTGATAGCTCACATATCGCTATTCATCTCCGAAAGGATAGGTTGCATCTAAACGATGGAAATTGTTTGGTAAAGTAATTCATTAAAATTTTCTACGAACCTTGTACAATCTGGCTGAATGTGGTTCCGGTTGAGGTCTACTTCAAAAGTGAAGTTGAAATTTTTTTCAGCATTCAAGCTATCGCTGTGGGTTTTTTGTCAAGTACTTTGGGTTATTCTACTTTCGAAAGCATTTGCTTTAAAAACAGTACAACAAAATTTATACGTGAATATTTCTACGCTAATGCTCAAGCAATTTTTTTCTTATGGGATATTTAGTTCATTGTCCAAACGTTCCAGGGCTTTTGTATCAATTTAATTTTATTCTGTAGCTATTTGAAAGTAGTTCACGTTAACAATTATAATTCGAATCCATCGAAAAACGGCAAAGCATTATCCTTAGCTTAGCTTTACAATCCAAGCAAACCTACACTGTAATATAATGTATTTGAAACCACAATATCCGAATTTTTCAACTCCTTCCAATTGAAAACTTTTCAAGAAACTTTAGGGGCTACATTATCTGAATTGTGGAAAAACAAATCGTTTCGACGATAATCGCGAATTTCATTTTCAAACACCACCATGAAAATAATGTTGGAAATAGTCCATATTGTTACGGATACTTTTTGGAAGTTTCCTAGAAGCGTAATGGGTTTCCCGATTGTAGTGTTTTCGGGGATGTTAAAATGTACGTTTAGGACTGCTGCCTCAGCAAGCGAAAGATCCGTGCTCAGCTGGAACGGGCTTGCCGGCAAAGCGTTGCGGTGTCGTGGGGCGAGTTCTTTCCGCCAGCGCAAGGTTGATGTTTATGGTGCATCCCTCAAAGTGGATCAAAGCAGTTCCATAAATCGATCGGTTCGTTGAATCGTAAGTAGTTTCCAGGTTTGTGTCCGGCATATTAGTAACGAGGATGTTAGTTCGGTTCTGGTTGAAATATCTCCGGTGCATTGGTGATAGTTTCGGTTCGACATGATGTTGCCCGTCCATTAATTATGTCAGCGATGCATCCGGAATTACTAATAAACTCATATCCGTTTTTATTTTGTAGTGAGTGAAGGAGTTTTAAATGCCCGTAAAGGACTGCAGCGATGGTCTTCTCGGTGAGCGAAGATATTCGTGCTCGCCCGAATTGGTCTTGTCTGAGAATGCGCGAATGCGCTGGCAGGCTAGCATTGCGGTGTCGCGGGTGGGTTCTTTTCCCCAGCACAAGGGCACACCACAAAAAAAATTTCGCATCCATCAATTAAAAGATAAACTCACGGTTTGACGGTGTCGAGGCTGAGGTACCGTACCGAAGGGATATAATACTAAAGTACAACAGACCGAGCCTGATAAACGCGCGAGGATCCACTACTCGATATTTACAACCCAAAAATAAGAGTGGGGCATCCAGGTGGAAACGGTGTCCCCTCGCACCTTCCCCCATCCGGATCAAGATCTATTGTAGACGTGGCTGTATTTTTCATACAAACACATTTCGCATGAATTTTTTCCTTTAAATGAATAATAAGAATGTCTCAGATTTATGTTAAGGTTTTATCTGATGGAATTACATAATAATTTAACATAAATGGGAAACCCAAGCGCAGGCCACTCTACCCTCCAAGAGCACCTGTAACCACAAAAAAGGGATGAACTTACCCGATGGCTAGTTCGTGAGTGGAGGAGCCATCCAACGTGGTGGGTCCCATACCTGCTCAAGGTTCAAGAGAAATGAAAGGGTTTTAAAAATTTATATTAACCGCAGGGGGAGTGCTGGTCGACAGGAATACTTCTGGAGGCTAGTATTCTTTGGGGAGTTCCGCCTCCACGTACACGAGGAAATTCCCGCAGGGAGAATGTCGGTCGGCAAAAGCACTCTTGGTGGCTAGCATCCTTTGGGGAGCACCACCCCCACGAAGCCGAGGATATGGGGGGTGCCGTGAGGTTCCCTCCTGGGATGACAGGTAACGACCCAGATTGGATCTGGACAACGCTTTGGACAACGAACTGGGCTGGCGGATGTGATGGTTTAGACCTAGTCACTTTGCACGGTAGCGCCGACACTCGTGCGTGAATGGCTCCAATTCAACTATCATTCCATCTCCGTCCCGATAAAACCTTGACAGGCCTTGGAGTACTTTCGAAGCTCGCACCATTGGGTTGGCGGTGTAGGTTCGGTTGAGACGGACTCCCGATTAGCGCTGGTCTGACTCTGAGCACTTGTCCCCATAAGGGCTTGTGCCAACTCTCGCATGGCCTCCCTGCTCTGCAAAGATAACCATGGGACCAAAAAGGCGATAGCGGCTCCGAGGGGGGACCCAATAAAACTGGAGCAACCAAAAACATATTAAAAAGATTTTAAAAAACCAAAAAAAGAAATAAAAATAATAACGACGACGCAACCAGTGGTTGCAGTCACGATGTTAACAGTACATCGGTACTAACGATGACAGTGAAGACGGACGAAAAACGGAGATTAGCAGACAGTCTGGTCCAGACTGAGATTCCTGCGGCGTTCGGGCACAACAAAAAAATTATGCGATCGCCAGAGCGCCCTATTAAGGAAAGCGGGAAACTCTGCAGGACGCTTCAGATGTTCGAGCGGTGGAAGAAAATTTAAAGGACATCGAGAATTTGATGGTCACTGCTGCGATCGTTGCCGAAGCGACCGATGCAAGGGTAGTAAATCCCGACATAATAAAGAATCGCCCTGAAGCCAACGAGGAGATTACGGCAGGAAAGAAACGAGTGACCAGACAAATAAAGCGACGTTGTGTGAATGCATCGCCAACGTCGAATATGTGGCGGAAGTACTGTATTCGGAAACAAAAAGCGATAACCTCTCCCAAAGATGGTTGCAAAGTACAATTGCCACCCAGCGACACGAAGAAGAAAGGATATTCCAAAAAGCGGGAGATGTTCTGAAAAGAATATAATCTGCATGCCACTCCCCAAAAATCAGCAAAGCAGTAAAGATTGGGCTCCTTGAACTAGAGCAGCTCCTAGACTACATAGGTCATTATCGGAGGAGCTGGTTAAAGGCCAAAGACGAGCAGAAGGCTAAAGAAGCGCTGAGGGTGAAATCTAAAGGCCACATGCAGATAGCTCCACCAGTAAAAATCAATAAAAGAATGACGTCTAGCCCGATCGAAGGAGATCGGGATATAAGAAGGAAGGAAGAGGCACTTGATGAGCGTGGAGCACCAGATCACGGGTTCCAGACAGTGCTTACAAAAGGAGTGAAGAAAGCCGCAAAGAAACTCCTTCAAAAAGTGCCAGAAAGTAAAGTTCGCGTGGATGCCAAACCAGAAAAAGGACCTGATGCAAAACAGGAGAGACAGAAGCCCCGACGAAGACCCCGGCAGCAAGCACTGCTTGTTAAACCCCAAGATGGCTGATCCTACGCGGAGGTGCTCCGGGACATCAGGGGAAACGTAAGGCCCGAAGACACCAACACAACCATTAAAGCAGTATGACCAACGCCGTCGGGCCACATACTGATCGAATTTGGAGCAGAGGCCGACAATAAGGAAGCATTCTGCAATGCAGTAAAGAAAGTCCTCGGCAAAAGCGCAACTATTACCTCGCTTGAGCCGATAGCATAAGAGACATTGACTGCGTCACGGATCTGGCCGAGGTAGAAGAGGCCATCAAAAGGGAGTTCCCTAGCGTGGGAAGGATCAAAGCGAGACTGACATCAGAAAACAATAGGGGTCAACGCATGGCCATTGTTGACTTGATTGAAAAGCACGCCGAACAATTCCTGAACAAGGGCAAAGTACAAATAGGGTGGGTTGTCTGTAGGATACGACGAAGAGCAATGCCTCTTAAATGTTTCAAATGCCTTGGCTATGGTCACACCATACAAGTATGCAAAGGACCCGATAGGAGTTCCCTATGCTACAAATGTGGTGAAATGGGACATAAAAGAAAAGAGTGTACGAAGGAGGCACGCTGTATTCTTTGCAAGGATGCTGATCCAAGACCTGATGTTGGATACGTCTTGGGATCAGGAAAATGCCGGGTTTTCCAGGAAACCCAAGCCAAGGCAAAATTAGAACTTCGATGACCCGCATCCTGCAGCTAAACCTACATTGCTCAAAATCTGCCTGAGCAGTTTGCGAGGGACATGAAAGCCGACTTTTTGCTGCTGAATTAGCAACACCATGATAAAAGTTGAGCTTCATGGTATCCTGATGAAACTGGTACTACCGCCATTTGTGTTCGAAGTAGTGATTTTCAGACGGAGAGCTGTGGACGTGGGGATGATTTTGTGTGGGTTCGGTGCTCAGGGACCACCTTCCTTAGTGTGCACCTAAGGCCGAACGAATTGATATCATCTTTCCAAGCCAAGCTTAATGCTTTGGAGGGCGCTGTCTCGAACGCAGAGAGCAACGTGCTCGTTGGGGTGGACTTGAATGCGAAAGCAATCAAATGGGGCATGCCTCAAACAGATCCACAGGGAAAACGAATCCTAGAAATGGCGGCCAAGACGGCGCTCGTCTGACCAAACACCGGAATAACGCCGACTTTCCGCCATATTGGCTGAGAAGGAACTATACCGGACGTGACATTTGCTTCGGAGTCCTTAGTACGGAGGGTACACAACTGGAAAGTATTAGAAGACTACTCAGCCACAGTTCGTCAGTGCATTCTGCTTGAGATAAGCGATGTTGTCTTCTACAAGTGGATGGAACATCGGAAGGATGGACGTCGAAAGGTTCGTCGAGGTGCTCACAACAGGTGCACCGCCCAGGGAGATCCGGAGGGGATGGAAGAACTGGCAGCTCAAGACGTGGTGAACTCAACTATGGGCATCATCACAAGTGCTTGCAATGCTTCTATGCCCCGTCGAAAACCACAGCACGGCAAGCCCCAAGTGTATTGGTGGTCAACTGAAATCGCTGAAAAATGAAGGGAGTGGCACAAGCTTTGGCGTGAGGCCCAACGGGCCCGGAACCGTGACGAGGCAAGCAACCGCGCAGCAGCATATAAGCCGGCCAGGAAATGCCTTCGCAAATTGATCAACAACAACAAGGCTCGCTGCTGACAAGATCTAGTGGAAAATGTGAACAAGGATCCGTGAGGCCTTGGCTACAAGCTAGTTATGCGAATGCTCGGTGCCCTACGAAAACCTTGTATGCATGACGCGGAAAAGATGGACGAGATATTGCGGGCACTCTTCCCCGCCCATCCCGTCCGTGTTGACGCTGTCCATGGTGAAACAGCAGTCGAGTGTCCACTCTTTACACAACTGGAACTGGAAGAGGCATTCCTTTCGTTGAAAGTGAGGAAGGCTCCAGGTCCAGATGGTGTTTCAGCTGAGGTGTTGCGGCTTGTCTATCACCATTGTCCTGACTTGCTGCTCAGCACATTCAACGCTAGCCTACGGGACGAGGTTTTCCCGGTACGATGGAAGGTGGTGAGGCTCGTGCTGACCAGCAAGGGGAAGGGAAACCCCGAATCGCCGTCTGCATATCGCCCGTTATGCGTGCTAGACACTGCTGAGAAAGTGCTAGAGAAACTCATCAAGGGAAGACTCACTGACGCGATTCCTGCTGCTGGGGACCTATCTCCTCGGCAGTACGCCTTTAGAGCAGGACGTTCTACCATTGATGCGATTGCAGAGGTGGTGAACGCGGTCCAAAAGGCAGAGGAATATAGTCGCACCAAGCGACAGATCTTTTTGTTGGTGACACTCGACGTCAGGAACCCCTTCAACTCCGCTAGATGGGTGGATATTCTGGATACGCTGGAAAACCCTTTTCAAGTTCCAGAATATCTAATGCGGCTTTTGAGGAACTACTTAAAGGACCGAAGCTACTGAGACTTGAGATGCCAGATGAGTCGCGCTTGAACATTGAACAAGTACAACTTAGGCTAGGTATGGTAATGCGCCGAGTAAAGGACTGGATGACTGCTCGCGGATTCAGTTTAGCACTAGAGAAAACCGAAGCTATCATCTTGACAAAAAAGAGAATCCCTGGAGTGAGGATGATCAGTATTGGAGATATGCGAATCGGATCAAAGCCATCGGTGAAGTACCTGGGACTACTGATCGACTCGAAGATGAGTTTCTTTGAGCAAATCAGGGCAACGGCTGAGAAGGCTGGTTCAGGAATATCGGCTCTGAGTCGGCTTATGTCCAACGTAGGGGGACCCAGCCCATCAAGAAGACGCCTCTTGATGAGTGCTGTAGGGACAGTGCTACTGTACGGAGCAGAGGTATGGGGTATGGGGAGAGCGCCGCCCTATTTATCTGCGTCGAAACGAGGATGCGAGGGAGATTGTTGTCCGTGAAGAGAGCAGCACTCACTCAACGATTGGCAGCAGTCTTGGGTCAATTGCACGAAGGGAAGGTGGATTGCGCGCATCATCCCGGATGTGAAACCGTGTCTAGATCTAAGGCATGGTGAGACTGACTTCTAGCTGACCCAGCTTTTGAACAGGCATGGGTGTTTTCAGTCTTACCTGCACAAGATTGGTAAATTACGGTCCCCCGATTGTCGGTATTGCCCAGGAAAGGAAGACAATTCCTGCCACACATTTTGTGTTGTAAGCGAGCTTTGATATGAACAATTGTAGAGGTGGGGAGACTGCTGGCAATACTCTGTTATTTGTTAACACACTACCTATATAGTTTTGTGACGCTGAAGACATAACAATGTTTTGCGCAAGATTGTTAAACGTTGATTGTGTTTGGCACAGCTCAGATTGCGGCTGAATTTTTTGTTGCTGCTGCATAGACAGGATAGACTGCTACATGCGACTATTTTGTTGCAACTCCGTAGCTTTATTAAGTGGACCCGAAATTAACTCCTGACTACCTGCTTGCTGTTGTTGGGAACTCCGATTCATATAGATTGCACCTGCATTCAATTTGGTTCTGTTATCCACGATTTCTAGAATACAATTCTGGGATTATCAGCATTCAGCTGATATATACCGGGCCTGCAATGCACCGGCAAGAATATAATTCTGCTGCTTTTACAGTTCGGAGTATTTCAAACAAGGAAGCTCTTCTTTGAATTTGGGGGAGTTTCACTTATATAGTAGTCCCATGACATCAAGCACTCACAAGTGAGGACAATGTAAGCATTGAAGATTGTTAAAGATTAAGTTCGATTGCAACTTCTTCGAATCCCTTTATATTGTTGACCTAATTCAGTGCACTTATAAAACTTTTTCTCGGTGCGTGACCGATCACCTCAGGAGTGATCTATCTCTTATTAAGCAGAAATGTCTGAAAGTCCGTTTTCGCTTTGTTTGTCTAAAACAAGAGTTGTTTTCGGTAAGATCAACTAAGTATTCGGAGCTATGTGGAGGAAGTCAAAACAACAGAAAATAAATAACATTTTTTTTTTTCTTGTTAATATTTACTCTATTTATTTCATGAAAATTCGTTATTAAAATTTGAGAGAAAACAAAGAACTGCCATTTGTCACAGTGATAATACATTCATCTCCCCTTGTGTACGCTACATGTTCAAATATATGGTGCGTTCAAATTATTTCCATAAAATAATATTATTTGTCGTCCTCTTGATCTTCTGCAAGAAAAATAAAAACAATTTCGTTAATAACAATTTTTTTTTTCGAACTGTATTCAACGAACCTTCCTCATCGAGGTGCTCATCTTCATCATCTTCAATCTCTTCTCTGTAAATTTGTAAAGAGTTAAAATCAAATTCACAATTATGCTAAGTCAAATTACTCTTCATTCTCCTCATCATCATCATCATTGTCCTCGGCTTCAACTTCAATGTCGGGGACCAGATAATATTGCAAAGGATTCGGCCACAAGTCATCCTTTATCAGTTCAGCAATTTCATCGTTCACCGGATCACTGTTGTCTGTGAACCAATCGAAGAATGTTTTGAATTCGAGATTGCGCTTGCGTTTATTCTTATTGTTAAATGGTTTGGTTAAAAGTTGTTTGAGCAGATTCTTCCCTTCCTTCCATTGTATTGTTGTACTTTCTGATGACGGGCCATCTGCAAAAGAAGATGATTAACGTAAACAAGTAGCGTTCTAACAATTGTTTTTGGCCAACGTACCCTTACTCATGGTACCCAGGTGGAATTCTTTCGTTAAAACTTTATTTTCAAAGTATGGATTTTCTTCAAAGTGGAAATTTATGCGGTAGCCAGATTTGATGTCCTCAAATTCTTCCACCTCCAACTTGGTGAGGTATTGTAAGCACTCTTCCTCTTCATCTTCTAGAATTTCTGCGATTTGTGGATGGTTTGTGAACTAGATTGATCTTGGTTAAGGAAATAAAAATGTGTAGTAAAATATAATTGGTTCGCATTCCTAATGAACCATAAGAATGCTTTAAATAATATTTAAAACTGTTTCTAGCGATGTTTATTGCTAGTATGAAATAAAACCAAATTTTCAAGCATAAACAACTCTCGTTGAAAAGGATACAGCTGTCACCCAGAACTGATTAATGCGCTTCACTATCTCGCCGCGCTTTTCAAACAAAGGTTTCCGCAGTTTATTGTATTTTTGTTCCACCTTTAGTATTTCCTCACTCGCTTTTTCATTTAACGCATCAATTTCATTTTGACAAGCATCAAAAGCTTCCAATGCTTCTGGATCTTCTTCAGCGTTATGCGCGGCGTCATCGCCTGAATTTTTTGCACGTTTCATTGCAGACGCCATGTCGGATAACTATAAACAACTTTCTGCTTAAATTACAATTAACTCCACACTAGCGTGTGATACTCAGATTAAACGCTTGCGAACGCGATAATAAAATACAATACGACAATGGAAATGACGGCTTCCTACAAATTCACGGTAATACAAACGCCGGTTAATCCTCCAATTCTTCTTCGTTTGACAACACCGAATTTGACAAACCCGATTGTCAGGATAGTGCGCGGGAAATTTCCCCAATGGTGAATGCGTTCAGAAGTATCGACAAATTTTAATTCTACTTTCGCCTAGTAAAAATTCCATGTGAACATAAGTATCAATTTGATTAAAATTTCAACATTAAAATTAGTAAATTATTATTTAGTTATTAAAAACCACATTCGCATTCTTGAGCATCATTGGACAGTCTCCAAACTAGGCATATAGGGCAATGACTTTGTCTCCAACGAGGGAAATTTTAAAGGCGGGCAATTGGTGCACAAGTCAATTGAAATCGCAGTGTGTCGACGAGTTTTGATGTTTGGGTGATAGATCCAAGTTTTCACTCATTTTTCTTGCAATTATCCAAACTAAACAACCAGAAATGTCATCAGGCGAAGGGCAGACTATCGGCAATTCGAATCTGCAAAAGCAGGATCTATCACAATTGGTAAGTTGTGCGGAATTTGCGTCGGGAAACGAGTGATTGTGTTAGCTTTCGACTGTTGGAATCCATGGCTGCGGAACGGGGCACAGCCAGTTCGGCGCGGCACCCGGTGGATGCTTCGTGTGAAAATAGGTGAAAGGCCGGAATGTCCGACATTGCACGTGGCATGTTCTAACCATAATTACGTTGATTTTCGGTGAAATTTGCGCAAAAAATGGCGAAATTTGGCGCAACAGTGTCGAAGTTCCATTCATGATGAGTCGTCTATCCAGTCCAATATGTCGGTGGCGCTGACGGTGCTGACGCAATCACACATTCCCACAAAAATCTAGCACATGGCACCTGAATCCTAGAGTGCAATGGAAAAAAATTTAAATTTTCAACATTTCTGTATCGTAGGATATCACCAAGTTGACGCCACTTTCGCCCGAGGTAATTTCCCGCCAGGCAACCATCAATATTGGCACTATCGGGCATGTAGCGCACGGCAAATCGACTGTGGTCAAAGCCATTTCGGGCGTACAGACTGTTCGTTTCAAGAACGAACTCGAAAGGAATATCACTATCAAATTAGGTAAAATAAATTTATTAATTATGTTTTGCTTCAACTTGCATCATCAATTATTTAGTTTACAAAATCAGAAATTCTTTAATTTTGAACCGATTGTAAACACCGAACGCGTCCCACTCGATAAGACAGCATCTTTTGAAAAATATTTACAATAAAACATATATTTAAAACATGTCGCATCATCAAGATCACTTTACATTTTATTCGACCACTGGAATGGTACACTTAACCTCATTTTGTTGTACATGGCTTTGTGATTTTCTTGTGGGAAAGCTATACATGAAAATCCGAAATGGCGTTGATTTTGTGTACAGCTGATACGCCAACTGACCACTGCGAGTAATATCAACAAACTTTACGATAAGAATGCGATAACAAAGGTTTTGCCCAATTGCCCATTCAATATGGCTGCGTGATCTGGGCACCCGTAAAAATGCAAAAAAAAATTACTTTACATGGATAAATTGTGCGTCGGGGCCTCGTCAAAATACATTTAATCGATTTTTTACATTCATTACTTTCCAAGTGGTTAAACAAGTCGAAGGAAAAGAGAGCTCCCGTCAGAAGGGTTTTGCAAAATATTTAATAAATCATCACTCATACATATATGCCGTGAATTGCGCTCGGAAAACTAATATATCGTTATTACGTATTACAATTTGCCATTTTATTTTCAGTGTGTTGACCTCATTGTTTGAATAGTCATGGTAACATAATGTTACAAAATATTTCTAAGATTTTCATCAAAATTCTTACACGCATTTTGCGTTTTTCCCCTCATCCCGCACTCCACCATGCAAATGCTTCTAGTTTAAGACCTGTTTTTTCTGTACCTCCATTCCCTACTACTCTTTCCATCACTCTTTCTCCGGCGCACAACGCTTGTGCGATCTGCATTCACATCTCGTCGCTTTGTCAAGTGTGCCAGCCAGACAATGTTTAATATATCGGTATAAGGGGGGCACACAAAATGTGTATTAATCCTTTCATGAATATCTAGTCCAAATTCATGATCAGCTCTCAAAGATAAAAAAAAATTCAATGTACGATGTATTCATAAAAACTCTTAGTAACTGTCTCTTCAGTAGCTCGCCTATAGGGTCAAAAATTGCTTATGATACTGAGCTTCAATAGCAGAACTTCAGGTCCACTCTTCAATCAGTGTTCATTAAATGTTCCCTAGTCTTTTCTTACATACTAAAAGTGAGTTTGCTTTCTTAACCATTTCTGGTAGATTGTCATAGCAGAGCATCATTCATGGCATCGTTCTTTGGACGATCCGTTCTGGCAAAAGGTATTACGAATTGATCGGCACTCCTCGGATTATATGAGTTGATCTGTGATACCTTAATTAATGGTGTTCGGTCCGATCCATTCAATATTTGTAATCGAATTCATCTTCACAAAATACTCCAACTGAAAGTAGAAATTAAAAGGAACCTTTTTATTTCTACTTTCATTCGGCCGAACCATTAGTTTTTAAATTTTTGTACATAAACTTAGCTTTCTCCATTATAATGATTTGACTAAAGGTTAATGATTTTGCTAATCGGTAAAACAAACTAGTTTGAGTAAGCATTGGCAGTTTCAGAATGTTTTTATACTTTTTGGTCAGCAGCCTGGAAATACTATTAAGATGCTGCTTTGCCGATTGACTCCAAATAAGTACTCCATAATATTGGGGCTAATTGCTAAATTATGCGTGGCAACCAGGTCATACGATGATCTAGGATAAAACTAAGATATTTCATTTCTAACACTCTTTGCAATTTTTCTCCGTTAATATTTAGGTCGACATCTATGTCTCGTTTGTTCTTTTGCTTAAAAACAATCTGATGGAATTTTCCCAGATCCTCGTTGATAATGTTCTCAATGGCAGTTTTGTCTCGTCCTGAATAAAGTAGAACTGTGTCATCAGCATATGTGTGATATCCCGTCAGTCCACATGTATTTAGATTATTTCTGTATAGCAGGATCAAAGTGGGGCTAAGTATTGAGCCTCGGGGAACTCCTGTTTGCGTAGGTGCTCGGGCGCCCTAAACATTGTTCTCTGCGATCTTCCCTCCATGTAACTTTTAAACAACTGCTTAGGACTACATTGAATACTATACGATTCGTTTACGAAGCAAGAGGTCGTCATCAACTGTGTCAAATACATTTTTCAAATCCACAAAAATTGCGATGACATAATCACCTCTGTAAAATCCTACATTGATGAAAAGTGTGACAGAAAGTAGCGCATCCAAAGTACTCTTGTTCTTTTGAAATTCAAACTGATGTTGGCTTAAAATAGAGTTTTAAACTAAGAATGATGTCAATCGATTGTTTAGTATTTTTTCAAATATCTTGCTAAAACCGTGAGCAGCGCAACCGGGCAATAGTTATTCGGGTAAGATGATCACCCTTAAATATAGGAACTACTTTTGGAAATTTTTCTCCTTTTGGAAATGACCCATTCCTTATATGCACGTTTATAAAATTTGCCATAAGCTCGGCTATGTCCTTGTGTTCTGACGCCGCCTCGATGAAATAAAACAATTCTCTTGAGTTAATTGAAATGGCTGACTTTATTTTCCTAATTTCTTTGTTTTTATACATTCTAATGTGGGAAAAAGTTCAGTGAGAAAAATTGTTATGCTGACGGATCATAATGATCCGTGAGACAAATTTTTCAATGTGAAAATTAACACTGGACATATCATCTTACTGTCTGGTATTTGGAATTTGTAGATGAATCTGATGATGTTGGGAATGTTAAATGTATGAAATGTAGATTCTGATGATGTTGGGAATGTTAACTATGGGAATATGTGTTAGATAATTAGATTCATGGGAATATTTTTCTTTATAGAATTTATGTGCGAACATTGCCGCCCACCAAAATCCAACTCGGCTCTTAAATTTGATGTTCCTCATACCATGTTGATAATACTTGTCTACTTTTTTGGTTACGTTGTTCCCGGTGGCACGTTTTACATCGAATTAGAACAACTGCGACTAGGACTAGGATGCATGAAGTCAATATTGCTGTTATTGCCAGGATTCCATGATACTGAACTTTCTTCCATGTAGTTTCTATTGCTTCGGATAATAACTTTTTCTGCTCGGTAGCGATCGTTTCAAAAGATTCGAATGGCTGAAGTATAATTGATTTTTTAATATGCTTCAAACTGATCGGTGAGGCGCTTAAATTAAAAACTGGTAGTGAGGGTGTGATGTATCCTAGGATTGATGACTTTGCATCGTCTTTTGGGCCGAGAGAATAAACTCCTTCATGTGAATGGAACAATCTTCGTCCTTGATTCCTTGCAGATTGTTTGGGCATGTGTAGGTTCTGGTGCCACAAATAGCCGAAGGTCCCGTGATAGTAACTGTTTTAACACAAGACCTTCCACAGTAAATCCATGTGTGGAGCAGTTGTCCATTGTATAACATACTCCTTGTAGATTTCCTTGATAATGCAGTTAGATTTAGTACGTAGATCAATTAGGAAGGATGATGATACAAGGTATTTATCGCTGCTGATTTTTTGGGCGTTGAAAACATCTGCTAGAATATTATTGCTGATGGTAAACCCAAGGTATGTTTTCCCACCAGGTTGGGGCATGGAATTGGCTTTTATTAAGTCGAATGGACATTTGTCGACAATAGATAGATGTTCTTGTATGTCAATATATTCTTCATTGCGAAAGACTGTTATGTGCAGTAAATCCAGTTGAGGAGATAACAGAGCATGTGCTCTTTGAATGTCAGTCTCCAGTTCTGCTAACTGGATACATTCCCAAATTCCAGTTCTTGTATAAAGAGCAGTTAGAATACGGTTGCATTTACTTTGCACTTCTTGAACGAAATTCATTTCTTGGTGGTACGTTCCTAGGAACTGTATATTCATAGCATCATGGTCAGAATCCTCTCGAACCTGGTTTACCCGTTTCAATCCTTCCTCAAGCTGTTCTGAAAAGTGGTTAAGTTGCATTTTCATTCTACTAGATGTTCTTTTGAGGATTTTCGTTGCTTGAAGGATGATTCTACCTTGATGAGTAAGCAATTGCTGTAGTTTTTCTTGATTTTTTTGCCAAGTTGTTGACATCGGCTATCACTTGATCGTTGACTCCAAATACTGCTGTCAGTATCCGCCCAAGCAGTCCACGCTTAACGCGATTCGTGATGAATTTCAGAGTTTCAATTTCACAATTGTTCCTTCAGTGTATTTATTCAAGTGACTTGCCAGACTTTTGCATTGTATTTTCATTGTTATCCTGTTTCCCAAGGTGCAGAGGTTTTTAATTCCATTGTTGACCATCTCTAACGTTTGACCATCTCGGTCTAAGTTTCCTCCTTCTAAGCGTGTCTCTCCTTCTAAGCGTGTGCCCTCCTTCTAAGCGTGTCACATTGGCTGTGCCTTGAGTTGGTGTTACCAAGGTACATAATGTCAGCAACGTTGTGAGCAGCAGTCTTGAAAAAGTCCCCTTTTTCAAAGTGGATTCTGCCTTGCCTCGTTTGTTGTGCATCATGTTTATCGTCGTGTCCATGGAAGTGGTTTTTCGTTTTTTCGTTAAGGTTATGTTGTTTGACGCATGAGTTGTTTTTGGATTTTCTTGTGGTTTGAGCCATTTTGGTCTTTGTTGAAGTCTGTGAAGGTACTCTCTTGACCATCTAAACCAAAACGAAAGCTTCACCGCCTGCACTATTCTTCATCTTTTCAATAACGTTAGGTTCGCTTCTTCCAAATCACTCTTGACCTCAAATAAGTTGCGACCACTCAAAAAATGCCCTGGTGTTAAGGCGGCGTTGCCTGAAGGATCATCGCTTATCTCGGTTAATGGTCTAGAATTTAGGCACGCTTCTATTTGTGCAAGAAGTGTGTAAAACTCTTCAATGGTTAGCAGCTGTTTACCAATGACTTTAAACAGATGACGCTTCATCGATTTGACACCAGCTTCCCAGAGTCCACCAAAATGTGTACTTCCGGGAGGTATGAATTCCATTCTAGGCCTTCTCGAGCTAGTAACTCCATGCTTGTGTGTATCCTATTGGCACTAACAAAGTTAGTACCGCAATCACTGTAGAGTCTGCGGCAATTTCCTCGTCTGGCAATAAATCGTCGAATTGCTGCAATGCACGTGTCTGCTGATAAGTCTGAAGCTAACTCCAAGTGGAAAGCCTTTGTTGACATGCAAACGAAGATGACTACATACGCTTTGGTAGTTTTCGCACCTCTTCCTCTTTCCATTTAATTGTTATCGGGCCAGCATAGTCGACGCCAGTATTTTCGAACGGAATTGATAGACGTACGCGAATATATGGCAATGCTCCCACTAGTTGGTAATTGGGCTTTGTTGTCACCTTAAATTAAAACAGGTAAGACAACTATGAATTTCCTGCCTTTCGAGTGAAGAGCAGGATATTATCCAATAGTCAAGTCAAATCGTTGCAAGAGTTAATTGGGTGCCCCCGTGCATGGTTTGTTAATGAGCTTTTTTGACTAGTAGCTCTGCTAGCTTGCCTTTTGGTATGATAACTGGATGTTTTGTATTCTGTCCTACCAATGCAAAGTGTAGTCTTCCGCCCACCCTGAGGATGCTCTCAGAGTCTAGACCAGGAGTTAGTGATCGAACGTTACTCGATTTAGGTATGGGCTTTTTATTCTTGAGATGCTGAATCTCTTCTTGATAGGCTTGCTTCTGTGCTAACATTATACACATGTTATGTGCCTGTTTGAGTTCTATAATGCAGAGATTGCCTATTTTTTTTTTCTTGCAGGTGTACGACAATTGTGAACAAAACGGTTGCAATAGGCTATCACTCGATTCAGCTTATTGAAATTTGAGTAACGTGAGAATATCTCTGGTTCGTCTGACGCCTTTGTTACTATGAGTGCAACTTCACGCCTTTCAACTTTCTGGCTTTTCTGTTTAGGTACTGTACCTTTGTTTAGTTTTATCTCACGTTCTCTTAACCATGATGGTCCATTCCACCATAATAATCAATTCGGCTGGACTCTAACCTCGCGTCGCAAGATCGGCGGGATTTTCTTGTGATGCAACATGGTTCCAGTTCGATGGCCATGACTTCTGTTGTATAATGCTAACTCTGTTAGCCACAAAAATATTCCAAGTAGATGCAGGTTTCTGTAGCCATGCCAAAACAGTTTGTGAATCCGACCAATATTTAACTGGGACTTGTCCCCATCGGTGTGCTGCAACGACTTGCTCCATGATATTGGTTAACAATACTGCTCCACAAAGCTCTTACCTAGGTATCGACTCAATGTTGCTGGGTGACACCTTCGATTTAGCGGTCAGAAGACATGTGGTGATCGACGATTCGTTAATGATTCTTTTGTATATGGCTGCAGCGAATGCCAGTAGTGATGCATCGCAAAATCTCGTTCCATATGTCCATCGTTGAGATGCTCTTTCATGAATTCGCTGTATTCCCTTGTGTATGGCTGGATCTCTTTGAAAATGCTGCTCTAATTGACGAAATCGAACAAATGCTGCCTTCTATGTGTCGCTTATATCACTTTCCTGGTTTGTATTTGATTTGAATGGTAATCGCACTGAATAGGACCCATTCGAAAGACGTCGTGTGAACTTACGGTAGTGCTCTTCTGCTTCCCTTTCCTCTGCTGTCAATGGCATGGTTGATGGAGTTTTCTCAAGTTCCCAAAAACATTGCGTCGTTTATCCAGTTCATCGTATGATACCATAACTTAACCCTTTGTCTGTCTTTTGATTGTGCCACGGGACCAAATAACACCCATCCGAGCTTTTCTGCTGTGCCGATGGATTTCCTGTTTTTAATCCAGGTAGTAGGATTTCGCTACGCATATCTGCTCTAATCATAAGATCGATTTTAGAAGGCTTATGATACCTCAGGTCTGCTAGCTCCTCTGGCTTCAGCCCTTCCGGAAGATGTCTGACTGTTTGTACAGAAGGTAAAGGAGTTGTAATGACGTTCAAGATGAGTGGGTGGAACATCAATCTTTCTTCCTTTCCATTTTCTCCTTTCACATGCGCTACAATTGTTGTCTGTCCACGTGTGGTAACTTCATGATCTCCACCAACACCTCCAATAGATAAATTAGCCTTTCTCCTCTTGGCATTTAATACTCTCATAGCCGCTTCACTAATAAGTGATCTTTGTGCTCCATTATCCAATAACGCCCTCAGTGTGATAATTTCCGCTGTCTGTGGTCCAGTGTTGAAATGTGCGCTCACACGAAGCAACGCTGTTGCTAACAAAACTTGGCTTCTGTTGTCAGCTGTGCACATACATGTGCTGCTATTTTTGGTTCCTTCCGGGCTTACTGACTGTGCGGCAAACACATGCAATGTTGTGTTGTGTTTTTTCCCGCACACCTTGCACCCACGTTTTGATGAGCACTGGTTTGCTACGTGCTGATCGCTGAGGCAGTTGAAACATAATCGCTTCGAATTGACCAGTTCTCGTCTTTTTTGTATACTTGTCTGACTAAATTTTGTGCAGTTGAATAGCCGGTGATCTTCATTGCACATTGGACATTGTGCACTGGTACTGGCTGAATAGAAGGCGACCGCAGGCCGCTTAACGTGGTTTCATACAAGAAGTTGATAGGGCTTCCAGCATGACGAATCGGTTCTTCGGAAAAGTCAGTTCTTGAGGACCTGGAACGTTCTTTGACTGTCCGATTTCCTTCTGCCATTCTTTCCTGGTTTCCTCATCCAGTTTTTGATTGAGAAAGAATGTAGCAACCAAGTCGAACGCGTTGACATTGAGGGTTGAAAGCGTGGTCCACCATGCGCTTGAGCTGTTTTACGTCGTCCTTGTTGCATCGTGGTAAGTCCCAAAACCTTTGCACCATCTCGTTTGAGATAGCTCTGTCGTTGTCATAGCGCTCGTATAATAATTCCCACGCTGGCTGATAGTTGGCTTCAGTGACAGTCAAGTGCTGAATGATGTTCTCTGCCTCATTTCGTAACAAGTTTCGAAAATATTGTAGTTTCTGCCCCGCATTAAGTTTCTCGTTCTCATGAACCATACATTTGTAGAGATCCCGAAATGACCACCACGACGAATATCGGCCATCAAAAGCTGGAATCTTTATTCTTTCCAGTTTGATGGCTTCCATCTCATTCCCTGAAGCTTTCGCAGTGAAAGAATTTCCCTCGTAATCTTTCATCTTCTCTAAGAATTGCGTCTCATAGTCTAGAGCTATGTTTTCCAGCGCCTCAAACTCCTCAATATACTGTATGCGCTCCTTGTCACTCTTCATCTCCTGGCATACCAACGGATGACTAGCTTCGCACTTGCTCCAAAGTCCCTGCAGCTTTTGAAGCCTTGCGTTGAAATAAGCAAGACTGTAACCCCTCGTGCTATCCTTTTTGAAGTTCTCGATGAGCCTCTGGCTTGCTCTAATGTTGAGATCCTGGGTTGGTTTTTCCAACATCCTTGGCTAATGTTGAACCTCTGTCTTCTTAATCTGCTTCTTGACCTGCTTCTAATATCAGCATCTGATATCCGGATCGGCGGACCAATGTTCTGACGCCTCCTCGATGAAATAAAACAATTCTCTCGAGTTAATTGAAATAACTGACTTTATTTTCCAAATTGCTTTGTTTTTATACATTCTAATGTGGGAAAAAGTTCTGTGAGAAAAATCGTTATGCTGACGGATCATATTGATCCGTGAGACAAATTTTTCCAGGTGAAAATTAACACTAGATATATCTTCTTACTGTCTGGTATTTGGAATTTACAGATGAATTTGGTGATGTTGGGAATGTTAAATGTATGAAATGTAGAATCTGATGACGTTGGGAATGTTAACTATGGGAATATGTGTTAGTTAATTAGATTCATGGGAATATTTTTCTTTATGGAATTTATGTGCATCTTGATTATACTAATCTCATTCATCATGATGCTATCGATGCCTGGCGCCGTATTTTTTCTCAAAGTTATTTAATAAGTTCGCCGCGTCACGTTGGCACGATGTATTAGAGGGCCCATCAAGATTCAGTTGAAAGTTTTGTGAAGGGGTGAAGAGTTATCCTTTATCTCATTTATTATTTTCCATATTTCATGGGAGTTGTCAGTCACTGTTTCCATTCTTCTTGAGAAATATGAGAATTTAGCCTCTTTCACCAGTCGTTTCGATTCTTTTTTCGCTTGCATCTATACAAACTTGAGGGCTTGGTTTCCATTGTTCTTCCTGTAGTCCATGTATGCCTTCCGTTTTTTTTTAATACTTCCCTCAATTACTTTTTTCGTTATCCTAGTCCGTTGTCGACATCTGATTTTTTTTTCAGTAGTAGAGCTTTGCTCCTGCCTGTCCGTCCGCCCACCCGTCCGTCCGCCCACCCGTCCGTCCGTGTGTCACATCACTTTTTCTCGCGAACGACATGAGCTAGAAATATAAGATTTTGTAAGTAGGTGTAAAGTGACGCCCTCTTGAAAAATTCACCACAAAAAAAAATTTAAGGTGTTTAAGAGGGGGTCTCTCGATATGCAAGTAGGGGAGTGGCCTCTGAAAAAGAAAATTTCATCACATGTAGGCAATATGGGTGTCAAATGAAAGGTCTTGATGAGAACTTTTCAAAACAGGTCTTAAATGTCAAGTTTTGCTTTGAGGGGTGTAGTAGAAGGGGAAATGTACGAAAATTCTGTGTGTGTTTTACAACGGACCTAGACACTACAAATATATAGGAATTTTGATAAAAATTTTAGAAATGGTTTGTAATATTGATGTGTTATTATGACTAACTAAGCGACGGGGTCAAAACACTTGAAACAAAATGGCGGCGAATTTAATAACATAATAACCAGGATTTAATTTTTCGAACTCAATTTATGGAATCTGTATATTAGTCAAGTTTTGATATGCATAAGATATCGTTTGATTTACTAATTGTTTTACAAAACCCTTCAGGCAGGAGCACTCTCCTGCTACTGCAACTTGTTTTACTTGCATGGCGTACTTCAATTATTATAACGTTTTATTTATCAGGCGTCACTCTCTTGGTATTTTTTGCGTATATTCCTGTTCCTCGATCTCTTCCAGGAGAATATTGTATTATATCCTTCAATACAAGGTGCGTTCCAAAATAAACGAGACTTTTGTTTTTAGTGGCGCCATCTGTACATCCCTCCCTGACTTCCAGTGAAGGTTTGGTGACATTCGGTTCAGTGGAAGCGAAGTTATTGCGTCTAAAGTGACAGTATGTTTGTGTCATCGGTACAAGCCTTTTGGATGCCCTCTTCGTGGCCAAATGCAATTTCCCGAATAAATAGAAGTCACAGGGAGCCATATCAGGCGAATACGGTGATTGATTGATGGTTAAAATGTCAAAAAATCAGTCACAAGAGTGGATTTTTATGACAAAAGTTTCGTTTATTTTGGAACGCACCTCAACTTGTGCGGAACAAAACGTGCACAGACCTTTCGTAAGCCCAAATGATCGGTTAAAATGGGACAAATCGATGTTTTGGAGATATTCAACTCCGATTCCATGAATTTCAACGATGATTTCGGCTCATTTTTGATAAATTCACGCACAATTTCGATGGAGTTTTCCGTGATCACTGATTTTGGGCGGCCCGTATGTTCATCGTCACTTATGTCCTCACGATCATCTCGGAAACGTGTAAACCACTCACGAACGCACGAGATAGACAATCATCGCCATAAACTTTTTTCATCAATTCAAATGTTTTGGTAAACGTTTTACCGATGTTAAAACAAAATTTGATATTTGCTCTTTGTTCGAAACTCATTTTTGTACCGATGACATAAACATACTGTCACTTTAGACGCAATATCTTCGCTTCCACTGAACCGAATATCTCACCACACTTTCACTGGAAGTCAGGGAGGGATGTACCTTTCCAACGCACTATCTCATTCACAGATGGCGCCACCAAAAAAAATTTATTACAAAAGTCTTGTTGATTTTGGACAGCACCTTGTATTATAAAATCGTGCTTCTCCTGAGGAAATCCATATTTCATTGAGAATAATCAAATCGATGTCAGGATTTTGCTGCAGATAAATCTCAATACCATTTAGCTCGTGTCTTAAGCTTCTTATTTTAACATATATGAATGTCAAATTTATTCCACTTGATTGATTTTTAAGATTAGCAATCATCGAAGTCGTAGTCGGTGCTCCTCCTGGAGATCAATATTCTACGTTGAAATTCCGGACACTCTACCGAGTCAGCTCTGTGAGAATGATTAGCATTATTATAGTTTCCAATACAGTTGGAGCACTTCTCAAGCGTACTTTTACAGTTTTTTAGGTAAAAACTTTGTGGAGAGGAATTTTTTCTGTAAAATTATTAGAGAAGAAAAATGTTAGAAGAGTGGTCTCGACGTGTGTACTAATTCTCATCGGGCCATCATTCTTATTAGATACACACCGGTGATGGCGAGAATTAGTACACACGTCGAAATCACCTTCTAACATTTTTCTTCTCTAATAATTTTTCAGAAAAAACTATTAAAATAAGCAACTCAATCATGTAGCTGCAAAAGAATTTCGTAAGTTATTTCAATCTATCGGAGCCATCTGAAAAACGAGATCAATATCTACACGAAGCAAAGAAAGCTCACTGTAGAGCAATAAATTATCGTAAAGTTTACATTAAATTGATGTTAAAAGAATGAAATGATCAATTTAAAGTTTAGCAAAAACATCAGATATCTTAAAAGAAGTTGAAGACTTTTCGCATTCCATTCCTTTCAATGCTTCGGCACAAGTACTGGAATTTAGATGTGTGCATTATCAATTCCCATTTCTCGGGCATTGAAATTCTCAACTCTTCAAGTGCAACTACTTATACTTGGAATTGACGAGTGAATCAACCACTATCTATGCACAGCTCATTTAAAAATGTTGGGAGTATCCGTCGACCGCAACCTAAAATTTGATGCCCATTTCCTGTAATAGGGCTGCACTCTCAAGCTTAACAACTCAGTTCGTTTCATTGTTTTTTTGGGTCTTCTACTCGGATACTTTTTTAGCAAAACTAATGATAATAACGTAAAACATAAATTCACGATCTGAATTGATAAAACCAAAATATCCGAAAATAAAAGAATGAGAGAACGTTGACCAGACTCACCTCGAAAAGTTAATGGGTTAGGTTATGTACACTTACCCATCAAGTCTGGTCCATGTTTTCACACACTTTCACTTTATTCTTTCTTGAAAATCCGTCGGGCCTTGCTTTGTTGTGTGAGCAGACGCGTTTCGACTCCTTTAACTCATCTTCAGTGTTATTCTCTTTCACACATCCTTTAGACACTGAAGATGACTTAAAGGAGTCGGAAACGCGTCTGCTCACATAACAAAGCAAGGCTCGACGGCTTTTCAAGAAAAAAGAGAATTGGCCTGCGAATATCAAATAAACATAATAATTGACTACTTTAACTTTAGCACTACAGCCCCTTTCGGGCCTTCGCTCAGAGACAGAGTATCTCATTACCTTGATCGAATGTATCGGCACGCGGGAAGGTGATATGTTCAGTACCGCACTTTCGCTCTGTGTCCGTCCACCCAGCTGCGATACGTTCTGATTTGGAACCAGTACGCATCATAACTGAACGGACTTATAGTCCGTCCGAAGAATCACTCGAAACAGATCTCGTTGTCCCCAATGAGATTCGAACCAAGCACCTTCGGCTTACGGGGTGAGTGCTCTAACTACACCACGCGGACTACGCACACAAACCGTTTGAAAATAATTATCAACTGGGGCATGGATTACTCTCGAAGGACGACAGATTAGCTGTGAAGAATACAGATATGCACCCTTTCACTCTATTACTCGGTGCCTTAGACTATGCCAATCACGTAGTTGAAATAGATGGAAAGTTTAACAGTGCTGATGACTCTTCTTCGTAGATACAAAGTGTAAATGAAGAGCATGATTGTAGTACACGTTGTGAACCTTCTGCCTCAATGACCTCCACAGATTGTCTGCCTATCGCGTCTCCGGTCCTAAAAGGTTAACACATTGTATTATGCTATTCATCATTGTTTATACTTAAATACATTCTTTCTCAATCTGGAATTTAAAAAACAATTTAAAGCATTAAAACAATAAATTGATATTACAATAAAACAATATAAAATGAGACACCGTAATATACAATTCTACCAATACTAGTTTTATAATGAGGCATCGAATCAACTCGCGTTGAGAAAATGATGTTCATAAATGAAATAGGGAAGGATTTCCCCACTGAAGTTTTTTTAATTACTTTATTGACTTTTCAATAGAAATGCTACAAGTATTTGAGGTGGTATAAATGGTTTTTAATATTTGAATATTCCAAAAATTAATTTTGAGAACAAAATATAAACATATCTTCCATTTTTCATGCATCATTTTCTATCCCTCTATAAACTATTTTTTTTATCATTCCCAATTTACCTTTAAAAAATTTGTTTGTCCCATTCAATTATTTTTTTGCACTTTGCAAGTAACAGATGAGCTAAAGAAAGAGAAACATCAATAATTATTCAAAATACGAGTAAAATCAAACATTTTAGATTGTACAACCACAAAAAGAAGAGTTAAAAACAAATATATTGCTGGTTCTTTGTAATGTTCAAAATGTCAAAGACAAAAAATCAAAATAACTGAAAGGGGCACGCATTCTCCAACATTTCCTTTATTCAAATCAAAATCCTTTCTTCAGTATTTGTTGTTCTCAAATGTGATTTGATAGATTGTAATGATTAATTCAAGTAAATATTAATTTTCTTCACCTCCGATCTTCGAATTAAATTACAAAGAAAAAATAATATCCAGCAATTTATTTGTTTTTTTCTCTTGTTGCAGAACGTTTAACTGATAGTGAATTGACCGAATTGACAAATTCGCCGAGTAAACTTCGTAAATTCATACAAAAACAGAACGAAATACGTCGCTACAACAAGAAAATCACAGCGCGAAACAGAATCAACAATTACTTGAGCAATTTGTCACACGATGAGAAGGTGAAACAAGCGAAAATCTGCCAATTTCTCGACATTGCACCGAACGATGAGGATTTCGTGGGTCTATGCACCGCAACGCACCAAGCACCAAAATATGTCGTGGACGAGAATACAATCACCAGAGATCTCAACTACTCAGACACGGAGAGCAATGTTTCCGTGTCGGGATCGAGCAAACAGTCGTCGGAGTTCAGCGTGCCATTAAATTTGGTGTTCGATTTAAACGATTATGTAATGGACACAGCTGAGGATTACTCGGGCTCTCCAGCTGCAAAGAAGCGCAAGGAAGAATACACAGTGGAAGCCATTCGGTCCGTCGAGGAAATCAATACGGAGCCGCATTTCCACATCAAATGGAAATATTATCCAGAAACCCAAAACACATGGGAGCCACTTAGCAACGTTAGAGATTGCAACTTGCTTCCGGGCTTCATCAATGATATGGTGGAATTGTACAGCACTACAATTTGGAGAATTTTAGAGGAAATCATAAACACGATTGAAGTGGGAAATGAAACCGTGGATGTGAAGAAAGCAGACGAGTATGATCCTTATGCATACGTGCTGGATTTCATTCTTCTGGCTATATTTAAAAACTCCGGGTCGAAAAGGAAAAAGACGGAAGAGAAAATCATGAGCAGAATTAGGGAACGGACGTTAGTAAAGCCTTATTACTACAAAAGAAAACAACAGAAAATCGAAATCACCGAATGGATGGATGCGATTAACCGAATCGAAATTAAAGCTAACTTGAAAGTAGAAAATGATGTGGACTACGAATCGCCCCCGAAAAATTTCACGTACACCATGTTGAACGTACCGGGACCTGGAGTCGTCATTCCTGACGAGCCACCAATCGGATGCGAATGCGCCGATGGGTGTAACTTTTACTCACATTGTTGTGGCAAACTTTCAGGCTCCCAGTTCGCTTACATATCCAAAAACAAGTTGCTCCGCCTTTCTCGAGGAACACCTATTTTTGAATGCAACAAACGTTGTAAATGTGGTCCTGATTGTCTGAACAGAGTTGTACAAAATGGGAGGAAAAATTCCTTGACCATATTCAAAACCAGCAACGGCTGCGGCTGGGGAGTTAGAACAGAAAAACCCATCCGCCAAGGAGAATATATTTGTGAATATGTCGGAGAAGTCATTACAGTCGATGAAGGGGATCGCCGTGGCAAAATTTACGATGCTGAGGGACGGACCTATTTATTCGATCTGGATTTCAATGACAACGAGTGCCTCTATACAATTGACGCCGCGCATTACGGAAATATATCGCATTTCATCAATCACTCGTGTAGCCCGAATTGTAGCGTGTGGCCCGTGTGGGCTGATTGCCTTGACCCATTTCTTCCACGCCTTGCTCTCTTCGCCGTCCGACGAATTGAGGCAGGCGAAGAACTTACATTTGATTATATTAATCAGACTTCAAACAATCGTGCAACGGAGAATAACCTAAATTTGCTGGAAAGTTTGGGTCTCGAGGACGTCAATAGGGATAAGGAAAACTCAGAAAAGAAGTTGGATCGAGTGCCGTGTCGCTGTGGCTCAGAAAATTGTAGAAAATTTTTGTTTTAGAAGACGTTTGATTATGTAGATAACTGTCTATTAATCACAGAGATCTGTACAGTTTTAAAGTTCAGCATAAAATAGAGTAATCGTAGCCCAACTGACAAAGGGTTGTCGTTTTCCCTGATCTTTGTCGTCAAATGGTTACATGGACCAATCAAAGCAAAATTGTCTCAAGGCAGATTTTAACTTGTTATTGTAAATTTCTCATAGAAAGCAGCTGAACTTTGTAGTAATGGAAATTTTGAATTGAACGAATATTGCTGCAAATCACAGCGGGCTGTGTCATCCCACTATGTCCAGATTGACCGATCACCGGAGTTGTGGTAGTGAACAATGATTGCTCCGTATTCCGTGCCTTGGGATCGAGATGTAAAAATCATAAAATCATAAAAGTTTGGTGGTTTGTATTGAAACACGCTCCCACCTTAGATATAGTTACAAAATTCATTTCCGAATTCTTTTAAGCAAATATTCATTAAATAGTATTATTCTCAACACGATGATTATAATTTAATAAGTTTACTTTGAACTTGGTCATTGTAATAAACTTTTGCAATACATCAAAAGCCAATGAATGAATGAGTGAATCAATGAACGGAATGACCTGCTAGCTGCTGCTTCGACGAAACGGACAATTAAAAGTAGAATGCATACGTAAATAGTTGACAATTCTTATTTGAAAAATTGTTAAATTTGAAAGAAAAATTTATTCGAAACATCGTAATTAGCTTGTAGTTGAAATGGATAATTTTAAGCATGAAGTTTGTTTAATTTATAAGAAAGCACTAGGGAAGGTCTCCAATTGAGTTTCTGTTGAAGTTAAAATTCTAAATTAAGATATCACTGTATCGAACAATTCTCCCTAGTATATGTTCTGCAAAGTGATGCTTTCATTAAAATGTAGTTTTGATGATCTCATCGCTTTCGTATAGGCATTTTAAGCTCATTATTTTATATTTAATGATAATTTCTTCAAAAAAAAATATGTTTTAAAAAGTGGCAAAATAAAATTGAAAAATACAATAGTCTTATTTCATTTATCTTAGGCTTTTTACACAACTGTTTAAAAAAGTGTTAGCTAAATTTAGTATTTTTATGTATCTGCATATTCAGCCAAGCCGCAAATATGATTATTTTGCTTCTTAAAAGTAGCATCCATCAGAATTTACATTATACAGTTATTTCAAAGTAAGCATTGCATCTGATTTTATTCATTCACCAACTGATTTATGTTTATTCAATATATGGCTAATACGAGTAGCTACAAAGTCGAAGTCTCAATTTTAAAAAGTGCTTAATTCCATGTCCGAATTTCCTGGCAAAAGAATTAGCACATATGTCGATAATTAATTGAAAATCGTCTATGTACCTATTTAATTGCAACAGCAGATTTCACACTAATTAAAAAAGGCTATATTTGATCATACTATAAATAGATCGAAAGAACCTCTTATGAGATTTGATTCAAATTATGATTCGGTAATATTGGAAGATATTAATTTTTCTAATAGTTTTTAGAAACATTGGTTACCCGTACCTCTACACGTCATTTCTCTTCTGCCGGCAGTAGCAGCGGGCGAGGTCCCAAGCAAGTAGTTCGCGATATGAGGCCCCTGGTCTCTCAACGAGAAATTGCAGCAAGTTCTCCGAACTATACCGAAATTTGTGGGACAGTTGACACCCCCAATTGTCACGGCACAACATGTTTTTTTATGCATATTTTCCCTAAATTAATAATCTAGTTCGTAGTCCGCGCAGTGTACTCGGAGTGGTTAGAGTGCTCGCTGCGTAAGCCGACGGGCCCTGATTCGATTCCCACTGGTGACGACGAGATTTGTTTTGAGTGATTCTTCGGACGGCCTATAACCCCGTTCAGTAATGATACGTCTTTCTTTCTTCTTTTCGTAGCACTACAGCCCCTTTCGGGCCTTCGCTTAGAGATAGTTAAGAGTATCTCATTGTCATGATCGAATGTATCAGCACTCCACAAGGTGATATGATCATTATCACGCTTTGGCCATGTGCCCGTCCACCCAGCTGCGATACGTTCTGATTTTAAACCGGCACGTATCATAACTGAACGGGCTTATAGTCCGTCCGAAGAATCACTCGAACTAAATCTCGTTGACGTGAACGAAATTCGAATCAGAGACCTTCGTCTTACGGGCTTAGTGCTCTAACCACTAAACCACGTGGACCACAGTGCATTTACAGTTTTTCTAAGTACTCCCCCTTACAAGTTACGCATTTTATCCAGCTTTCAGGAAGCTTTCTGATGCCGGTATCGAAGAATTTCTTGGGCAACTCGGACTGCCATGTGCGCACGAACTCCTCTACCTCGTCGTCGGTGTTGAATCTTTGACCTCCGAGGGCATCTTTCAGTTGTCCAAACATGTGGTAGTCGCAGGGTGATAAATCCGGACTTTATAGGGGATGTTCCAGTACCTCCCACCCCAATTTCGATATTGTATCGAGCGTGAGATGCGCGTTATCCTGCAGAAGAATCGCACTTCGTGCTGGTTTAGGAACCCATCGCGCCGTTATTTTGATAGACTCTACACTACCAATACTGATGCCGAGTTCAGCAGAAATGGCTCGAACATTCATCCTACGGTTCACAGTCGCCGATCATGCGACTCATTCTCGACGATTTCAAGAACATCTTTGAATGCTTTGGCCCATTTAAACACAGCAGCCCTACATAACTGACTTCACTTAAAAATGAATGACAATTCGTTGCGCAGCATGCACTCCCGGCGAAAACTATGCCACACTGTTTGTAAGGGACCCAGTTATCACATACTCAAGCCACTGCCTTCAAAACATACATGCGCGTCATCTACAGCGTTTGTTTCCATCATATTTGAACCCCCCTCGTATTTAATTGTCATAGAACTAAGACAACAGCCTCAGATCGGATTGGATGAATGGCAACGACTATCGCAACGTATAAAGGACTATTCTTTTGGAACTTGAAATGTAAGTTTATTGCACAGCTGAGGTGCACTGCGACAACTTCTGGATGAAATACAAAGTCAACATCCTCGCAATACAAGAAACCAGATGGCACGCTGATGGCATATTTGACATGCAAACGCACACCTTATTTAAAAGTGGAAAATTGTAAGGATGGCATCAGTTCGGAGTGACTTTTATTGTTAACAACGCATTTAAACAAATTATGACCGACATCAAGCCCGTTAACGAAAGCATCTGCGGGAATCGTATCAAGACCAAATTCTTTAATGTCTGGCAGGTCACCTGTCACACACCTACAGAAAACCAGGAGGGGGGCAATCAAGGATGAATTTTACAGCCCCCTAGATTGCACTGTCAATGCACTGCCGTCAAACGGCATTAAAATTGTTCTGGGTGACCAGTGCAAAAATCGACCGAGAAACGGTACAGAGGAACAACCGGAGGGCATATGCAGAGACCAGCGACAACGGACAACGCCGCATCGAGAATGTAGGCATCCCCAGATGGTCACACATTCAACCAGATCGACTATGTTGTCATACAAAAACGAGCGGTGATCAACATTCTCTACGCACGGTCGTGCCGCGGTGCTCTCTGTGATTCGGGCCACTACCTTATAATGGTCAAATTCCGATATCGCATCTCTAAGCGCTGTAAACAAGGAACATCAGTTACCCCAAGGTAACAGCTACACAAAGCTAAATAATTGCTCAATAATATCCACATACATGTCAACGCTGGAAAATCGCTTCAATATATTCCCGCAGGAATGAGAAAGTAATGATGACATCAAAACCATATGGAACACAGTAAAAAAAGCGGCCGAAGAGGTCTTGGGGCACCAGCCAAAGAAAAGTAGGAACGACTGGTACAACGAAGAATGCAAGGAAGCGGTTGAAAAAACGAACCAGGCGTATAAAGAATACATCCAGTGACCAACTCGAGCCAAAGAATAACAATTTAAAACCCTCCGAGGACAAACTTAAAAAATGTGCCAAAGAAACGACCAACTGACCATCAACACCAAGATCCAACAGATAAATGATAACATGACCCTACACGAAGTCAGATCTGCGTATGCTTCTATCAAACAACTAAGAGGACGGCTTCAATCCACAAACATATCTTTGTAAGAGTGCACAAGGAGCAATCGTAGGTAACTTAGTCGAAACTAAAAACAGGTAGGTGCAATATATCCAGAAGCTATTCACGACGTCCCCAACAGCAGCTGAAGCTGTGAACATTTCAGAAGCAGAGCAAGAGGTTCCAGTCTCACCACCAACTAGAGACAAAATACAGGTAGCAGAACGGGACCTCAGAAAATATAAAACCCCCGGAATAGATGAAATATCAGCAGAACTACTCCCCAATGGGGGTCCCCATCTAAGTAACCTTTTGCATCGAGTAATCTACAGAATATGGTCAGAGAAGCAGTTGCCAGAGGACTGACGAAAAAGTTTCATATGTCCTGTGCACGAAAAGGGGTACAAATTAAGGTGTGAAAATTATAGAGGCATTGCTCTACTATGTATGTCCTATGAAGTGCTCTCCAAAATTATGGAAAGAAAAGTAAAGCCGTGCTATGAAAATACGTACGGAGAGCTTCAGAGAGGCTTTCGATGTGAACGGTCTACAATAGACCAAATATTCTCAGTAAAGCAGGTGCTCGAAAAGTGCTGGGAATATAACATCGATGTGCACCAACTCTGTGCAGGCTTTAAGCAAGCATGTGACAATATCGATAGAAATGCGGTGTTAAAAAATTATGCTTGACTTTAGTGTCCCAAAAAAAACTAGTTCACGATGCTAAACAGAGTCCCAGAGTCAGGAGGGAATCAAGAGTTGAAACAAGGAAATGTACTTGAACCAATACTCTTTAGTATTACGCTAGAATACGTCATCAGGAAGACATTAGTTGAAATCTCGGGTAACCTAATGTTCAAGTCCACACAATTGGTAGCATTTGCTGATGACATGGAACGTTTAATTTCAGATGCCAAAAGTGCTATTCTAAGACAAGAATCTGAAGCAATCCGAATTGGCCTACGAGTTAATGAAACTAAAATTAAATTCATGACTCAAACGAGGAAGAACTATAATCTTGAAAGTGTGGATAATTTTTCCTTGGAGCCAACCTGAATAGAAGAGGCACCGAAATGGACGAGATTGGGCGCCACAAATAAAGCCTATTACTCTGCACTTCCCATTCTAAGGTCAAGAGTTATGCACAGGCAAAATAAGCTCCACATTAACAAAATACTAGTGAAAACTGTGCTGTTAACCCTTGTGTCGACAACCACATACCCGGGTGTTTTTTTTTCATTTTTAAATTGATATATTCCGAGTTCTATGAGACATATTAGCTCGAAATTTTCAGTAGCCTTCTAAAATATGGTTTTCTAATATATTTAGAAAAAAAAAATATTTGTTTAATTTTTTATACTGAAGATAACAATTTTTGAAATTGACTCCCATTATCTGCAACCAACACACCCGGGTATGTACCAAACAGCAAATTTAATTAGCTAATTATAAATGAATACAAACAATATTATTTCACTATAAATGATATTTTTTATTTGATTATGTTTTTATATTATGGAAAAGAAGAAACACATACATTCATTGTATTGTATGAAAAAAATGAGATACACAATATCGAAAGGAAAATTATCAGATATTTTCTTTTCATTTTTAGGTTGCGCAGCTATTACATGTAGTTATTACTACCGAGTGTTCAACACAAACTGGTTTGTTGCATTCCTTGCAGGCTTTACGAGTTGCCCTTCTTTTAGGACATAAGTAACAATTCCCCTTCTGCTTGATCCTTCCTTAATGGTCACGTTCTTCTTCAGGATGTGTTGGAAGATTTTCAGCAATTGGTCTTACTGGGGCACCCAAAATGCTTTCAATTCCACACACGCATGATTTGCGCATTTTGTGATCGATTTCGAATTTCTACAATTGATAATTCTTCGCTCAACTGTTATAAGAACAACCTTCTACGGTTTGTCGATTTCTTCAAGTGGGAGTTATTTTCCATATAGATGACGATAGTAAAAAAAAGCCAAAGGCCATCTATTTGTTCTCCTTTTCGTGGAATATTCGCCAAGACATTTATCCATGTTATCGACGCCTCCCTTGGTTCGGTTGTAATCTAGAATAATTTTTGGCTTTCCTTTCGGACCTTCAACTTCTGCATCGTAATAAGAAGTTGAAAGAATTACAACGGTCTTATTCTTTTTTGAAACGTATGAGCATATAGTTATATTATTGCTGAATCCAAAGATCGATGATTCAATTACTCTCCCTTTTGGATTAGAAAATTCAGCGGGGACAAATTTACGTCTCTTATTTACTGTTCCTAACATTGACAAACCAACTGTCATCAAAGAGGAGGCCAGATTATAACTGGTAAAAAAGTTGTCGCATACGATGTTTCGCCCACTTCCACGTAACAGATTATAACACAAATCTTTGACCACACGTTCACCTTGATTCCTCTCCCGTTCTCCAGAAGATGCCATACCAGTATATATTTGCCCTTTGATGGAATAAGAAGTAGTAGCGTCACATACTCACCAAACCTTGATCCCATACATTGCCGGTTTCGAAGGTATATACTGAGTGAATCCTGTTCAACCACGGTAAGGATAAAGCTGTTCATCAACAGTGACATTGTTTCCTGCAATATAGCAATCGTGAAGATTTCTATTCAACATGAGGAAAATGTCGGATATGGCTGCTGCTTTGTCAGTTTGTTTACGTTGCTGGCGTGTATTTCCGTTATCAAATCTAATGAAGCGACTGATTGCCCAAAAACGCTGAAGACCCATTGATGCACGATACATCGGATGTGAGCTAGTTTTCCAAAGGTCTGTTGTATGCACACTGTTAGAATGTGTAACATCTGCTAACAAGTGTATTCCCAAATAAGCGCCAAATCCCAATGAAGTAATAGGTTTCCATGTGAGAAGTGGTTCTGTTGGGGTTCCCTCACATTCACGTTCATAACACTGGGTTGCTTTTCTATTTGTTTCACGGATAATTATGTCGCTCATATCAGGTGACAGCAATTTTCTAAATGTATCGATAATACTGAGACCTTCTGTCGAGCGTACTGGTCCACTCTTGGTAGATCTGATAACGTTATGAGACAAAAATCGGCGAGGTTGTGGTGGTTGGCTTGACCAAATTGTACCATCCCTGACTATGTAATTATCCGGAAGAGATTCAATGGGATCTATCTCAAATTCTTCGTCAGAATCAACTTCATCAGCAGGATTATAATCTGGTAACTGCAACTCCTCTGCATCTGATCTTCAACTTGCACATTATTATCTTCGTGATTACCTTCTATATCTAATGGCAAAAGTTCGGTAGTACTTTGCTCATCTTCATCATCAGCTTCCAAATACTGAATATTTTCACTACCGGCTACTCAAAAGAACATTAAGGTTATAGTCTCCTTTGGTCAGGTTTTGTCGGATTGGTTGTATGCCAATTTGGTTTGCTTCAGATTCTAGACTCAAAAATTCTTCTTTGGCATCAGAAATTGACCATGCTATAATATTGACATCATCAGCATATGCTACAAAATGTGTGGACTTGAAGAATAGTGTATCAGAGGTTTCAGCTGTTGTATTTATAATGACGTGTTCCAGCGCAATATTAAAGAGCATCGCAGCAAGTCGATCCCCTTATTTGAAGCCTGATTCGATTTTGAAGCCTATTATTAATTCGCCGTTTACCTTGACCTTGGACTCTGTGTTTAGCATCGTGACCATAACCATGCGAACTAATTTTGCTAGGACGCCAAAGTCAAGCATTATTTTGTACAGCGTATCTCTGTCGACATTGTCGTATTGCTTGAAGTCTACAAAGAGTTGGTGCTTGTCCTTATTATATTCACTTAGCGAGTACAGTATCGAAAATGTGGGCGAATTTGTGTGTTTAGGCATCAAGATAACGAGAACTGGGGACGAAATACCCCGTAGGATATAGCTCGCAAATAAAGTATTTTATTCATTTCTGACGATTCTGTGCTATGCATGAACCCTAACCCAAGCATCCGAAAACATATTGAATGCCTTCAAGAGACGGTTCCTGAGGCAAATAATCGGAGGAAGGTAGTCGGGGGCCAATGCCGAATTCGATGCAACCAAGAGCTGTACGAAATTTTTGACTAGCCGGAGGTCTCAAAGATTATAAGACCGAGGAAGCTGCAATGGGCTGGCCACATGAATCATATGGAGATGCCGTGGGCATCTCAAAGGAACGAGCGGGAAACATTTGCAGTTTGTAAATGAAAAAGCTATCGGCCAGATGGGTGCCGCGTTTGCTGACCGTCGACTAAAAACAGCAGCGCGTTGATGATTCAACGGTCACAGCATAATCGAGCAGGCTTTTTTCGACGTTTTGTAACGATGGATGAAACGTGGGTCCATTCCCATACGCATGATGCCAATAGCCTACCTAAAAAAAGCTAAAAAGCCACGAAACCCGACTAAAGCGGCCAAAAGTCCAACTCTCGGCCGGGAAGGCGATAGATTCCGTTTTTTTTTTTTTTGGGATACACATGGAATAATCTTCATCGATTATTTGCAGAAGGAAAGAACAGTCACAGGAGAATATTATGCGGCGTTACTGGACAAACTGAACGACGAATTAAAGCAAAAACGGCCTTATATGGCGAAGAAAAAGTTAAGTATCATTACGATAACGCACTGTCACACAAGTCCTTTAAAGCAATGTCCAAATTGGATCAATTACGATTCGTGTTCTCCAGGCTTGGCCTCCAGCGACTATTATCGATTCCAAGTGGCTCTAGGGAATGAAATTCAGATTGAATGAGGAAGTCGTTGCGAATACCGAGGCAATTTTGACGGTTTGGATATTTCCTACTACAGAAGGGGCATCGAAAGGCTTGAAAATCGCTATTTTAAACTATATTGCGAAATAAATAATATAACTCTGCCCAAAAACACTTGCTTGCATTAAAAATGCCGAGACTTATCAGCCCATGTAGTACTTTAAATAATGAAAATGAAAAAGCCATCAGCTTGCATACCTCTAACGTCTACGAAAAGATAGATCCAATGCCGCCGAATGGCTTTGATCGTTACAATATAATACAGATATTGCAACGTAAGTTAAATAAACTCCTTCTCAGCCCACATTCCTATTAATGCAGAGAAATCTTCTTGAGCTTTACTGAAACTTGCATTTCACAGAACACAAAGCAGGTACACTACAATTGAGCCATAAGATCTCCTCTGCAATAATATTAAAATAAAAGTTAGGCTTAGTGGTTAGAGCACTAATCCCGTAAGCCGAAGGTCTCTGGTTCGAGTTTCATTGGCGTCAGCGAGATTTAGTTCAAGTGATTCTTCGGACGGACTATAAGCCTGTTCAGTTATGATAAGCGCTGGTTTAAAATCAGAACGTATCGCAGCTGGGTGGGCGAACACACGGCCAAAGCGTGATAATGATCATATCACCTTGTGGAGTGCCGATACATTCGATCATGACAATGATATACTCTAACTATCTCCAAGCGAAGGCCCGAAAGGGGCTGTAGTGCTACGAAAAAAAAGTTAATACTGACTGCATCTCTGAATGAGAACATTAATTAATAGTTTGTACTTTCGCTAAGTTAATCAAGTGGTTGGTTATCTCGCTCCAAGTAGCTGTCGAGGAAGGCATATCTGACGCAGGAAATATTCCGCGTATCGTATCGTTTTAATTTCAAATTTCTTGACCAATCTTAGAAGCGATAGGTGTGTCCTTAAATATCGGTCAATTTTACATCTTCACCTAATTCGATACGTTATAAACAAGATTTGTAATCCGTAGATGTTCCTCGGAGTTTCTTACAAGCCACGACCAATTTACAATATCATCTCCACCCACTTTTTTATCCCTACATTAAGTTTGCGACAAGTATACTTTGCCTTCTATTCGAAATTGCGTTACTATTACCTCTTTCTTTTTCCCAATTCATTACTTCTTTCGGCATAGATTATCGACGGTAATGTTTTTTGCAAGGATTTAAGGGATTCCAAAAAGATCCGATGGATCGAAGAAGCTGTAGCTTCGGTGCCCTTCACGCTCAAGCTTTACCATTCCAGCTTCTTCCACATCTCCATGTCCATCGTTTCCCTTTTTTACTAAACTTTCGCCTTCATCCATGCGCCAGAGTTTAACAATGCCTTCGGGTTCCGACCATTATCTTGCATCATTCTTCATTTCAACATTGTCTCCAGATTCATAGTGTCCTGGCGTCACCTTTACGATTATATCAATTAATTCATACAGTATTATCGAAGGGTCCGTTGCACTCTGACTTCACCCTTATGGCTCTGGAGACTTCCTTTATTTAGTTTGCGACTTCTCAGCTTCCCTGTTTAGACAGCAGTACTTTTCGACAAGTTCCGCTCTACTTTCAAGTTTCCCTTCTCCTTTACATTGGCTTGGGACAGTCATCACTGTTGTACCAGGAACACCTACTTGGCGGAGTTTGCATAAAAAAATCGTTATCCTTTCTCTTTTGATCTTACATAAGATGAACATTACATTTATCATTATCTCTTGTATTTCAGGCTACGCCAATGCGAAAATCTATAAATGTGACAATCCAAAATGTCCACGACCTGCAAGTTTCACTTCAGGCGGATCGAGTAAAGACGACAATTTCCCATGCACGCGGCCATCCTGTTCAGGAAGATTCCAATTGGTGCGACATGTAAGTTTTGTCGATTGCCCCGGTCACGACATTCTTATGGCAACCATGTTGAACGGAGCCGCTGTTATGGATGCTGCATTGCTATTAATTGCTGGCAATGAGTCCTGCCCACAACCCCAGACATCAGAACATTTAGCTGCTATTGAAATTATGAAACTGAAACATATTGTTATATTGCAAAATAAGATTGATCTGGTGAAAGAGAGTCAAGCCAAAGAACAATATGAGCAAATAGTGAAATTCGTTCAAGGTACAGTAGCTGAAGGTGCACCGATTATTCCAATCTCAGCACAGCTGAAATATAATATTGAAGTAAGTAGTCATTTCGAAAAAAAGATGAAGTTAATCTAAATGTGTAATCATGCAGGTGCTCTGCGAATATATTACGAAAAAAATTCCAATCCCGCAACGCAACTTCACTTCTCCTCCCCGCCTAATCGTCATTCGCTCATTTGACGTTAACAAGCCTGGTTGCGAAGTGAACGATTTAAAAGGAGGTGTTGCTGGTGGATCGATTCTAGCGGGCGTTCTGAAAATTGGGCAAGAAATCGAAGTGCGGCCTGGTGTTGTTACTAAGGATACAGAGGGAAAAGTCGCTTGTCGTCCGATTTTTTCCAAGATTGTTTCACTCTATGCAGAACAGAATGAATTGCAATTTGCAGTGCCCGGCGGTTTGATTGGTGTTGGAACGAAAATTGATCCTACGCTCTGCAGAGCAGATCGTCTGGTTGGTCAGGTTTTGGGTGCAGTTGGTGCATTGCCTGAAATCTATGTAGAATTGGAAATTTCATATTATTTATTGAAACGTTTGTTGGGTGTCCGCACAGAAGGAGATAAGAAAGCTGCCCGCGTACAAAAGTTATCGAGGAATGAAATTTTGCTGGTTAATATTGGGTCGTTGAGTACCGGTGGACGAGTTATTGCAACAAAGGCTGATTTAGCGAAAATTGCTCTGACAACACCCGTGTGTACAGAAGAGGGTGAGAAAATTGCGTTGAGCCGGCGTGTTGAAAAGCATTGGAGGTAAGAAAGAATCTGCTTCATTTCATTTGCTTTTATTCATCATGGTAAAATTTACAGATTGATTGGATGGGGACAAATTCGTGGTGGCGTTACAATACAACCTATGAAACCTGATGAAAAGAGTGCTAAGTAAAGAATTATTTAACTGAGAAGCATGTGTGAACATCAAATGTTTTTTAAGATATTGAAAATTATTAATCAAACAAAAATTATCTTGTGCCGACAAACAGCTACCACATTGTTTGTTATAAACTTGAATAAATATGACAAAAGTCTCCTAATTAATTAATATTTATTACTTACCCGGACTCGGTCCAAAGAGTACGTTTATTTTTGTTTATACCTAACATCAAGTGTACCATTTAAAGGTCCTATCTACAAGCAATCTCGTGCCCGACTGAGAAAACCAGTTCAGGCGTAGACCCTTGATAGCGCAAACACCGTCGAAACACGGGATCGAATGTGGGGAAAGCTTGCAATCCCCAAGAATTAAGCAAAGATAACACAGGCTCTGATAGGGGAACCAAGAATCCTGGCATCGCCCTAAGCGGCAAAAATGAATGGATGTGCATGGCCAAACCGGGCATAGCAACGACTAAGACATTAAATGCTTCACTAAACACTAAAGTTTCATACACATATCTGCCGGATATAATCGGGGCGTTCGGGAGCAGTTAACTGCAGAATGCCCTGTAAGAGAAGAGCGCGTAATGAGCCAGCCCGAGGTCGAAAAGCAAAGCATGGCAGAAAAAGAAAAAAGTGAGCAGACCAACGAAGTGCCGTTACGCGAAGTTGTTGACATCGCCGAAAATGTAACTGAAGCATTTATCCAGAAGCCGAAGCAGAAAACCTCTCTCCAAAGAGAAGGTTGGGAAATACAATAGCCGTTGAACGCTGTCAAGAAGACGCTTAATCCGAAAGGCAGGAAGCATACTGAAGAGAATTAAATATGAATGTGACGCAAAAATATATTAGCAAGGTGTAAGGAGTAGACTCCTCGAACTAAAAGAGCTCCAAGACCGAATCGGGCATTACCGGCGGAAATGATTGAAGGCTGAAGAGGGCCGAAGAAAAACTAAAGAAGAGCTGCGGGCTAAGTCTACTGAGAAAGTGCAGATAGCTCCACCACCAAACACCATCAAAAAATGGCCTCTAGTCCATTCGAAGGAGACCGGGATAAAAGGAGGAAAGAAGCAGCTTTTAATGGGCATGATACGTTAGATCAGGGCTAACAAAGCCAGTCGCCTATAAAATGTTCCAGAAAATAAAGTTCTCATCGATGCCCAACAAAAAGAAGTACCTGACGTGAGGCAGAAGAGAAAAAAGCCACGACGAAAACCCCAGCGTCAGGCGCTGCTCTTGGAACCCAAGGATGGGCGATCCTACGCAGATGTATTGCGGGAGATCAGGGGAGGTGTAAAAAAGACACCAAAACTGCCATTAAAACAGTGCGACCAACTTGGTATGGCCACATACTAGTCGAATTTGGAGCAGAGGCCTATATTAAAGAGCATTCTGCGATGCCGTCAAGAAGGTTCTCGGTAAAAGAGTAAATGTAGCCTCGTTTGAGCCGATGGCAAAGATCGAAATCAGGGACATTGACTGCATCACGGACCCGACCGAGGTAGAGTAGGCCATCAAAAGGGAGCTCCCTAGCGTAAGTAGGGTTAAAGCGAGGCTGACACCAGAAAACACTAGGGGGCAACGTATGGTCATCATCGACCGTCTGAGTAAGGGAAAAGTAAGAATAGGGTAGGTCATCCGCAGAGTACGATGAAGAGCAGTACCTCTTGAATGCTTGAAGTGCCTTGGTTGTAGTCATACCACACAGGGAGACAAGGGATCAAATAGGAGTTCCATAATCTAAAAATGCGGCGACAAAGGCAATAAAGGAAAATGTACGAGGGAGGCGTACAGTATCCTTTGCAAGGATACTGAGCCAAAACCGGATTTGAACCACGTCTTAGAATCAGGAAAGTGTTGGGCTTTCCAGGAAGCCTTAGCCAAGGTAAAAGCAGAACTTCGATTATCCGTATCATATAAGTAAACCTACACCGCAGTACAACTGCCCATAAATCAGCTTGAGCAGTTTGCGAGGGACATGAAAGCCGACGTTTTGTAGCTGAGTGAGCAACACCATGACGAGAGCTCGTCATCATGTTACCCTGACGAAACTGGTACTGTCGCCATCTGGCCTCGGAACTGTGCTGATTTTTTAGTGGAGGGCTATGGAAGGAAAGATGGTTTCATGTGCGGTCGGTGTTCAAGGGCTATATTCTTTAGTGTGTACCTAGCGTCGAACAATTCGATATCATCTTTGAAGTGACATTCACGTCGGAGTCCCTAGTGCAGAGGGTACACAATTAGAGAGTATTAGAGGGATATTCAGCCAGTGATCATCAGTACATTCAGTTTGAAATCCGTGATGTGTGGCCCAACGCCTATAATCTCGACCTTCCACGATTGGGTAAAACATTGGAAGGATGAACGTAGGGAGGTTTGTCGAGGTGCTCACGACAGGTACACCGTTGCTGGAAGATTCGTGGGAAGTTTATTTTTTTTTTCGTGCGTAGAAAACCGATAGGGGAAGGTTCCACTTATGAAACAAAAATTACGAGTTTATCGCTTATTCTGCGTACATAGTTCTCGATATTACCATCGAACCTAATTGGATAGTTGCCGGGCTACATCTGAAAATCGTGTTCCCAACCGTGTGATTCTTTCGAGCCGTCGAGAGAAAATTTATTCCAAGTGGATTGATTCGCGTCCAAGCGACGGCAATGAAGTTTCGCGAAGACGTTCAATTGAGTTTCTCACCAGACGAGAAGGAAGAAAAAAAAAACGTAGTTGCGCCGGCCATCCTTGTACGAGCGTGAAAATTTAGTTTTCGAAAACCTGATCCAACGCTTAATGAAAGATTGAAAATAAAGAAGAAAGAGATAAAGAAAGTTAAAGTGTATGACTTGTTTTGAATTGGATCCTGTCAGCGGCGGCGAGAGAATAACGTGACAATTCTTCCGGTCACGTTATTCGATATGATTTATGCGGGAAACGTGCGGAAAGGGATTAAAAATTGATGTGAACTATGGCGCGGATCACTTAAGTCTTGAGTTGCGTACTCCGTAACATTAATATTTACTAAACAAAAAGTTTAACAGTTACGTGTGCAGTTCGTAAGACGCATTTTATATTTTCGTGGAACCTATATCGGTGTTGTGTTGTGAATTAATTTTATATACGAGCAACAATCTGTGAACTTATTTATGGACTCCTTTATAACTACAAGAAAAAATATAAAATGAATAAAGTTATCAAATACTGTGAACCAGGATGTGCATCCGCTAAGGATTCAATTCGTCTAATTAAGCGTTGCATAATACCCAATCGAAGAGGATTTCGAAAAATTGCTGTTACTAACGCCATTGGATTTTATATAATGGGGCTAATTCACATCCCCATCAATAATATTATTGTTGGATCATAAATTTATGTTAAAACAAAAAGCAAAAAAAATTAGAGTAAAATTTTTTAGAAAAATTTTAGCGTTTACAGGCTTTACCCGCCCCATCAACGAGCGCTCGTCGAGGAGTAAGTAAGGGTAATTATCCTTTTGCTCATTAAATAAAATGCTTTATTATATAACTTATGCATATATATCTATATTGCGAACTGCACTCTCAGAGAGTGACTCACATACCAATTTTAAAGTTAGAGAAATGAAAGTGAAATATCCCAGAGGATATGCAAAATAAAATGTGATAATTTGCAAATATAAACTAAAATAAAATTAAACCGTAATTTATTTTGCTTACAATATAATTTCCTTAAACGACGAGTATGTTAACATGTAAAACGATCATTGTATATAGGATGTGCACTGTTAGAATTGATAATTACTCGTAAACTCATGACGAAATGATCTAATGCCTAATTGAGAGTCCTTTCGATGAAGAATTTGTTTATTGTCGGGTTATGTTTTTATATTATTAAATTGTTATCTTCGTCGCGAATTGTATGATAAAAAAATTATATAAATAATTTTTTTTTTCATACCATTCGCATATTATATAAAAAAAAAACTGATAGGATAATCAAATTTTCATTTTTCGGTCTTTTCATTCAAATGAAACCCTGACCAGGTATGGGGCCCGCAACGTTGGCTGGACCCTCCAGTCATGAGCTAGCCATCGGTTGAGCTCACCCCTTCTCGATCCGTTGCAGGTGCTCTCACAGGGTCGAGTGGTATTCCGCTTGAGTTTCCTATTTATGCTAAAGTGTTATGTGACTCCATCATACAAAACTTTAACATAAATTTGAAATGTTCATATTTTTCCTTTAAAGAAAAAATTCATGCGAATTATGTTTGTATACGTTTTTCATTTGCATGGAAAATATATGGTCCCGTCTACGATTTATGTTATGAATCTTGAAGGGGCACCGCTTCCACCTGGATGCCCCAGTCTTATTTGGGGTCGTAAGTAAAAATGTTAAAGACGAATCCTCTCGAGTCTCGCACGCCTAGTCTGTCGTTTTGCTTTGGCAATCCATTCCTTCAGTAGGTTACCTCGGCCTCGACACCATCGAACCGAGTCCTCCGATCATTTAATTCGTTAATGCGAAATTTTTTTTGTAGTGGTTCCGTGTGCCGTGGAAAAGAACGACACCGCAATGCTAGCCTGCCAGCACATTCACACGTCCTCAAAAAAGGCCAATTCCGGCGAACACCAACATCTTCTCTCGCCAAGGCAGCAGACCATTGCTGCAGTCCTTTATGGACATTTATATTCCTTACAATTCCCTACAAGCTACAAGATGGGTTAAGCAGGTAAGTACTAAGGTAGAGGGATATTAGGTTTTTGGGTTGTTGGATGTCTGTTTGTTCTGGTTTATCTCGTTCCCGTTTCAGCCGGAGCGTGTGATCTAGTATTGAAAAAATTTCGTCGGAATTGGCAATAAGTTATTCGTTGATGTTACCGTCTATTTATATATTTCAAGCCTTTCTAGGGTGTTCTTTGTGTAGCGATATCATAGAGTTTGTCATAGCGTCAGGCTCGTATGCGTTGTTTTGTAGGTGCATCGCACAATTGGAGTCTGCCTTGTTGTGTAAGAAAGATCGTAATTGCTCATTGTATCTTGTCATTAGTTTCCGTGTTGGCTTTCCTATGTATACCATGTCGCAGTCTTTACATGTCAATTTGTATACTTTTATGTGTCATTCGGTTTTGGTTTCAGTTTGTTCCCAATGTTGTTATTAGTTTTGACTGTAGTTTACAATTTGTATTTCCTAAGAAAGTTTAATACTTTGTACGTCTCTTTGCCTACGTATATTAACGAAATCCACTGTTGGTCGTTCTTATACATTTCAGTCAGTTGGCGTTCCTGTTTTTGTTTGCACTGTATAATAAGTTTGTCAATGTCATGTTGTTTATATCCGCTATTACAAGCTATTCTGTAAATGTTATTTAGTTAGTGGAGTAGTTTGTAGGAGTCATAGGGATGGAGTGGTCTCTGCAGAATTTCTCATTACACTATAAACAGTACATCACACTCATAAATTACCATTTATGATGAATCGTTAACTAAATTTTCAGTATATTTAAAATAATTTATTTCCGATTTTACTTATTTTCCTCTTGATATCGGTTTGCGTATTGTTCTGTAGTTCCTTCTCTCACTCTCGTATTTTGTCTATATATATATATATATATATATATATATATATATATATATATATATATATATATATATATATATAGAGTTTTAATAGATGGTTAGGCATTACCTGTAAGGGAAAATAACAGAGGAGATGAGATTTGAATCTCCTCCCATACCCAAGCTGCACTGATATCGATGAAATTTTGAAATAGAAATTATTTTATTAATAATTTCTGGTTGGTCGGTGCCTCAAGAGATCTTATCACTCTCATGGACGTTTTTTTGTTTTTTTTTCGATAATTTATTTAAATTAATATGTGGCAACGGAAAACTTCTATCCTACTAGAAGTACCATTATTCCCTCCTGAGATGTCTACATAGTTGTCACAATTTCTTGTGATGCTAGTGGAGCTTCACAGTAAAGCATGATGACTAATAACATCTTAACACGGTCCTTAAAGATAAAAAGGACTCACAGCAGCCGGAAACGTCGGGGTTGGGGGATCACATTTGGTAATTCCTCTTTCTCCTTCACCACCCGCTATAGGAGGGATCCCTTAACTTGAAGGCGCCCCACGGTGTAGCAAAACGAGGCTTAGGCCGAAGTAATGTGTCAAACGGTTCCAGGCTAGGTTCTCAGGTTAACAGGGGAGGTGTTTGGTGAGGAGTCCAGATGTCTGGGAGCCCCACACTTAGGGCGTAAATAGCCTTCACCTCCCAACCGCAAGAGACAAAGTGCGTATCATGAAGTCGCCATCCCTCATTTCAACGAGAATTGCTAATGCAACTTAACTCGTGTTTAAAACAATATGATAAGTACCACCTTTCAAAGTAACTAAAGACTATTGCGCCACTATCTCTGATTTATTATTTTCATACTTGTGCATTTGTTACAAAAAATAAAAATTAATAAAATTTCCACGAAAACCTATAAATCATATATTAAATATTTATTATATTTTAACATTCGCAACTTGGGATTTTATTTTCGCTACAATATTTTTATAATACTGAAGACTTGCTAAAAGTTCATGTTTCTCCTGAACGTAAATACGTTTAGGCATTTGAATATACTCTTCTCCTTTGAATATGAAAGTTGTTATGTTTGGGTCTTCAATGACATCTTCAGTTTCTTCGACTTCGACAACCTGTTGTTCTTCATAGTCGACAGCAGTTTTACTGGTAGTGATTTCATTTTTCTCAGCATAATTTGCAATTATATCGCTGTTTGAAGTTTTCGAGTTCTTTATTGTTTCTGCATCAGAACTCAACTTCCTTTTCCTGGATTCAACTCCATCCGATTTGGAGGCAACATCATCTCTTATGTAGTCTATTTCGTTGGTTGATTCCGCATAGGTGTAACCAGTCTCGTCTACAAATTAAATGATAAAATCAGTCAAATGATCGATCAAATAAGAAGTTTTACTCACCCATGTCACTGACATCCATACTCTGTATAATGAAATCATCATAATCTGATTTCGATGTAACAACTTCGGCTTCATTATTTTCATCATTATCTTCATTGTCTGAAACATACGGATATGGTATAGCACTAGCGAGAAGGAGCAGTCGTCGCGGATTTCTTGAAATATATTTGCGTTCGTCAAAGTGTTTTGAACATAAATATTTAATGGGTGTATCTTTATTTTCGCATCTTGACAATTTCATCCACAGATTGTAACGATTTTCTTCGCGTGGAAATTGAAAGAATGTGACATTTTCTTTAGTCCGATTGGAATCGCACCCTTTATATGAACAATGTTTGCGTACACTCATCCCTGGAAATTACATGCAAAATACGCGTTATCATATTATTTGTTTTTGGGAATTTATTATTAATTTATATTTATATTTAGTAAACGTAGCTTTCTTTTACATTTTGCGTACATAAATATCACTATTTTCAAATATACATACTTAAATACACTTTCTAGGAATAGAATCAGAGGTTTAAGAGCAAAGGAATTTGGATACATGGGATTTAAATTGGGATTTAGAGATGGTTGGGGAATAAAAATGGATTAATATGTTAAAAATTTGGACACACCGATTTATTGGCTCATTATCGCCATAATATTATGGTGTTTACATTCTATCAGAAGGCATGAATGTCTTCTAATTCTTACAGGCTCATTTAAAGTTACTTTTTCGTTGAACAGTTGAACGGTACCTCTCTGAGGATATCAAATGCAAAGCAAGAGCAAATTACAGTTCTGCGGGAGGCGAGTAATCTCATGTTAAGAATCTTTGGATTATAGAGGGATCTCGAAACAAATAGCAAGAACTGTTTCTGAACGGACTCAAACCTCTCTGAGCGAACATCAAAGAATGGACTCCAAACGAAACAAGCGTATTCAAGAATTGGGCGCTCTAACGATGTGTATAATGTTTTCGTTACCCACAAATTCTTAAATTCATTCGCGCGTCGTTTGATGAAACCTAAACGCTTATTAGCCTTGCAGAGAACCTCATCGTAGTGCAAGAAAAAGTGGAGTTTCTTATCCAAATGGATACCAATGTCTACTACATTGTCACCTCTGGAAAGCTTTGCATTGCCGAGGTGATAATGTGTTGATAAAACTATATTTTTTCGAGGAAAACTTTATCAACTGTCATTTAACAAAATCCAGATTTCGATGGTTTTTGTAAGACCACTCTAATAGAGTATTTATCTTGTCCTGTAGGAACAATTAATGATTTTGGCTATCACATGGCATAATTTGAGATCATCCGCGTAAAATAAATGTGGTATACTATATCTGATATCCGATATAAAAATGTTAAAGAGAAGACGTCCGAGATGACTGTCTTCATGTACACCGGAATAGACATGAATTTCTTTGGAAACGTATCCTTGGAATTGGACGGTTCGAATCCGGTTTTTAATGTACGAGTCCAGCCAATGGTGCAAGGAGTCAGTGATACCGAATTTACGTAGTTTATGAGACAAAATCGTATGATCGACACGGTCAAAGGCCGTACTAAAGTCAGTATAAATTGTATCGAATTTTCCATTGTACAAAGGATGTTAGAGACCATAACTGTCAGATTTGTGGTTAAGGATCGATTTTTTTGAAGCCGTGCTGTTGGTCATTGAAACGTTGCTATATTATTGGAGATATTTTGGAACAGACTATTTTTTCAAATCATTTTGGGGATAGCAGAAAGTATGGCAATTCCTCTATAATTTTGAACAGCCCTGCTCTTGCTTTTATGGATTGGAGTTAAGTGGGAGGGTTTCTAGTATGCTGGAAGTATACCGCTTGAATATGACTTGTTAAAAATAATATGAAAAGGTAAAACTAATTGTTCTCTGCACTGAAATAAAAAATAAGGGGAAGTAAATCAGGTCCGGAAGGCAGGAAACGAAGGCCCGAGAGGGGCTGTATTGCTACGAAGAAGAAGAATAAATCAGGGCCGCGACCACGCTTCAAATCAAGAGTTGCAATCGCATTCACAATGTCATATTCTGAAACTAAAATTTGTTGGAGTACAGCCACAGAGTCTGAGTCTAGTGATGAAATACGAGGTGAGAAGTTTGTTGAAAAATAAACTGATTAAAAGTGGTCTATAATAGAATTACAGATTTCATCAGGAAGAGAGGAACTGGAGTCTTTGTAAGCCATTTGTTTAGAATATCCGTGAGTCTTTCGTTTGATGCTCACGAATTCAAAAAATTCCTTGGGATTTTCGAAACATTTTCACCTATAATATTAACATAGGCTTTATAGGCTCCACGTGATTTTAATTGAAATTCTTTTGACAGTTCGTTATACAGTAATCACTTAACATTCGCGGTCTTAACATATGCGGTTGTCGTTATTCACTGATGAAAAAACGAGGAAAAATTTAACATTCGGCCGGCCGGATTTCATTATTCGCGGAAAAAAACCAAAAAACTTGTGGAAAAAATTCGATTTCGGCATCGCACAGATCGGACCCAAATTCCAAATTTATTTTTCCTTCTTTTCAGTTTGTTTTAATCTCTCGTGGAAATAGTGTCGCGAAATATTTCCTTTAACAAAACGTAAAAAAACTGTTCTAACCCTTGGTGAAAAAATAAACATTTTGGACAAGTTACGTGCGGGAGAACGTTTTGCCTCATTCGGCCGTTTGTTTAAAATGAATCCGCAGTTCGTTCGATCAAGGCAAAAGAGAATTCACGGTGTGGGTGCACTTCAGTAGCGTCATCAAAAAGAGTGTCACAAATCAGAAATAAAGTGCTTGAAGAAACCGAACAAGCTTTAGGAATATTGATGGAAGACATGTCTCAAAAGAAAATGCCCTTAAGTTCAGCTTTGACCAGAGAAAAGGCAAAAAAACTGTACGATAGCATTAATGAAAATTCTCGCTCTGGATTTATCTTCCAACCAAGCAAAGGGTGGTTCGAGAATTTCAAGAAGCGACCTAACTTGCACAACATCAAATTAGTTGGGGAATCTGCTTCTGCTGATCACGAAGCAGCAGGAAAATTTCCAGCAAGTCTTCAGGAACTTATCAAGAGAGGAGGGTATTTTCCACAACAAGACTTTAACGCTGATGAAACTGGCATCTTTTGGAAGAAGATGGCGAATCAAACATATCTTTCTACAGCTGAAAGAACTTCCCCAGGATGCAGGGCTACCAAAGACCGTGTTACTTTACTGCCGTGTTTAATGTGATAAAACCTATGATAACTTACCGATCCCAAAATCCAAGAGCACTAAACAAAGATCAGCTACCTGTTTTTTTTTGGAGGGCTAATAGCGAAGTATGTGTCACTGGTGCCTTATCCCAGGAATGGTTTCATTATTGTTTTATTGAAGAGATAAAAAAATATCTTACTTCGCAAAACCTGACTTTCAAGGTGCTTCTTCTTATCGACAACGCTCCGATTTATCCTTCCAGTTTAGTTGGGACTAATCCGAATGTAGAGGTGATTTTTTTTGCCCCCGAATACGACATCATTATTACAACAACTTGATCAAGGGGTGACCGCAACTTTTAAGGCTTATGTATTACACCAAACACAGTTTTAAGCGAATTTTAAATTCGATTGAATAGCTCAATCAAAGCTTCCTGGAGATATATAAGGCCACACGTGGTTGAAAAAGAAAGCACTGTCCCTCGAGTCCAAGATGAGGAAGATGAAATAGTCCGACTAGCACATCAGATTGTTGGTGAAGGATTTGACGATATGAGACAAGACGAAATTAACAAATTGCTGAATTCTCATGAAGACGAGTTATCGGATGAAGACCTATTGCAACAAAAAGGAGATGAAACTAAAGAATCTGAAGATGTTAAGTGCGAGGAAGAGAGCCGGGAAAATGCGGGTAAGTATTTTGACTAGTTTTTATCAATTTGTTTTTCCATTCAATATTTTGTATGCAGGCCAAAGTTTTTCTTCAAAACAGCTCAGGGAGATTCTTACCTTGAGGGACCAACTTGTTCAAAAAGCAATGGATTTGGACTCATGTCTTAATCGAAGTTTGCAGTTTAAAAGAGATATCGAGGCCGCTTCAAATCCTTATGTGGAAACCCTTAAAGAAGTTGATTTATCAGCACAGCAACGTTCAATTACGAGTTATTTCTTTCCATCTACGTCGAAAACTAACAATGGAAAAAACTAGCATGTACCTACACAGAAGTTGATTTATCAGCACAGCAACGTTCAATTACGAGTTATTTCTTTCCATCTACGTCGAAAACTAACAATGGAAAAAACTAGCATGTACCTACACATTTTTTTATTTTATTTTTTATTTACACCCTATAATTTTGAATGTTTTTTTAATATTGAATTTTATCTCAATTATTGCTGTTGTGGAACGTAATCCCCATTATTACATAGGAAAGTAGACTCAACATTCGCGAATTAAACATTCACGGCAGTTTTCAGGAACCTAACCCCCGCGAATGTTAAGGTATTACTGTACTCCCTTTTAATATCATCGCTCACATTAGACCTTTTTTGCAGCCGAGGACACAGTGCAGTCATTTCTACGAGTATTTTATACACGTCGGTCTCACTAGGCATTGAGCCGAGGACACATTGCGATTATTTCTACGAGTATTTTCTACGCGTCGGTGTCACTAAACCTTGAGCCGAGGACACAGTGCAGTCATTTCTACGAGTCTTTTATACACGTCGATGTCACTAGGCAGTGAGCCGAGGACACAGTGCAGTTATTTCCTACGACTTTTTTTATACGCGTCGGCGTCACTAGGCATTGATCCGAGGACACGTACTCACTCCCAAGGTCTGAACCTCCGCGCCGGGCCCCGACCAATCACAATCGAGGAGTACAGGGTACAGGGCTAGGCAGGAGAAGGCCTCGACCAAGGCGGTCGCATCCAGCGAGGTAAAAGAGCCTCGCCAGATAAAAGCTAGGGAACCGCCGGCTAGCACGCTTGGCGGTGACCGAGGACGAGCGCAGCCGTTTCAGGGAAGAGGCCCGCGTAATCGAACGGCAGTTCAGGTGAGAGGTCAAGGTGAAGGCTCTCCGAACGGCGCTGCAAAAGGAACGCGGCTGCTGGCGTTGAGAATAAACGAGCAGAAACATAATATTGTAATTACATTGTGAAATCTTTTAATAATTTGTGAAATACATTGTAGATTCGTTGCGTACAATTGGTGTTTCATTCCGAAAGGTGGAGGTTAGACTTGGTTGTGTAGGGTAAAGTGGAGGTTATAACAAGACCAACGTGGGCTTCTGGTTGGTAACTATCAGAAATAGTCCTATTTGAAATCAAAGTACCATCTGTACCAGTAACCTCATTATGTGCCATGAATTGAGGTGGGTTTCAGCGAGAAGCATGATGTCAAGCTTTTGCTTAACAATGAATTCACGGAGATAGTCACGTCGATGTAGAGTAACAATGAAGTTGGCGTTGACCGCGATGAGACGAAGGCTATCCATGGTAATGTGGCTGTGGCAAATTGTTTGGAGGTATTTGGAAATTTTCGAATCTTATTTGTTGATTCTTTGCGATTAGAAGTTAAGTTTTTGGTAGATTTTAAGAAGCAGCTCATTGTTGCTACTTACATTATCTGGAGTATTTTCTGCTGGTCGTCTAGCGGCGGGTGCAAATGATACCGCGGGCTTGACGAAGCAAGAAAGTATCACACTGCGGTTAACTTGCGTTTGCTTTGGAATAAATTTAACTTTTGCATTTTGATATTGGGGACATCCTCGATATGATCCTGGACAACCGAATACGCCACAGTATCAAAGGGCTACAAACTGATCTGAATTATGCCATTTTACATTGATTGCATCGTTGATTTTTTGATGGAGTCATCCCATTCCATAAAAGAATCTACATCCAGTCCTTCAACAATACCTCCTTTGGCCACTTTGTCTACTAAATCAAAAGTACGGAAATTTTCAGATTTGGGTAACCATTATAAAAGTGGTATGGAGTTTTTTCTGTCCTTTAATTTTTTCCATTATTATTTATGATTTCTTTTAATGTATTTTTGGAGTCTGTGAAAATAGCAAAAAAGCTAATAGAGTCTAGTTAGCCTTTGCGATAATTAAAAATTGCAATAATGAAACGAAAATAAGAAACAGTTGCTTTCTCTAGTCGGTGATATAGGGAAGCAGGGATTCATCAACTTGATAAAGTATTTAAAAATGAAATAGACCAATTACTCCTTCGAGAAGTCCGCGTAGTGCAGTGGTTAGAGTACTCACTGCGTAAACCGAAGGTCCCTGGTTCGAATCCCACTGGGGACAACGAGATTTGTTTCGAGTGACTCGAACGGAATATAAGCCCGCACGTTCATTTATGATACGTACTGGTTTAAAATTCGAACGCGTCGCTCCTGGGTGGACGGACCATACCGCCAGGGTAACGGAACTTTCCGCCAGGGTAACGGAACTTTCCTAGCATCGGCCTTACGCGTCGCGGGCGCGACTCAATGTGAAAATCAGTTCGTATTAATTCTTAGCAGTTTATTTGCCCCGAAAATCGACGCGAAAACACGCAGAACATAGTTAATTTCAAGCTTGAAATTTGCTTCATACGAAATTTGAACAAGATTGAAAGGCGGCGGAGAGTCGAACCAAAAGAAAAGTGAGAAACAGCTGATTGTCCGCTGCGGGCCTTTCGTGCTCCCATATCACCTTCTGGAGTGCCGATACATTCGATCAAGAAAATGAGATACTCTACCTATCTCTAAGTAAAGGCCCGAAAGGGGCTGTAATGCTAAAGCAAAAAAATATATTCCTTCGTGAATCAAACCAATAAATGAAACTAATAAAAGCGAATTCACTTAATGAAGACATTGCTTCCTGTGATACTATTGTTTTGACAACTGCAACGATAATCCAACTTCTTGTATGATACGTATTTGTAGTTTGTTGTACTTTCAGCTCCCGGTGTAAAACTACAACTTCATTTCAAACCACGTAGGTAATTAATCTATGATAAATACTTACTTGAGTCTCTTGTTTACAATCAGAACCTATCCGCAAATACTTTGCTGGACGCTTTTCGGTTTGCCTTTTGACATTTTGCAGTACACGCAACCTCTGCAACAATACTGATCATTCGTATCATTGTGAATTGGTCAATACGTTTTGACGTCAAATGTTTTCAGTGTCTGACAACAGGGACGCGCTACTAACAAGTGTAAATGTTTTCAAGTGTTTGCCACTAAATAAAACTATAGTATTCGTTAGAAACCGGAAATCTTCTTTCATATATTGAACAACTATCAAACCATGGTTCGCCGATGTATAGCACCGAACTGTGAGAGTACCGACCAAAAAATGCTCTGCCACCGTTTCCCACGGAAGAGAGATCTCACATATAAATGGGCTGAAAGTTTAAACGTTTCACATATTAAATTGGAATGGTTATTGGAGAAATATACGGTTTGCTGTATGCACTTTGAAACATCAGATTACAGAAATATAGAATCAAATCGTCTTAACACGACCGCTTGTCCTAAACTCAACCCATCGAATCCCAAAGCAGCAATCGTGCAAGTAGACACGATGAATAATTCGGATACTGTTGATTTACTCTTATGTGAAGGCGATGAAAGAAACGAGCAAATGGTTATTCACAACGAAAATCGCATTGTAGAAGAGGAATTTATTTACGAAACTTCTAAAGACGACGATTCGTCAAATACTTCATTAAGTACAGACACAGAAATAGCATTTCAAGATGACAATATTGAAGGTGATATATTCAATGAGGTGGAGGACGATACAATGTTGCCTGAGAATGATAAATCACTTGATGATACTGTTGAAAATCCTGTTGGCTTGAGTGAGTATTTTGTTATATCTGAGATTGATCTGGAAGCTGCAAAAGAAGCGGATGATGACAATGTATCACATGAAGACCTACCAACAAATCCTGATATAGCCGATACCGAAACTCAAGTCGATGTCAATGAACTGGAAAGAAGTGATAGTGAAGATGCTGAATTCAGAGGGATGTCACGGAAGGATTTGATTAATATGATTAAAGAACAGGATGAAATCTTAAAAGAACAACATAAGAAAATAGAAGCGTTTCAAAAGGCACATGAAAACTTATTGCAAAGTATCGATACGTTTAAGACCCTTATGAATGTATGAATCCTGGAAATTATAGTATAGTACATATCATATATTAATAAATAAAACTAGTTCAAGTTAAATTGTTTTCATCTTATTGGTGTATAATTTCGAGCAATGGAATAAAAGTTTTACACAGATTTCTTGAAAGATTCTGCTCAGTGCAGTAGATACTACCATAAAATAGATACACATGCATATAAGGAAAGATTCGAAAAAATTCATTCAAATATCCATGTGGGGTTTTCGGTCAACCATCGGACGCGTCCTCAGGTAGTGGATAGAGAGTATGTGGAAAACAAAACCACTCGTGGACCAAATCCGACTAAGTCGAAGCGCTGATAACGCTCCACTTGTATTTACTTGTCATGGAACCAGGACAACAGCCTCGGAACGGCAATGACTATCGCAACTATGAAGGGCTATTCTTTTGAAACTTGGAATGTTAGATCATTGAACAGACCAGGTGCGCTGTGACAACTTCTGGATGAAATTAAAAAATATAAAATCAACATCTTGCAGTGAAAGAAACCAGATGGCACGGTGAATACATATTTGACATGCGAACGCACTCCGGAAAACTGCAAGGAAGCCATGAGTTCGGCTTGGCTTTCACTATTGACAGCACATTCAAACTAATTCTGACCGACTTCAAGCCTGTTAAAGAGAGGCTCTGTGCGATTCGTATCAAGACAAAGTTCTTTAATGTTATGCGCCCAAAGAAGACAAGGAAGAGGCAATCAAGGACGATCGACTATATTTTCATAAAAAAACGAGCCGCCACCAGCATTCTTGACACGCGCTCGTTCCGCGGCGCTATCTATGATTCGGACCACTGCCTTATAAGGATCAAGTTCCGATGCCGCATCTCCAAGAGCTGTAAATAAGGAGCAACAGTTAGTCCAAGGTACTAGATACACAAGCTAAATCATCAGTAACATCCACATATGTTACATGTCAACGCGCTGGAAATTTGCATCAACATACCCCGCAGGCCGGAGAAAGCAATGATCACATCAAAACCATGTGGAAGGCAGTAAGAGATGCAGTTACAAAATCAGTCTAGGAGTTCTTGTGGCACCAGCCAAAGAAAAGTAGGGGCAGCTGGCACGACGAAGAATGTAAGGAAGTGATTAAAATAAAACCCTTCGACGTCAAGCTGGAAAAATGTGCCGAAGAAAGAAACGACTGACCATTAACATCAACATCTAATAGATAAACGAAAAAATGACCCTACATGAAGTCAGATCGGCGTACGTCTCTATTAAACATCTAAGAGACGCCTTCAATCCACAAACAAGTCTTTGCAAAAGTGTACAAGGAGCAATCATAGGCAAACCAGTCGAAATTAAAAAAAGATGGCTGCAATATTTCCAGAAGCTATTCACAGCGTTCCCAACAACGGCTGAAGCTGTGAATATTCCAGAAGTAGAGCAAGAGATCCCAGTCCAGCCACCAACCAGAGACGAAGTACAGGCAGCAGTACGGGATGGAATACCACCAGAGCTGCTCCAGAGTGGGGGATCCCCATCTAAGTAATCTTCTACATCGACTTATATGCAAAATATGTTCAAAGGAGCAGTTACCCGAGGACTGGCAAAAAAGTATAATACGAGTATGTACTGTACACATAAAGGGAGACAAGTTAAGGTGTGAAAATTATAGAGCCATACTTTGCACATCTTATAAAGTGCTCTCCAAAATCATGGAAAGAAAATTAAAGCCGTACTATGTAAGTATTTTAGGAGAGAATCAGGGAGGCTTTCGAAGTGGACCAAGAAGACCAAAAATACTCAGTAAAGCAGGTGCCCGAAAAGAGCTAGGAATATTACATTGATGTGCACCAACTCTTTGTAGACTTCAAGCAAGCATACGACAGTGTCGATAGAAATGCGCTGTACAAAATATTGCTTGACTTTGGCATCCTAACAAACCCAGTCTGTATGGTCAAGGTCACGATGCTAAACACAGAGTCCCAGGTCAAGGTAAACAGCTTTAGAATGGAATCAGGCTTAAAACAAGGGGATGGACTTTCCCCAATGCTCTTTAATATTGCGTTGGAACACGTCATCAGGAAGACATCACCTGAAACCTCGGATACACTAATGTTCAAGTCCACACAATTGCTAGCATATGCTGATGACGTCAATATTATGGCACGCTCAATCTTAGAGGCTCAAGAAGCGTTTCTGAGCTTAGAATCTGAAGCAAACCACTACGAGGAACGAAAACTATAATATATTCATGACTAAAACGAGGACGAAAACTCCAGTTCGACAAAACCTGATCATAGGCAACTACAACCTTTAAAGTGTGGCTAGCTTCATCTACCTTGGGGCTAACCTGAATAGAAGAAGCACCTAAAAGGACGAGATTTGACGCCACATAAACGCCGCAAATAAAGCCTATTACTCCGTACTTCCCGTTCTAAGTTCTAGAGTGATGCACATGAAAAATAAGCTCCACATTTACAAAATACTAGTCAAACCTGTGTTGTTAATGGTAGTGAAACATGGACCCTGACGAGTGAATCCGAAAAGGCATTGAACGTATATGAACGCAAACTGCTCCGGAGAATTTACGGCCCAGTGAAACAAGGAACAGATTGGAGACTACATTACAACGATGACTTGTATGAAATATTTGACGATCCACCTACTTCCTCTTGCGTAAAGTTACGTAAATTGCGATGGGCGGGCCATGTAGGAAGAATGGAAGAAAACCGGCTACCTAAAAGAATATTAACGGGTAGATCACAAGGTAAACGTCCAGCGGGAAGACCAACGACTCGATAGGAAGACATGATAGAAGCTGTCAGTAGATCCTTGTTGGGAGTAAACAACTCGCGCACAAGGTCGTGGAACCGTGATGATTGGAGGAGGTTAATCCTGGAGCCCAAGACGCGGATTGGGCTTTTGAGCCATAGAAGATGATGTTTAGAACAATTGTACTAGTCTCCTAAGTGAAAGTACCACGTGTTCTTCACCTGGGCCATCTTGGCTATGAATATGATAGCATTTTTGTTGGCCCGATGGAGACCGGCATTTCCAGCAAAAAGGGCTGATGCCTGCTAAAACTGTGGTTTCGTCGAGGATAATAGACACTCATCAGGAGCTGCCACAGTCCATTATCCTCGGGGCAGCTCGACCGCATTGTCCTAAGGTAGAAAGTGGACCCGTTATATACATGTGTTTTGTCTACTTAAAGTGTTTAGAACAACGCTGTTGTCTACTTAAAGTGTTTAGAACAACGCTGTTGTCTACTTAAAGTGTTTAGAACAACGCTGCATTTGTTCTTCACCCGTGCCAACAAACATGCTATCATGTTGATTGACAAGATGACCCAGGAGGAGAACAAGTTCTTCTTTCACTTAAGGGACTGGTACCGATAGAGGCTGGCGTTTCCGGCAAAAACGGCCGGACTCCATCGAGCCAACAAACATGCTATCATATTGATAGTCAAGATACAATATCCAACAACCCAAAAAACAAAAACTTAATATCCCTCTACTTGGCCTAATTTAGTATCTACCTGCTTAGCCCATCCTACATTTATATATGTAAAGTCATTTCCTTCCACACATTCTTTAGACACTGAAGATGGCTCGAAGAAGTCGGAACGCTTCTGCTCACACAACAAAGCAAAGCCCGACGGCCTTTCAAAAAAAATTAACAATAGTAGAAATTTAGGTCCTTAAGGGTTCTTAAAAGTGTGGGAATACCTACACTCTTATATAGGCATTTGATATGTTACAGGTGATTACCATAATTGATTCTAAGTTGGTAGACTTTGTTATTAGACTAAGGACATAAATCTGATATTCTGTTTTTGATAACGTTGTTAATTATCTTTATGGAGGCGTTAATGAGCGAAATAGGTTCGTAGTTTTAGTAGCTGTGTAGGAGTTTTTTTTGGGGATTGGATGCTTCTTAACATTACGGGTATGGGTTTTTTTCTGAAACTGAGGTTGATGGACTTTAGAAGTGACATTTTATTGTTTTAGCTCAGCGAGTTAATCATATTGTAGTCTATTAAGTTCAGTCCAGATGATGTTCTTTTTCTACGCTTGTTTAAGACTTCTAACATAAAATCTCATCAACAATAATGCACGATGTTAATTGTGAGTCACACCTTAACGTCGTTTTTCGCCTAACTTAATTTGACATTTCTTTGGTTCAGTGTTTGACAAATTCAACTATGGAGAGGTACACAATTGAGCAGTGCGTTAAGGTTGTTGAAGCCTTTTATGAAAATGGGCGTTCAAATCAAAATGCATTTCGTGCACTTCGTGATTTTTTGGTCCGCATAATAGACCAAATGTGTCCACAACCGGGAGAACTGTGCACAAATTTCAGCAAACCGGGTCTGTAGGAAAGCTGAAATCACATGTGCATGCTTGCCCAGTTCGTTCTGCGGAAAACATTGTTGTTGTTCGCGATAGTGTGGTAGAAGAGTCGTCAACCTCGACTCGTCATCGTGCTGAGCAATTGAACATCTCACGAACATTACTGATGCGAACCTTGAACAAATATTTGAATTCGCACACTTACAAGGTTCAATTGACTCAAGAGCTGAAGCCTACTAACCATTTCAAACGTCGGCAATACGCTGAATGGTTGGTTGAACAGACAAAAGGGAATGGTGACTTTACAAAGAAAATCATCTTCAGCAAACTTTCACCTCAGTGGATTCGTTAACAAGCAGAACTGCCGCATTTGCGCAAATGAGAATCCACGAGTGATTGTTGGAAAGCCGATACATCCACAAAGAATGACTGTTTGGTTTGGTACATCCACAAAGAATGACTGTTTGGAGCTCAGGTCTTATTAATAAATTCAGATTTATTTTTACAGAACGACCACAGGCTTTTTATTGTGCTTACCTTTATTAAATAAATGATATAGCATTGCCCCATCATAATATAGTATTGATCCATCAACTTTGTCTTTGATTCACCCCATTTTGGATGTCTAGCATTGAAGTCACCACCTGTGATTAGAGGATTGTTGTGTTGTGTATTTTATTTAAATGATGATTAATGATGATTTAAAAGATGTCTTTTATTAAAAAGATGAAATATCTGATTTTTAAAAACGGAAGTCAGATGGTAAGTAATAGTAACAGATAGTGAAATTTAGATCCAAATTTGTGGCGATTAGGGCAATAGCTTCCATTTCATTTTCTATACGAACTGTTTTGTATTTAATGCATCTGAACAGTTATGGCTACGGCACTTCCTCCTTTGTTTATTCTGATTTTATTTAATAGGTTGAAATTTTTAAAAATAACGTTAGGCGAGTTTTTGTTGGGGAGAGTTTCTTGAAGCTGTTTTGAAGATTTCATTATTTAAAATGTATTCCAGACTGTCTTTATTTTAATGGAGGCTTTGGATATTTAATTGGATGCATTTGTTTGTCATCTAAAAATTTCAATTGCCATCGCATGCTGTTTCCATGTTGGACAAGATCTGTCAGTCGAAAGAGTTTTCCTCCACAGAAGAAGCATTTGACGGTGTTGCATTCAGACCCATTGTTGAAAAATTTTCGCTGCAGTTTATGCATTTCATTCTTTCTTGTAAAAATTCTTTGTAGAAATATTGAGTGTAATTCAAACTCAAACATTTGAGGCATTGTTTGGGTCGGTTGAAAAAATAATCGGTCTTGATAGAAGCGAATTCTACCCTAACTGAATCTAGGAATTCTTCACCAGAGAAAAAAATGTTGACGGTTTTATTGGAAATTTTCTTTTCTTTATCTAAATCGTTGGTTCTTTTAAGCCTATAAACATTTGAAATTTTTTGTGATTTTTAGGGTGACTCCATTGGAATTGCATGGTTTACCAGCTTTCATTATTTTTTGTTCGAAATTGTCAAACGGAATGTTTCTTAGCACCCCAATTCTCACTAATAACCTGTTTGGGATTAAGGCTTTTAAGTTGTGTGATTTAAGAATTTCATTTTTGATAAAACTATTAGCTTCTAATGGGGAATAAAAGGCCACACGTATTCTGTTATAGCCTGTTTAAACAAGGTTACCAATATTTTTAAGTTGCAATGATAGCATAGAAAGTCCGTTGATCGAGCCTGAATATCTTTCCATTGTCGTAAACATCAACCGGAATATGAAAGTTTTTTCTTTTGTCAGTGTATGGGGGTAATCCCCTCAGTAGAAAAAATATCAAAATAAAGCTTCATGAACTCTCTATCTTGCGTATTGGAGGAGGGGCTGAGTGCGTTGGATATGGGTGGGTCATAATCAAATATTCACTAAAGATGAAGAAGAAGATGTTAGGATAAGGGGCTGAATAACATTCTACATTTGATGTAAGTTACACATAAAACTCTTTATTGTAGCAATAATGATATGCAATTTACAAAGAGATGGCCAAAACACACGGGGCTCGGCACTCACTACTCAACCGACTGCTCGAGACAGTTCTTCAGTATAGTCTAGATCGCACACGTTCGTACTCTACACAATGCTACAGTCTAAGTCGAATATACTCACACGCTTCACTATAACCTCCCCACTTATTTTAGGGAATTGGACACACGTTGAAGACATAGTACCTGAGATATGCAGGCGTCCGTCGGTTTCTGGTAGACCTGGGTGATGGGGTCGCAGGCGGACTAGGCTGAACAAGCGGACTATGTGTGTCGAATTGTGTACCAGGACGGTTTTCATGTGTCGAAGTTGGCACTGGTGGCGACTGGCAGTCTGTTGGCACCCCTGGAGTTTCTGTTCAGAATGGTGACCAACTGATTAATGTAGCGTTTCATAGTGCGGGCAGTGTCCAATTAGAGCATATAATTGTACTGGTCAAGTTTCCTCCTGATGGTTCCGAATTGCCAAACGTTTTGATTTTCCAAGTGAAGCTTTGCTTGAAGTTTCTCTCCCACTTGGAGACTGTGAACCCGCAAAGCGGTAGGTTCTATTGGAGCAAGAGCTTTGCTGTTGGGGAGCAGGGCATTGAGGGGAGTGCGAATCCTTCTCTTCAGGTACAAATCCGAAGGAGACAGACCTGATGCTAAAGTAGTTGCTCTGTAGCGGAACATTATGTGCTGTAGCTTGTAAGACAGGAAGCGGGATATCAACAGCAGCCTTGAGCCTTCTCTTCAACGTCTGGATGCTGGGTTCTGCGAGAGCATTCGTGACTGGATGATTCGGCGTGCTGAACTTTCACAATACTCCACGCTCTTTACAACATCTCTAGAATTCTTCGCCTTTAAAAATGCTAGCGTTGTCCGAAACCATCACATAGGTGTAACCATGCAGAGAGATTGTTGAAGCAGAAGACGGAGCATAACCCACTATGCGAACCTCTGCCCGCTTCGACTTTGCATCCATGCACATCAAAAGGAAGCGTCCATTTGAAGGGCCCGCATAGTCGATGCGCACTCTCTCCCAATTTTCCCAGGGATGAATTGGCGTTTTCTGCGTACTGTGGTGAGCTGTAGCCTCCCGATAAACGTATCTTCTGGCAACTTCTTTTATCTTTGTGGCTCCCACATGTGCTGCATGAGCTCTTGTAGCACTGATTCCGCTCGTTGAGGCAGCGGACACCGCTACAGTTCTTAACAGACATAGATAACATCCCAAAATCACTACACCACTTAAGAGTTTTTGACGAGCCGGAGGTTTTAACGATTGTAAGAGTGCGGAAGCTGCAATGAGCTGGCCACATGAATCGTATGGACAAACAACGGATATTCAAAAAGGTACTCGCTGGGAGAGCTGAAGGGACCAGTGGAGAAACCGAGTAAACGCTGATATGAATCGGTCGAGAAGACAGTTCATCGTTATTCGGATTTCGAAACTGGAGGACGCGGTCAATGGACCGAGACAATTGGAGGCGTTTGTTGCAGGAAGCGAAGGCCAGAGAGGGGCTGTAGTGCTATTTGCCGGATGAAAAAGAATGTGATGAGATATTGATGTTATCCCTATAATCGATTTTTAAAGTGGATTTCGCTTCAACTGGTAATTTTCATCTGATGTGCCCTAGAGCGAGCCCATCGCCCTGCTTCACTCGCACCATTTTGTCAAAGGCGTTAGTTTGCTACTGGCTGCGGTTTGTGATATTCATAACATAGCCACTTTCGCCAGACTGATCAGTTTTGCTAGGATTCGAAGTTGAAAAATTTCTTTGTTCGATTGAATATTTTGTTATTTGTTATCATGCGACTTTATTGTGCTCGAATTCATGTTTTTCTCTGACTAAACATAAACATAAAAATTCAGCGGTTTTGATTGGCAATCACAATATTATGGATACTATATGCTCTAATTTAAAGTTCCAATCAATCGAACTTCTGGAATTAAAATCAGGAAGTGCAAGTGCAATAAACACTATTTGATATAAATAAAATATATTTGTCTATTTCTTATATTTGACTAAAGTACTAACAAACATTTGGGGAGATTTAACAAAGCATTTGTCCTAAGTAACAATTTCCTATTCGCTCCAATATTTCTTCTTGGCAGCCAACAATTCATCGAAAAATAGTAAAACTAGGGTCGAGTGTGGCCCCAAACGAAGATAGTTTGGCCAAAAGCCTTTATAAAGGCCATAAATACCTTCTACTTTCCATATTTTCCAAAAACAGTCCACAACACCGTTGTAATAGATTCCCTTGCCTTTGGCATCGACTCCTTGATTATACAGGCGCGTTAAAATGACATCGGGTGGAGTAATGGCTAGCGACATCACTGTACCAGCAATGAGTCCTCCCATGAACGAGTTAAGTATTCTATTTGTGACTAGATCGTGTCGGCGCAGAAAGTCTTTAGTAGTTCCAAATGTTGCAATCTGCGCTCCACTGCCAAGTGCTGCTCGAGGGATTGTTGCTACAGCTCCTCGCCACAAGCCTTTCACTCCACCGCTCCTGTAAATTTCTCGAAAAGCGTTATTCATACCTTGATGTTTGTGCTGATAGCCGACAGCTATGGAAGCAGCTGCTTGAGCTTGCATTTGAGTTTTTATCAAAAAGAATGGACTACTTGCGTAACAGCCTACTATGCCACCAGCTGCTCCCCAAAACAGCCCTTTAGCGAACGAGGGATTTCCATATCGGTTGGAGCACCATCCTTTCTCTTCAGCGGAAGAGTACATACCCAATCGGAAGAAGTTTAGGACGAATTGGAAGTATAAAGCTGGAACCAACCCCTTTTGCAATGCTAAAAATCCGTCATGCTTGGCAACAGTAACGAAAGCCGGCAATACACCGCGATAAGGCTCTACGTAGGTTCCTTTGGCTGCCAACTCACCTTGCAATTGTATCCGAGTTTTTATCACCTCGAAGGGATTGGTAAAGAAAGTTGCTCCAACTGATGCCAGACCTCCGATTACCCAATTTGAGTAGTCCATTGATACGGGATTAACAGCAGCCAGGTACAAATGAAAGGAAGACTAGCAATTTGTCAGCTTGAATGATGGATCATCATCAATAGAGCCTTAGAAATCTTAACAACGTATCAGGCGCATCGAGCGCATTGCACTTGGAGTAATTTCCACGAAATTTTATACCTTGCAAGCAAACGTCAAAATTGAAAGTACCCAAGCTCAGATAAGAGACGATCAACATATGATGAATGTTCGATGGACGAGTTTTCCGGTAACATGTGTATTTAGTTTGAGCAGATATTGAAAACGAGTAAATATGAATGTGCACGATGTAATGTAATGTTATTTTTAGTATTGCGGGCAGTGTTATTTTTGCCAATTTGTTGAGGAGAAAGAAGAAAAATGCGTATAAATACTCGCTATGGGGGACAAATTAATTATCGATATGATTTGAAGCATGGGTATGTTAAAAAGCCTGGTCGATTTTTATGTACATTAGCATGGCCCATAGTCCTCAAATTTATAGAGAAGAAATTAGTATGCGGCGATACTTTAAATATTGAAAATTGAGCCAATATAGGGCTAATATGGTAATTAGTGCTTGCTATTGTGTTTCTCATACAAGGACGACCGCTTCTAGACTCCCGTAAAGTGCACCCTAAATACCTCAAAGCTATTCAACCATTTCAAAGGCAGAATTATTATTATGCTAAAAAATGAATCATTTGTTAAATGTTAATATATATGTATATAAATGTTATTCAAATACCAGCAGTATAAGATGACACCACTTTGAATGTAAATGCAATGTATGTTGTTTTCAGTCCATTCATAATTGTAGGGATCATTGTCAACGTAGGGGAACTGCCATTTACATCCGAGGCAAAATAAAATATAAAGCTCAACTAATAGATCTCAAATATATGATAATTATTTCACTTGATGACGATAAGGAGACAATGAATCTTCGTATGAATTATAGGGCTCCTAATGAGAATAATATTGAGTATATGAATACTTAGATGGCATCTGTCCAAATTTTAGTAACTAGACGGTTATAGGCGACGCAAATAGATTTATTCCTAATAATAAAAATTTTTGGGTGAGCGTGAAAGGAGCATATATGCTTAGAAATCAGAGTATCAGTAGATTAATTATCCAATCTACTGTAATGATTTTTCCTAAGACTCGTTTGTTCAAGATTTCCCGCAGAAAATCTAAACTGACCTCTCATTGGTTATAGACAACAACAAGTCCGGACACCCTTAGTCTTCTCCGAAGGGGCTGCTAGCAGGCTAGCTAGTTCGGAGAGAAATTTCGGTTGCAGATCTTCTGCGAATAGACTAAATACGGCTACCATGTATCAGCCACTGATTCAAATGCCTGATTAAAATACGTCAAAACAACTTCGAACCAAACGACTTTAAACTAATTTATTTCCATCCTTTTCAGATCGTACGGCAAGCTCAAAAGAAAACGAGAAAAAATAGACATCCTCAATCAAAAACCACGCGTTCCCGACTATTTACCGACGCGGTGCCAGAAATAATGCATTGGAATCCGAAAACCGAAATAACCTACTCTAACTAAAAATGCAAAGCCAAACTACGGCACCGCATACCGAACCGAACCACCGAACCGATCAGTCGCGGATTATTCCAACCCCACCCAATTGGCGGCATACTCTGTTGAGAAGTAAAGTTATCGTACGTTGATAGGCTCACCGCGCATGCGTGAACGAAACCCAGTATTAAGGCGCCGGAGCGCTCTACTTGTGTCACCAGTAATTTTTTGTTAGTTGGTCTGTGACTGTTGCCCACGAGAGATGTGTGCAATAAGAAGTTCCTTTATGTAAAACAAATAAAGCGTACTCATATATATTCAAAGTTATCTATCTCAAAACCTTGATAATCTACTAGAACGATCATTGAAGGAAGAAAGAAGACTTGAAGATGACGATGACGTCACTCGAGCGTTAGCCGCTGTTAGTCTTGGCGGGAACAAGAAGAAAAAGTTCGCCGCGAATCAAAACAATAACAGTGAAAAAACCGCGAAAGTAGAAATACGAGTGTCGAGTGTTTCTATTGTAAAAGGAAGGGGCATCTAGCTCGCGATTGCCGGAAAAAGAAAAGGGACAAGGACAATGGCGGTGAAAACCCTCGCGAGTGGCGTTCATCGCTTCGACAAGTGAACAAAAAAAGCGACAAGTGAAATCGGAGACAGTGCCGAGTAGCGAGGTTGTAGAACGACTCATGGCAGTCGACACAAGCGATGTCTGGATTACCGACAGCGGTGCTTCCAGGCATATCACTTACCGACGGGACTGGTACAGTGAGTTCAAACCAAACAGTGGTGATTCGATAGTAGTGGCCCTGTGCTCATCGATAGACTAGTGAACGGTAAATGGTGTGAAGCTCGAATCGAAGACGTGTTCTACGTTCCAAAGATTCGAAAGAATCTGTTTTCAGTTGGCGTATGCACTGAAAAAGGTTTTGATGTTTTGTTTAGAGAAAAACTTGTAACAATTAACCGTGACGGGAAGTTTTCGGTGTCGGTGTACAACAAGACAATCAGATTTACCGAATGCTCTTTAAAGTGAGAAGACCAAGTTTTGCGAGAGAAGCAAATGTGGCAACTGTTAACTTGCGTGTCTGGCACGAACGAATGGGACACGTAAACAACAAAGTTTTGCGCGAAATGACGCAAAAAGGGCTAATTCGAGGTGTGAAATTAGCTAACATTGCCAATTTCTTCTGTGAATCGTGTACTTTCGGAAAAGCACTTCATTTCATTTCATTTTTCTCAGCATAATTTGCAATTATATCGCTGTTTGAAGTTTTCGAGTTCTTTATTGTTTCTGCATCAGAACTCAACTTCCTTTTCCTGGATTCAACTCCATCCGATTTGGAGGCAACATCATCTCTTATGTAGTCTATTTCGTTGGTTGATTCCGCATAGGTGTAACCAGTTTCGTCTACAAATTAAATGTTAAAATCAGTCAAATGATCGATCAAATAAGAAGTTTTACTCACCCATGTCACTGACATCCATACTCTGTATAATGAAATCATCATAATCTGATTTCGATGTAACAACTTCGGCTTCATTATTTTCATCATTATCTTCATTGTCTGAAACATACGGATATGGTATAGCACTAGCGAGAAGGAGCAGTCGTCGCGGATTTCTTGAAATATATTTGCGTTCGTCAAAGTGTTTTGAACATAAATATTTAATGGGTGTATCTTTATTTTCGCATCTTGACAATTTCATCCACAGATTGTAACGATTTTCTTCGCGTGGAAATTGAAAGAATGTGACATTTTCTTTAGTCCGATTGGAATCGCACCCTTTATATGAACAATGTTTGCGTACACTCATCCCTGGAAATTACATGCAAAATACGCGTTATCATATTATTTGTTTTTGGGAATTTATTATTAATTTATATTTATATTTAGTAAACGTAGCTTTCTTTTACATTTTGCGTACATAAATATCACTATTTTCAAATATACATACTTAAATACACTTTCTAGGAATAGAATCAGAGGTTTAAGAGCAAAGGAATTTGGATACATGGGATTTAAATTGGGATTTAGAGATGGTTGGGGAATAAAAATGGATTAATCTGTTAATATTATGGTGTTTACATTCTATCAGAAGGCATGAATGTCTTCTAATTCTTACAGGCTCATTTAAAGTTACTTTGTCGTTGAACAGTTGAACGGTACCTCTCTGAGGATATCAAATGCAAAGCAAGAGCAAATTACAGTTCTGCGGGAGGCGAGTAATCTCATGTTAAGAATCTTTGGATTATAGAGGGATCTCGAAACAAATAGCAAGAACTGTTTCTGAACGGACTCAAACCTCTCTGAGCGAACATCAAAGAATGGACTCCAAACGAAACAAGCGTATTCAAGAATTGGGCGCTCTAACGATGTGTATAATGTTTTCGTAACCCACAAATTCTTCTTCTTGATGAAACCTAAACGCTTATTAGCCTTGCAGAGAACCTCATCGTAGTGCAAGAAAAGGTGGAGTTTCTTATCCAAATGGATACTAATGTCTACTACATTGTCACCTCTGGAAAGCTTCGCATTGCCGAGGTGATAATCTGTTGATAAAACTATATTTTTTCGAGGAAAACTTTATCAACTGTCATTTAACAAAATCCAGATTTCGATGGTTTTTGTAAGACCACTCTAATAGAGTATTTATCTTGTCCTGTAGGAACAATTAATGATTTTGGCTATCACATGGCATAATTTGAGATCATCCGCGTAAAATAAATGTGGTATACTATATCTGATATCCGATATAAAAATGTTAAAGAGAAGACGTCCGAGATGACTGTCTTCATGTACACCGGAATAGACATGAATTTCTTTGGAAACGTATCCTTGGAATTGGACGGTTCGAGTCCGGTTTATAATGTACGAGTTCAGCCAATGGTGCAAGGAGTCAGTGATACCGAATTTACGTAGTTTATGAGACAAAATCGTATGATCGACACGGTCAAAGCCCGTACTAAAGTCAGTATAAATTGTATCGAATTTTCCATTGTACAAAGGATCTTAGGGACCATAACTGTCAGATTTGTGGTTAAGGATCGATTTTTTTGAAGCCGTGCTGTTGGTCATTGAAACGTTGCTATATTATTGGAGATATTTTGGAACAGACTATTTTTTCAAATCATTTTGGGGATAGCAGAAAGTATGGCAATTCCTCTATAATTTTGAACAGCCCTGCTCTTGCTTTTATGGATTGGAGTTAAGTGGGAGGGTTTCTAGTATGCTGGAAGTATACCGCTTGAATATGACTTGTTAAAAATAATATGAAAAGGTAAAACTAATTGTTCTCTGCACTGAAATAAAAAATAAGGGGAAGTAAATCAGGTCCGGAAGGCAGGAAACGAAGGCCCGAGAGGGGCTGTATTGCTACGAAGAAGAAGAATAAATCAGGGCCGCGACCACGCTTCAAATCAAGAGTTGCAATCGCATTCACAATGTCATATTCTGAAACTAAAATTTGTTGGAGTACAGCCACAGAGTCTGAGTCTAGTGATGAAATACGAGGTGAGAAGTTTGTTGAAAAATAAACTGATTAAAAGTGGTCTATAATAGAATTACAGATTTCATCAGGAAGAGAGGAACTGGAGTCTTTGTAAGCCATTTGTTTAGAATAGCCGTGAGTCTTTAGTTTGATGCTCACGAATTCAAAAAATTCCTTGGGATTTTCGAAACATTTTCACCTATAATATTAACATTGGCTTTATAGGCTCCACGTGATTTTAATTGAAATTCTTTTGACAGTTCGTTATACAGTAATCACTTCGCGGTCTTAACATATGCGGTTGTCGTTATTCACTGATGAAAAAACGAGGAAAAATTTAACATTCGGCCGGCCGGATTTCATTATTCGCGGAAAAAAACCAAAAAACTTGTGGAAAAAATTCGATTTCGGCATCGCACAGATCGGACCCAAATTCCAAATTTATTTTTCCTTCTTTTCAGTTTGTTTTAATCTCTCGTGGAAATAGTGTCGCGAAATATTTCCTTTAACAAAACGTAAAAAAACTGTTCTAACCCTTGGTGAAAAAATAAACATTTTGGACAAGTTACGTGCGGGAGAACGTTTTGCCTCATTCGGCCGTTTGTTTAAAATGAATCCGCAGTTCGTTCGATCAAGGCAAAAGAGAATTCACGGTGTGGGTGCACTTCAGTAGCGTCATCAAAAAGAGTGTCACAAATCAGAAATAAAGTGCTTGAAGAAACCGAACAAGCTTTAGGAATATTGATGGAAGACATGTCTCAAAAGAAAATGCCCTTAAGTTCAGCTTTGACCAGAGAAAAGGCAAAAAAACTGTACGATAGCATTAATGAAAATTCTCGCTCTGGATTTATCTTCCAACCAAGCAAAGGGTGGTTCGAGAATTTCAAGAAGCGACCTAACTTGCACAACATCAAATTAGTTGGGGAATCTGCTTCTGCTGATCACGAAGCAGCAGAAAAATTTCCAGCAAGTCTTCAGGAACTTATCAAGAGAGGAGGGTATTTTCCACAACAAGACTTTAACGCTGATGAAACTGGCATCTTTTGGAAGAAGATGGCGAATCAAACATATCTTTCTACAGCTGAAAGAACTGCCCCAGGATGCAGGGCTACCAAAGACCGTGTTACTTTACTGCCGTGTTTAATGTGATAAAACCTATGATAACTTACCGATCCCAAAATCCAAGAGCACTAAACAAAGATCAGCTACCTGTTTTTTTTTTGGAGGGCTAATAGCGAAGTATGTGTCACTGGTGCCTCATCCCAGGAATGGTTTCATTATTGTTTTATTGCAGAGATAAAAAAATATCTTACTTCGCAAAAACTGACTTTCAAGATGCTTGTTCTTACCGACAACGCTCCGATTTATCCTTCCAGTTTAGTTGGGACTAATCCGAATGTAGAGGTGATTTTTTTTGCCCCCGAATACGACATCATTATTACAACAACTTGATCAAAGGGTGACCGCAACTTTTAAGGCTTATGTATTACACCAAACACAGTTTTAAGCCAATTTTAAATTTGATTGAATAGCTCAATCAAAGCTTCCCGGAGATATATAAGGCCACACGCGGTTGAAAAAGAAAGCACTGTCCCTCGAGTCCAAGATGAGGAAGATGAAATAGTCCGACTAGCACATCAGATTGTTGGTGAAGGATTTGACGATATGAGACAAGACGAAATTAACAAATTGCTGAATTCTCATGAAGACGAGTTATGGGATGAAGACCTATTGCAACGAAAAGGAGATGAAAGTAAAGAATCTGAAGATGTTAAGTGCGAGGAAGAGAGCCGGGAAAATGCGGGTAAGTATTTTGACTAGTTTTTATCAATTTGTTTTTCCATTCAATATTTTGTATGCAGGCCAAAGTTTTTCTTCAAAACAGCTCAGGGAGATTCTTACCTTGAGGGACCAACTTGTTCAAAAAGCAATGGATTTGGACTCATGTCTTAATCGAAGTTTGCAGTTTAAAAGAGATATCGAGGCCGCTTCAAATCCTTATGTGGAAACCCTTAAAGAAGTTGATTTATCAGCACAGCAACGTTCAATTACGAGTTATTTCTTTCCATCTACGTCGAAAACTAACAATGGAAAAAACTAGCATGTACCTACACATTTTTTTATTTTATTTTTTATTTACACCCTATAATTTTGAATGTTTTTTTAATATTGAATTTTATCTCAATTGTTGCTGTTGTGGAACGTAACCCCCATTATTACATAGGAAAGTAGACTCAACATTCGCGAATTAAACATTCACGGCAGTTTTCAGGAACCTAACCCCCGCGAATGTTAAGGTATTACTGTACTCTCTTTTAATATCATCGCTCACATTAGACCTTTTTTGCAGCCGAGGACACAGTGCAGTCATTTCTACGAGTCTTTTATACACGTCGGTGTCACTAGGCATTGAGCCGAGGACACATTGCGATCATTTCTACGAGTATTTTCTACGCGTCGGTGTCACTAAACCTTGAGCCGAGGACACAGTGCAGTCATTTCTACGAGTCTTTTATACACGTCGATGTCACTAGGCAGTGAGCCGAGGACACAGTGCAGTTATTTCCTACGACTTTTTTTATACGCGTCGGCGTCACTAGGCATTGAGCCGAGGACACGTACTCACTCCCAAGGTCTGAACCTCCGCGCCGGGCCCTGACCAATCACAATCGAGGAGTACAGGGTACAGGGCTAGGCAGGAGAAGGCCTCGACCAAGGCGGTCGCATCCAGCGAGGTAAAAGAGCCTCGCCAGATAAAAGCTAGGGAACCGCCGGCTAGCACGCTTGGCGGTGACCAAGGACGAGCGCAGCCGTTTCAGGGAAGAGGCCCGCGTAATCGAACGGCAGTTCAGGTGAGAGGTCAAGGTGAAGGCTCTTCGAACGGCGCTGCAAAAGGAACGCGGCTGCTGGCGTTGAGAATAAACGAGCAGAAACATAATATTGTAATTACATTGTGAAATCTTTTAATACCTTGTGAAATACATTGTAGATTCGTTGCGTACAATTGGTGTTTCATTCCGAAAGGTGGAGGTTAGACTTGGTTGTGTAGGGTAAAGTGGAGGTTATAACAAGACCAACGTGGGCTTCTGGTTCGTAACTATCAGAAATAGTCCTATTTGCCATCAAAGTACCATCTATACCAGTAACCTCATTGAGTGCCATGAATTGAGGTGGGTTTCAGCGAGAAGCATGATGTCAAGCTTTTGCTTAACAATGAATTCAAGGAGATAGTCACGTCGATGTAGAGTAACAATGAAGTTGGCGTTGACCGCGATGAGACGAAGGCTATCCATGGTAATGTGGCTGTGGCAAATTGTTTGGAGGTATTTGGAAATTTTCGAATCTTATTTGTTGATTCTTTGCGATTAGGAGTTAAGTTTTTGGTAGATTTTAAGAAGCAGCTCATTGTTGCTACTTACATTATCTGGAGTATTTTCTGCTGGTCGTCTAGCGGCGAGTGCAAATGATACCGCGGGCTTGACGAAGCAAGAAAGTATCACACTGCGGTTAACTTGCGTTTGCTTTGGAATAAATTTAACTTTTGCATTTTGATATTGGGGACATCCTCGATATGATCCTGGACAACCGAATACGCCACAGTATCAAAGGGCTACAAACTGATCTGAATCATGCCATTTTGCATTGATTGCATCGTTGATTTTTTGATGGAGTCATCCCATTCCATAAAAGAATCTACATCCAGTCCTTCAACAATACCTCCTTTGGCCACTTTGTCTACTAAATCAAAAATACGGAAATTTTCAGATTTGGGTAACCATTATAAAAGTGGTATGGAGTTTTTTCTGTCCTTTAATTTTTTCCATTATTATTTATGATTTCTTTTAATGTATTTTTGGAGTCTGTGAAAATAGCAAAAAAGCTAATAGAGTCTAGTTAGCCTTTGCGATAATTAAAAATTGCAATAATGAAACGAAAATAAGAAACAGTTGCTTTCTCTAGTCGGTGATATAGGGAAGCAGGGATTCATCAACTTGATAAAGTATTTAAAAATGAAATAGACCAATTACTCCTTCGAGCAGTCCGCGTAGTGCAGTGGTTAGAGTACTCACTGCGTAAACCGAAGGTCCCTGGTTCGAATCCCACTGGGGACAACGAGATTTGTTTCGAGTGACTCGAACGGAATATAAGCCCGCACGTTCATTTATGATACGTACTGGTTTAAAATTCGAACGCGTCGCTCCTGGGTGGACGGATATGCGGCCAGTACTGACCATACCGCCAGGGTAACGGAACTTTCCTAGCATCGGCCTTACGCGTCGCGGGCGCGACTCAATGTGAAAATCAGTTCGTATTAATTCTTAGCAGTTTATTTGCCCCGAAAATCGACGCGAAAACACGCAGAACATAGTTAATTTCAAGCTTGAAATTTGCTTCATACGAAATTTGAACAAGATTGAAAGGCGGCGGAGAGTCGAACCAAAAGAAAAGTGAGAAACAGCTGATTGTCCGCTGCGGGCCTTTCGTGCTCCCATATCACCTTCTGGAGTGCCGATACATTCGATCAAGAAAATGAGATACTCTAGCTATCTCTAAGTAAAGGCCCGAAAGGGGCTGTAATGCTAAAGCAAAAAAATATATTCCTTCGTGAATCAAACCAATAAATGAAACTAATAAAAGCGAATTCACTTAATGAAGACATTGCTTCCTGTGATACTATTGTTTTGACAACTGCAACGATAATCCAACTTCTTGTATGATACGTATTTGTAGTTTGTTGTACTTTCAGCTCCCGGTGTAAAACTACAACTTCATTTCAAACCACGTAGGTAATTAATCTATGATAAATACTTACTTGAGTCTCTTGTTTACAATCAGAACCTATCCGCAAATACTTTGCTGGACGCTTTTCGGTTTGCCTTTTGACATTTTGCAGTACACGCAACCTCTGCAACAATACTGATCATTCGTATCATTGTGAATTTCTAAGATTAATAAGAATTATTTAATTACTCAATAGTGAATTTGTCAATACGTTTTGACGTCAAATGTTTTCAGTGTCTGACAACAGGGACGCGCTACTAACAAGTATAATTTTTTTTCAAGTGTTTGCCACTAAATAAAACTATAGTATTCGTTAGAAACCGGAAATCTTCTTTCATATATTGAACAACTATCAAACCATGGTTCGCCGATGTATAGCACCGAACTGTGAGAGTACCGACCAAAAAATGCTCTGCCACCGTTTCCCACGGAAGAGAGATCTCACATATAAATGGGCTGAAAGTTTAAACGTTTCACATATTAAATTGGAATGGTTATTGGAGAAATATACGGTTTGCTGTATGCACTTTGAAACATCAGATTACAGAAATATAGAATCAAATCGTCTTAACACGACCGCTTGTCCTAAACTCAACCCATCGAATCCCAAAGCAGCAATCGTGCAAGTAGACACGATGAATAATTCGGATACTGTTGATTTACTCTTATGTGAAGGCGATGAAAGAAACGAGCAAATGGTTATTCACAACGAAAATCGCATTGTAGAAGAGGAATTTATTTACGAAACTTCTAAAGACGACGATTCGTCAAATACTTCATTAAGTACAGACACAGAAATAGCATTTCAAGATGACAATATTGAAGGTGATATATTCAATGAGGTGGAGGACGATACAATGTTGCCTGAGAATGATAAATCACTTGATGATACTGTTGAAAATCCTGTTGGCTTGAGTGAGTATTTTGTTATATCTGAGATTGATCTGGAAGCTGCAAAAGAAGCGGATGATGACAATGTATCACATGAAGACCTACCAGCAAATCCTGATATAGCCGATACCGAAACTCAAGTCGATGTCAATGAACTGGAAAGAAGTGATAGTGAAGATGCTGAATTCAGAGGGATGTCACGGAAGGATTTGATTAATATGATTAAAGAACAGGATGAAATCTTAAAAGAACAACATAAGAAAATAGAAGCGTTTCAAAAGGCACATGAAAACTTATTGCAAAGTATCGATACATTTAAGACCCTTATGACCCTTATATATATTAATAAATAAAACTAGTTCAAGTTAAATTGTTTTCATCTTATTGGTGTATAATTTCGAGCAATGGAATAAAAGTTTTACACAGATTTCCTGAAAGACTCTGCTCAGTGCAGTAGATACTACCATAAAATAGATACACATGCATATAAGGAAAGATTCGAAAAAATTCATTCAAATATCCATGTGGGGTTTTCGGTCAACCATCGGACGCGTCCTCATGTAGTGGATAGAGAGTATGTGGAAAACAAAACCACTCGTGGACCAAATCCGACTAAGTCGAAGCGCTGATAACGCTCCACTTGTATTTACTTGTCATGGAACCAGGACAACAGCCTCGGAACGGCAATGACTATCGCAACTATGAAGGGCTATTCTTTTGAAACTTGGAATGTTAGATCATTGAACAGACCAGGTGCGCTGTGACAACTTCTGGATGAAATTAAGAAATATAAAATCAACATCTTGCAGTGAAAGAAACCAGATGGCACGGTGAATACATATTTGACATGCGAACGCTCTCCGGAAAACTGCAAGGAAGCCATGAGTTCGGCGTGGCTTTCACTATTGACAGCACATTCAAACTAATTCTGACCGACTTCAAGCCTGTTAAAGAGAGGCTCTGTGCGATTCGTATCAAGACAAAGTTCTTTAATGTTATGCGCCCAAAGAAGACAAGGAAGAGGCAATCAAGGACGATCGACTATATTTTCATAAAAAAACGAGCCGCCACCAGCATTCTTGACACGCGCTCGTTCCGCGGCGCTATCTATGATTCGGACCACTGCCTTATAAGGATCAAGTTCCGATGCCGCATCTCCAAGAGCTGTAAATAAGGAGCAACAGTTAGTCCAAGGTACTAGATACACAAGCTAAATCATCAGTAACATCCACATATGTATGTTACATGTCAACGCGCTGGAAATTTGCATCAACATACCCCGCAGGCCGGAGAAAGCAATGATCACATCAAAACCATGTGGAAGGCAGTAAGAGATGCAGTTACAAAATCAGTCTAGGAGTTCTTGTGGCACCAGCCAAAGAAAAGTAGGGGCAGCTGGCACGGCGAAGAATGTAAGGAAGTGATTAAAATAAAACCCTTCGACGTAAAGCTGGAAAAATGTGCCGAAGAAAGAAACGACTGACCATTAACATCAACATCTAATAGATAAACGAAAAAATGACCCTACATGAAGTCAGATCGGCGTATGTCTCTATTAAACATCTAAGAGACGCCTTCAATCCACAAACAAGTCTTTGCAAAAGTGTACAAGGAGCAATCATAGGCAAACCAGTCGAAATTAAAAAAAGATGGCTGCAATATTTCCAGAAGCTATTCACAGCGTTCCCAACAACGGCTGAAGCTGTGAATATTCCAGAAGTAGAGCAAGAGATCCCAGTCCAGCCACCAACCAGAGACGAAGTACAGGCAGCAGTACGGGATGGAATACCACCAGAGCTGCTCCAGAGTAGGGGATCCCCATCTAAATAATCTTCTACATCGACTTATATGCAAAATATGTTCAAAGGAGCAGTTACCCGAGGACTAGCAAAAAAGTATAATACGAGTATGTACTGTACACATAAAGGGAGACAAGTTAAGGTGTGAAAATTATAGAGCCATACTTTGCACATCTTATAAAGTGCTCTCCAAAATCATGGAAAGAAAATTAAAGCCGTACTATGAAAGTATTTTAGGAGAGAATCAGGGAGGCTTTCGAAGTGGACCAAGAAGACCAAAAATACTCAGTAAAGCAGGTGCTCGAAAAGTGCTAGGAATATTACATTGGTTTGCACCAACTCTTTGTAGACTTCAAGCAAGCATACGACAGTTTCGATAGAAATGCGCTGTACAAAATATTGCTTGACTTTGGCATCCTAACAAACCCAGTCTGTATGGTCAAGGTCACGATGCTAAACACAGAGTCCCAGGTCAAGGTAAACAGCTTTAGAATGGAATCAGGCTTAAAACAAGGGGATGGACTTTCCCCAATGCTCTTTAATATTGTGTTGGAACACGTCATCAGGAATTCATCACCTGAAACCTCGGATACACTAATGTTCAAGTCCACACAATTGCTAGCATATGCTGATGACGTCAATATTATGGCACGCTCAATTTTAGAGGCTTAAGAAGCATTTCTGAGCTTAGAATCTGAAGCAAACCACTACGAGGAACGAAAACTATAATAAATTCATGACTAAAACGAGGAAGAAAACTCCAGTTCGACAACACCTGATCATAGGCAACTACAACCTTTAAAGTGTGGCTAGCTTCATCTACCTTGGGGCTAACCTGAATAGAAGAGGCACCTAAAAGTACGAGATTTGACGCCACATAAACGCCGCAAATAAAGCCTATTACTCCGTACTTCCCGTTCTAAGTTCTAGAGTGATGCACATGAAAAATAAGCTCCACATTTACAAAATACTGGTCAAACCTGTGTTGTTAATGGAAGTGAAACATGGACCCTGACGAATGAATCCGAAAAGGCATTGGACGTATTTGAACACAAACTGCTCCGGAGAATCTAGGGCCCAGTGAAACAAGGAACAGATTGGAGACTGCATTACAACGATGAGTTGTATGAATACTACTTCCTCTTGCGTAAAGTTACGTAAATTGCGATGGGCGGGCCATGTAGGAAGAATGGAAGAAAACCGGCTACCTAAAAGAATATTAACGGGTAGATCACAAGGTAAACGTCCAGCGGGAAGACCAACGACTCGATAGGAAGACATGATAGAAGCTGTCAGCAGATCCTTGTTGGGAGTAAACAACTGGCGGACAAGGTCGTGGAACGGTGATGATTGGAGGAGGTTAATCCTGGAGCCCAAAACGCGAATTGGGCTTTCGAGCCATAGATGATGATGTTTAGAATAATGGTGCTAGTCTCCTAAGTGAAAGTACCACGTGTTCTTCACCTGGGCTATCAATCTGATAGCATGTTTGTTGGCCCGATGGAGACCGGCATTTCCAGCAAGAAGGGCTGATGCCTGCTAAAACTGTGGTTTCGTCGAGGATAAAAGACACTCATCAGGAGCTGCCAGAGTCCATTATCCTCGGGGGAGCTCGACCGCATTGTCCCAAGGTAGAAAGTGGACCCCTTATATACATGTGGGAATATGCCCAATAACCAATCACAGATTGTGGTTGTCTACTTAAACATAAAAACTCATCAACAATAATGCACGATGTTAATTGTGAGTCACACCTCAACGTCGTTTTTCGCCTAACTTAATATGACATTTCTTTGGTTCAGTGTTTGACAAATTCAACTATGGAGAGGTACACAATTTAGCAGCGCGTTAAGGTTGTTGAAGCCTTTTACGAAAATTGGCGTTCAAATCAAAATGCCTTTCGTGCACTTTGTCATTTTTTGGTCAGCATAATAGACCAAATGTGTCCACAACTGGGAGAATTGTGCACAAATTTCAGCAAACCGGGTCTGTAGGAAAGGTGAAATCACATGTGCATGCTCGCCCAGTTCGCTCTGCGGAAAACATTGCTGTTGTTCGCGATAGTGTGGTAGAAGAGTCGTCAACCTCGACTCGTCATCGTGCTGAGCAATTGAACATCTCACAAACATTACTGATGCGAACCTTGAACAAATATTTGAATTCGCACACTTACAAGGTTCAATTGACTCAAGAGCTGAAGCCTACTGACCATTTCAAACGTCGGCAATACGCTGAATGGTTGGTTGAAGAGACAAAAGGGGATGGCGACTTTACAAAGAAAATCTTCTTCAGCAAACTTTCACCTCAGTGGATTCGTTAACAAGCAGAACTGCCGCATTTGCGCAAATGAGAATCCACGAGTGATTGTTGGAAAGCCGATACAACCACAAAGAATGACTGTTTGGTGCGGTTTATAGGCTGGCGACATCATCGGCCATACTGCTTCGAAAATGAGGACGGCCAAACAGTCACCGTGAATGATGATCGCTATTGCGAGATGATAACGGACTTCTTGTGACCAGAAATTGAGGTTATGGACCTGGACGATATGTAGTTCCAACAGGATGGTGCCACTTGCCACACAGCCAACGAAACAATGGCTCTTTTGCGCGAGAAATTCAATGGCCGTGTTATCTCACGTGGTGGCGATGTTAATTAGCCGCCGTTGGACACCATTGGGCTTCTTTCTCTGGAGATATTTAAAAGAAAAACTGTACGTCAATAAGCCAAGAACAATTCAAGAGCTCAAGGATGAGATAATTCAGCACATTAACGACATTGAACCTCAATTATGTCTCAGAGTCATTGAAAATATGGACCATCGGATAGAAGTATGCCACCATAGCCGTGGCGAATATTTAGACGATATTTTGTTTCAGCATAATTGTCATAGATTCTTCTATTATAATAAAAAATATTTACCTAACTTTCTGAAAACTTTTTGTTTTATTTACAATTAACATCGTGCGTTTTGGTTGGACTACTCTTTATTATTGGTTGTGTGTCATTCAATTGATTCGTGAGAGGTTGGTGTTTACCATTAATCATTTTTAAAACCTTACTATTATTAAATAGATTCCATAATAATTCTTCTTAAAGGAATTTATTAAATTTCGAAAATTCGTAGTAATTCTTCTCTTCATGTATCCTGAAAGTCTCCAAAAATTTTCTCATATTAGCGCCTATAAAAAATTTTCTCATATTTTGAACTCCTTAGCTTACAAAAGTTTTTTTTTGGTTTTTAATGTTTTTTCCTCCATAACTTTTTAAGATCTTTGCTCCAGAAAGACTTTGTGTTAAATTCGAAATTACTTGTATCCAAAAGATTATTTTTGATGAGATAATTTGTGGTTTTAACATTGTGTCGTAGATCATCGTTAAAATTGATGGTGTTTATATGTTCTAGAATTCCTTTTCTATTAGGTATTAAATTTCTTTCTTCCGTCCACGCTTTGAAAGTTAATTTGAATTTGGTGGATCGATAGCAACTTATACTGATGTCATATTTTTTTATTCTCCAATATTTCCACGTATTAATACAGTTTGTGATTGTAACATCGGGGGATGAAAATTGCCTTGTACCCCTTCTAGATATATTTTTGAAGGTAAAGGATCCTGAGTTAAGAAATTCTAATTCATTAATTATACTTTTGTTGGAGTACTCGTATATTTAACAAGGGGGGTGCCCGGGCATGTGGCGCAGTCACCGAAAACATGCGTTAGCTTAGGAGAAAAGAAGAGAGAGAGTTGAGCGCCACTCAGTCCGAGTGTGACATATGTACTGTGCACACGCATTAGGAGCTCAGGTCTTATTAATAAATTCAGATTTATTTTTACAGAACGACCACAGGCTTTTTATTGTGTTTACCTTTATTAAATAAATGATGTAGCATTGCCCCATCATAATATAGCATTGATCCAACAACTTTGATTCACCCCATTTTGGATGTCTAGCATTGAAGTCACCACCTGTGATTAGAGGATTGTTGTGTTGTGTATTTTATTCAAATGATGATTAATGATAATTTAAAAGATGTCTTTTATTTAAAAGATGAAATATCTGATTTTTAAAAACGGAAGTCAGGTGGTAAGTAATAGTAACATATAGTGAAATTTAGATCCAAATTTGTGGTGATTAGGGCAATAGCTTCCATTTCATTTTCTATAGGAACTGTTTTGTATTTAATGCATATGAACAGTTATGGCTACGACACTTCTTTCTTTGTTTATTCTGATTTTATTTAATAGGTTCAAATTTTTGATAATAATGTTAGGCGAGTTTTTGTTGGGGAGAGTTTTTTGAAGCTGTATTGAAGATTTCATTATTTAAAATGTGTTTCAGACTGTCTTTATTTTAATGGAGGCTTTGGATATTTAATTGGATGCATTTGTTTGTCATCTAAAAATTTCAACTGCCATCGCATGTTGTTTCCATGTTGGACAAGATCTGTCAGTCGAAAGAATTTTCCTCCACAGAAGAAGCATTTGACGGTGTTGCATTCAGACCCATTGTTGAAAAATTTTCGCTGCAGTTTATGTATTTCATTCTTTCTTGTAAAAATTCTTTGTAGAAATATTGAGTGTATTTCAAACTTAAACATTTGAGGCATTGGTTGGGTCGGTTGAAAAAATAATCGGTCTTGATAGAAGCGAATTCTACCCTAACTGAATCTAGAAATTCTTCACCAGAGAAAAAAATGTTGACGGTTTTATTGGAAATTTTCTTTTCTTTATCTAAATCGTTGGTTCTTTTAAGCCTATAAACATTTGAAATTTTGTATGATTTTTACTCCATTGGAATTGCATGGTTTACCAATTTTCACTATTTTTGTTCGAAATTGTCAAAGGGAATGTTTCTTAGCACCCCAATTCTCATTAATAACCTGTTTGGGATTAAGGCTATTAAGTTGTGTGATTTAAGAATTTCATTTTTGATAAAATTATTAGCTTCTAATGGGAAATAAAAGGCCACACGTATTCTGTTATAGCCTGTTTAAACAAGGTTACCAATATTTTTAAGTTGCAATGATAGCATAGAAAGTCCGTTGATCGAGCCTGAATATCTTTCCATTGTCGTAAGCATCAACCGGAATATGGAAATTTTTTCTTTTGTCAGTGTATGGGGGTAATCCCCTTAGTAGAAAAAATATCAAAATAAAGCCTTCATGAACTCTCTATCTTGCGTATTGGAGGAGGGGCTGAGTGCGTTGGATATGGGTGGGTCATAATCAAATATTCACTAAAGATGAAGAAGAAAAAATGTTAGAGCATTGTTAGGATAAGGGGCTGAATAACATTCTACATTTGATGTAAGTTACACATAAAACTCTTTATTGTAACAATAATGATATGCAATTTACATAGAGATGGCCAAAACACACGGGGCTCGGCACTCACTACTCAACCGACTGCTCGAGACAGTTCTTCAGTATAGTCTAGATCGCACACGTTCGTACTCTACACAATGCTACAGTCTAAGTCGAATATTCTCACACGCTTCACTATAACCTCCCCACTTATTTTAGGGAATTGGACACACGTTGAAGACATAGTACCTGAGATATGCAGGCGTCCGTCGGTTTCTGGTAGACCTGGGTGATGGGGTCGCAGGCGGACTAGGCTGAACAAGCGGACTATGTGTGTCGAATTGTGTACCAGGACGGTTTTCATGTGTCGAAGTTGGCACTGGTGGCGACTGGCAGTCTGTTGGCACCCCTGGAGTTTCTGTTCAGAATGGTGACCAACTGATTAATGTAGCGTTTCATAGTGCGGGCAGTGTCCAATTAGAGCATATAATTGTACTGGTCAAGTTTCCTCCTGATGGTTCCGAATTGCCAAACGTTTTGATTTTCCAAGTGAAGCTTTGCTTGAAGTTTCTCTCCCACTTGGAGACTGTGAACCTGCAAAGCGGTAGGTTCTATTGGAGCAAGAGCTTTGCTGTTGGGGAGCAGGGCATTGAGGGGAGTGCGAATCCTTCTCTTCAGGTACAAATCCGAAGGAGACAGACCTGATGCTAAAGTAGTTGCTCTGTAGCGGAACATTATGTGCTGTAGCTTGTAAGACAGGAAGCGGGATATCAACAGCAGCCTTGAGCCTTCTCTTCAACGTCTGGATGCTGGGTTCTGCGAGAGCATTCGTGACTGGATGATTCGGCGTGCTGAACTTTCACAATACTCCACGCTCTTTACAACATCTCTAGAATTCTTCGCCTTTAAAAATGCTAGCGTTGTCCGAAACCATCACATAGGTGTAACCATGCAGAGAGATTGTTGAAGCAGAAGACGGAGCATAACCCACTATGCGAACCTCTGCCCGCTTCGACTTTGCATCCATGCACATCAAAAGGAAGCGTCCATTTGAAGGGCCCGCATAGTCGATGCGCACTCTCTCCCAATTTTCCCAGGGATGAATTGGCGTTTTCTGCGTACTGTGGTGAGCTGTAGCCTCCCGATAAACGTATCTTCTGGCAACTTCTTTTATCTTTGTGGCTCCCACATGTGCTGCATGAGCTCTTGTAGCACTGATTCCGCTCGTTGAGGCAGCGGACACCGCTACAGTTCTTAACAGACATAGATAACATCCCAAAATCACTACACCACTTAAGAGTTTTTGGCGAGCCGGAGGTTTTAACGATTGTAAGAGTGCGGAAGCTGCAATGAGCTGGCCACATGAATCGTATGGACAAACAACGGATATTCAAAAAGGTACTCGCTGGGAGAGCTGAAGGGACCAGTGGAGAAACCGAGTAAACGCTGATATGAATCGGTCGAGAAGACAGTTCATCGTTATTCGGATTTCGAAACTGGAGGACGCGGTCAATGGACCGAGACAATTGGAGGCGTTTGTTGCAGGAAGCGAAGGCCAGAGAGGGGCTGTAGTGCTATTTGGCGGATGAAAAAGAATGTGATGAGATATTGATGTTATCCCTATAATCGATTTTTAAAGTGGATTTCGCTTCAACTGGTAATTTTCATCTGATGTGCCCTAGAGCGAGCCCATCGCCCTGCTTCACTCGCACCATTTTGTCAAAGGCGTTAGTTTGCTACTGGCTGCGGTTTGTGATATTCATAACATAGCCACTTTCGCCAGACTGATCAGTTTTGCTAGGATTCGAAGTTGAAAAATTTCTTTGTTCGATTGAATATTTTGTTATTTGTTATCATGCGACTTTATTGTGCTCGAATACATGTTTTTCTCTGACTAAACATAAACATAAAAATTCGCGGTTTTGATTGGCAATCACAATATTATGGATACTATATGCTCTAATTTAAAGTTCCAATCAATCGAACTTCTGGAATTAAAATCAGGAAGTGCAAGTGCAATAAACACTATTTGATATAAATAAAATATATTTGTCTATTTCTTATATTTGACTAAAGTACTAACAAACATTTGGGGAGATTTAACAAAGCATTTGTCCTAAGTAACAATTTCCTATTCGCTCCAATATTTCTTCTTGGCAGCCAACAATTCATCGAAAAATAGTAAAACTAGGGTCGAGTGTGGCCCCAAACGAAGATAGTTTGGCCAAAAGCCTTTATAAAGGCCATAAATACCTTCTACTTTCCATATTTTCCAAAAACAGTCCACAACACCGTTGTAATAGATTCCCTTGCCTTTGGCATCGACTCCTTGATTATACAGGCGCGTTAAAATGACATCGGGTGGAGTAATGGCTAGCGACATCACTGTACCAGCAATGAGTCCTCCCATGAACGAGTTAAGTATTCTATTTGTGACTAGATCGTGTCGGCGCAGAAAGTCTTTAGTAGTTCCAAATGTTGCAATCTGCGCTCCACTGCCAAGTGCTGCTCGAGGGATTGTTGCTACAGCTCCTCGCCACAAGCCTTTCACTCCACCGCTCCTGTAAATTTCTCGAAAAGCGTTATTCATACCTTGATGTTTGTGCTGATAGCCGACAGCTATGGAAGCAGCTGCTTGAGCTTGCATTTGAGTTTTTATCAAAAAGAATGGACTACTTGCGTAACAGCCTACTATGCCACCAGCTGCTCCCCAAAACAGCCCTTTAGCGAACGAGGGATTTCCATATCGGTTGGAGCACCATCCTTTCTCTTCAGCGGAAGAGTACATACCCAATCGGAAGAAGTTTAGGACGAATTGGAAGTATAAAGCTGGAACCAACCCCTTTTGCAATGCTAAAAATCCGTCATGCTTGGCAACAGTAACGAAAGCCGGCAATACACCGCGATAAGGCTCTACGTAGGTTCCTTTGGCTGCCAACTCACCTTGCAATTGTATCCGAGTTTTTATCACCTCGAAGGGATTGGTAAAGAAAGTTGCTCCAACTGATGCCAGACCTCCGATTACCCAATTTGAGTAGTCCATTGATACGGGATTAACAGCAGCCAGGTACAAATGAAAGGAAGACTAGCAATTTGTCAGCTTGAATGATGGATCATCATCAATAGAGCCTTAGAAATCTTAACAACGTATCAGGCGCATCGAGCGCATTGCACTTGGAGTAATTTCCACGAAATTTTATACCTTGCAAGCAAACGTCAAAATTGAAAGTACCCAAGCTCAGATAAGAGACGATCAACATATGATGAATGTTCGATGGACGAGTTTTCCGGTAACATGTGTATTTAGTTTGAGCAGATATTGAAAACGAGTAAATATGAATGTGCACGATGTAATGTAATGTTATTTTTAGTATTGCGGGCAGTGTTATTTTTGCCAATTTGTTGAGGAGAAAGAAGAAAAATGCGTATAAATACTCGCTATGGGGGACAAATTAATTATCGATATGATTTGAAGCATGGGTATGTTAAAAAGCCTGGTCGATTTTTATGTACATTAGCATGGCCCATAGTCCTCAAATTTATAGAGAAGAAATTAGTATGCGGCGATACTTTAAATATTGAAAATTGAGCCAATATAGGGCTAATATGGTAATTAGTGCTTGCTATTGTGTTTCTCATACAAGGACGACCGCTTCTAGACTCCCGTAAAGTGCACCCTAAATACCTCAAAGCTATTCAACCATTTCAAAGGCAGAATTATTATTATGCTAAAAAATGAATCATTTGTTAAATGTTAATATATATGTATATAAATGTTATTCAAATACCAGCAGTATAAGATGTCACCACTTTGAATGTAAATGCAATGTATGTTGTTTTCAGTCCATTCATAATTGTAGGGATCATTGTCAACGTAGGGGAACTGCCATTTACATCCGAGGCAAAATAAAATATAAAGCTCAACTAATAGATCTCAAATATATGATAATTATTTCACTTGATGACGATAAGGAGACAATGAATCTTCGTATGAATTATAGGGCTCCTAATGAGAATAATATTGAGTATATGAATACTTAGATGGCATCTGTCCAAATTTTAGTAACTAGACGGTTATAGGCGACGCAAATAGATTTATTCCTAATAATAAAAATTTTTGGGTGAGCGTGAAAGGAGCATATATGCTTAGAAATCAGAGTATCAGTAGATTAATTATCCAATCTACTGTAATGATTTTTCCTAAGACTCGTTTGTTCAAGATTTCCCGCAGAAAATCTAAACTGACCTCTCATTGGTTATAGACAACAACAAGTCCGGACACCCTTAGTCTTCTCCGAAGGGGCTGCTAGCAGGCTAGCTAGTTCGGAGAGAAATTTCGGTTGCAGATCTTCTGCGAATAGACTAAATACGGCTACCATGTATCAGCCACTGATTCAAATGCCTGATTAAAATACGTCAAAACAACTTCGAACCAAACGACTTTAAACTAATTTATTTCCATCCTTTTCAGATCGTACGGCAAGCTCAAAAGAAAACGAGAAAAAATAGACATCCTCAATCAAAAACCACGCGTTCCCGACTATTTACCGACGCGGTGCCAGAAATAATGCATTGGAATCCGAAAACCGAAATAACCTACTCTAACTAAAAATGCAAAGCCAAACTACGGCACCGCATACCGAACCGAACCACCGAACCGATCAGTCGCGGATTATTCCAACCCCACCCAATTGGCGGCATACTCTGTTGAGAAGTAAAGTTATCGTACGTTGATAGGCTCACCGCGCATGCGTGAACGAAACCCAGTATTAAGGCGCCGGAGCGCTCTACTTGTGTCACCAGTAATTTTTTGTTAGTTGGTCTGTGACTGTTGCCCACGAGAGATGTGTGCAATAAGAAGTTCCTTTATGTAAAACAAATAAAGCGTACTCATATATATTCAAAGTTATCTATCTCAAAACCTTGATAATCTACTAGAACGATCATTGAAGGAAGAAAGAAGACTTGAAGATGACGATGACGTCACTCGAGCGTTAGCCGCTGTTAGTCTTGGCGGGAACAAGAAGAAAAAGTTCGCCGCGAATCAAAACAATAACAGTGAAAAAACCGCGAAAGTAGAAATACGAGTGTCGAGTGTTTCTATTGTAAAAGGAAGGGGCATCTAGCTCGCGATTGCCGGAAAAAGAAAAGGGACAAGGACAATGGCGGTGAAAACCCTCGCGAGTGGCGTTCATCGCTTCGACAAGTGAACAAAAAAAGCGACAAGTGAAATCGGAGACAGTGCCGAGTAGCGAGGTTGTAGAACGACTCATGGCAGTCGACACAAGCGATGTCTGGATTACCGACAGCGGTGCTTCCAGGCATATCACTTACCGACGGGACTGGTACAGTGAGTTCAAACCAAACAGTGGTGATTCGATAGTAGTGGCCCTGTGCTCATCGATAGACTAGTGAACGGTAAATGGTGTGAAGCTCGAATCGAAGACGTGTTCTACGTTCCAAAGATTCGAAAGAATCTGTTTTCAGTTGGCGTATGCACTGAAAAAGGTTTTGATGTTTTGTTTAGAGAAAAACTTGTAACAATTAACCGTGACGGGAAGTTTTCGGTGTCGGTGTACAACAAGACAATCAGATTTACCGAATGCTCTTTAAAGTGAGAAGACCAAGTTTTGCGAGAGAAGCAAATGTGGCAACTGTTAACTTGCGTGTCTGGCACGAACGAATGGGACACGTAAACAACAAAGTTTTGCGCGAAATGACGCAAAAAGGGCTAATTCGAGGTGTGAAATTAGCTAACATTGGCAATTTCTGCTGTGAATCGTGTACTTTCGGAAAAGCACACAGGCTACCGTTCAAAAAGCATGAGACAAAAAGGAACACAAAACCGGGAGAATACATACATTCGGACGTACGCGGACCATTCTCAACAGAGTAAATCGGTGGTGCAAGATTCTGCATAACCTTCAAGGATGACGCATCAGGATTTCGGTATATTTACTTCATGAAACATAAGTCTGATGTTTTCGATATTTTCAAGAAATACGAAAGGTTGATCGACAACAAATTCGGCAAGCCGATGAAGGTGTTACGTACGGTCAATGGACGAGAGTATTGCAACCGTGAAATGAAGCAATATCTCGAGGCTCGTGGTATGGAGCTGGTAAACACGCCACCTTACACTCTTCAGCAGAACGGGAAAGCCGAGCGCGAAAACAGAACGATCATCGAGAGTGCGCGCACGATGATAACGGCAAAGAAACTTCCTCTGTCGCTATGAGCGGAAGCAGTCGGTACAGCAGTGACCGTGCTCAACCGAGTTCTGGCTACCGGTAAAGAGGAAACGCCATACGAGATCTGGTTTGGGAAAACACCAGATGTGTCCCATTTTCGAGTGTTCGGATCAGATGCGTTCATGCATATCGACAAACAATTTCGCAAGAAGTTAGAGTCAAAGGCTACAAAGTTGATCTTAGTTGGGTATCAGAACGACTCGATGAATTACCGTTTGTACAATCCACAGAACAAGAAAATATCTGTATCGAGAGACGTCACATTCAACGAGAAGTCACAACTTGGGGCAGAAAAAGGAAAAGAACTCGAATACATTCTTCCAGCGGACGAAAACGAAGATGTGGCAGAACCCGTCGAGCAGCAACAGGAGGTAGAATGCCAGGAAGCTCGGGAAGAACCTGAAAGAAACGAACAACCAGAAGATCCTCGAGAAGAAGATAAAAATCAACCGGATAGTGAGAAACAACTGCGGGATCGTGGAAACATCCGACAACCGATTAGGTACGAGGTCGACTTCGCTGAATATAACCCGGCAAACACATTTCAGGAGGCGATGAACATTGCCGAGGCAGAAAATTGGGCCGAGGCGATTCAGGAAGAGTTCAACACGCACAAGCAGAACGAGACTTGGTCACTCGTACCAAGGAAAACGGATCGAAAGCCCATAGATTTGAAATGGGTATTCAAGGTTATACGAGACACGTCAGGTGACGTATACCGGTACAAAGCGAGATTTTATGCACGAGGATTTCAACAAAAAGAGGGACTCGACTACACGGAGACCTTCTCGCCAGTCGTGAGATACGACTCGCTGAGAGTTCTATTGGCCATAGTGGCTGAACAGGACTTGGAGCTCACACGGTTTGACGTGAGAATAGCCTTTATTCACGGCGAGCTGAAGGAAGCGATCTACATGGAAATTCCGGAAGAACTCAACGTCAAGAAAGAAGAAAAACGTGGTTTCGTGTATAAACTGAACAAGTCCTTGTATGGCTTGAAACAAGCACCCAGGTGCTGGAACGAAAAGTTTGGTGAGTTCTTAGAGAAATATCAGTTTCGCGAAATGGAAGCCGACAAGTGTATCTTTCAAGGACGGGTAGACGGTGTAGATGAGTTTTTAGTGGTTTTTGTAGATGACGGAGTCATCGCAGCAAAAACAAGTAAAGCCCTCGAGTCAGTAATCAAATCATTGGGTAACGCGTTCGAAATTACGTTTGAGGATGGAAAGTTATTTGTCGGGGTACAAATAGAACGAAATCGAGTAAAGAAAACCATGTTCTTGCATCAAGAAGCGTATGTGAAGAAAATTCCCAATAAATTTAAGATGATCAATGCAAAAGTGGCAAGTGTGCCTGCCGATCCGCACGCGCGACTAGTTCCAAACGATCGCGACGATGAAAACTCAAGTACGGTACCGTTTCGAGAAGCAGTGGGCTCGTTAATGATTCTCGCGGTGGTGACACGGTCGGATATCGCATATTCGGTGAATTCAGTTAGTAAATTTCTTAGCAATCACCCCGAGAGCCACTGGCAAGCGGTGAAACGAATCTACCGGTACCTGGTCGGAACAACGAGAGTCGGGATAATGTACAAAAGCGGCGGGAGTAACTCTGAGTTACAGGGGTTTTCAGACTCGGATTTCGCAAGTGACGTGGAGACGCGTAGATCTACCATGGGGTATGCGTTTTGTCTACCGAACGGGATTATGACATGGTCATCCCTAACGAGAAAAGCTAGTCACACTCAGCACAACGGAGGCTGAGTACGTCGCGGCAGCAGCGGCTGCAAAAGAGGCCATTTAGCTGAGAAAATTGTTAAACGATCTCGGGTGTCTACCTGTAACTGCGACAGTTCTGCGAGTAGACAATCAAAGTGCAATCCGATTAATCAAAAATCCGGAGTTCCACAAGCAAACCAAGCATATAGACATTAAGCATCACTATGTTCGCGAAACTATGGAGAGTGGGGAAACATCGGTAGAATATATTCCTACGGAGTAGCAGCTAGCTGATATATTTACCAAAGCACTTCCAAAGAGACAGTTTCAGCATATATGTAACGGTTTAGGCATAGGCTATTCGACGCACTCAAACGGCGGAAGTGTTGAGAAGTAAAGTTTTCGTACGTCAATAGGCTCACCACGCATGCGTGAGCGAAACCCAATATTAAGGCGCTGGAACGCACTACTTTCCTCACCAGTAAGTTTTTCGTTAGTTGGTCCGTGACTGTTCCCCACGAGAGACGTGTGCAATAAGAAGTTCCTTTATGTAAAACAAATAAAGCGTACTTATATATATTCAAAGTTATCTTTCTCTTCAAACCTATCGTCCCCCTGTCTCTTCGATAATCTCAACAAAAGCTATCAGTTACAAGATCTTGGTAAGGCCAATCTTGACCTATGGGTGTCAGAAATGGTTTAATTGCTTCAAAAGAAAGTTTATATTTGATATACCAGTGTTTTGTTAACCTTTTAAATTATTTGCTTTATGAATTGCAGAACTTTTCTGGATTTAACCAAAACACATGGTTTTAGTAGGACGTGTACATATTTAATACGTCTCTTTCATGAATTTGTGGAAATAATAATTTGATTTCTAAGAGAGACTACATGAATTGGCCCCAAAGTAGGTAGTCCTAATTTTAGCCTTATGGACTTTTTCTAACAGAAATATCTGAACGTCAATAATCCCACTGTTTTGGCGCAATTGAGAGAAAACGTATCACGAAACCTTGTTTCTGTACTTCCAGGCCATGATCGGAACCCTAAAAGCAAGTTTGAATCAACTGATACTGAAGGCTGGCTCGGTATTGGTGGGCAACCAATTCTTAAATGCACCCGGAACTCAGGTGAGAACTTATACCATGCCTTATTTTACTCTATTCAACCGGCGGAGATCTGTAGCAGCGTAACTGAAGATAATCGAACTCCTCAACTCTGCCATCAATGTTGGGGTCAAATGGACAAGCGTTACTTCCGATCCAAGGGATCATTATAGTGGAGGGGCCAGCCAACGTGGCGGGTCCCATACCCGGTCAGGTTTTAGATAAATGGAAAGACCGGGTTTTCAGTTTAATTCATCATTTTGTATTAAATTTACATTGAAACAGATATGATTAACAACTAGTAACGTTTAAATTAAGCAAGTTTATATCTACTTTTTTTTATTAGGGTAAAACAAACTGTAAGTATACTGTACTTTAGTAGTCAATTTAAGTCAAATCGTTAACCATGAAAAACGAATTTTTTATATTTAAAAAAAAATTCAGTGTTGTGTTTTTGTATTTTTTTCCTTTTATCAAACCGATCGGGCTCATAGCCTATAGCCTCGCTTTATTTTACTTTTTTTTCGTTTGAATTCATTTTCTTTCGAGTTTCGTACATTGTAATGGGCTTTGTAGATTTGTGATATAATTTGTTTTATTTGTTGAGGTTGATTGTTATTATGTTAATATTACTGATCGATCTATATCCTTTCTAATTGAATATTCTAGTTTCTTTATCAGCAAAGGACTAAGTATTTCGAGTTGACATATTTATCCGTAAGTTTTGAAGTGTTTTAGTAGCAAGATATTGGAAACAAATTAATCAAAATTATTAGGCACGCCAACCATTGATGTAATTGGGCTTTTTCAGACGCAGCGTTAAAAGTGAGCGTTAAACAGGTTATATGGGCAAGAAGAGTGAGAGACATTGAGGGAACCTGATGGTAAAAACAAGCCAACATTTTTTAGGGTGAACGAGTGTAACGCACATACACAAACGCACTTTGTTGATCATTTGGTGGGGGAAATTTTATACAACATTCGATAAAGAAAGAAGTCGTCATGAAACGCTTGCCTTTCTTTAATTTGCGTGCAAAAATGGATGCGTGGACGCGAGAAGCTACGCGTTATTTAGTAAATTTATGAAAACAACAACAACAACACGACAAATATCACGATTTCAATAAAGTTAAATTGCCTATTGTAAATCCATAGAAAATTAAAAGTACGCATAATCTTCATAGAATCACATTATAATAAGCCATTTGACAACACAACAAGAAAAATATGCGACTAAAAAGGATATTCACATTTGGAATATATTTTTCAGAAAGCGGAAAACACGGAGGTTCTAATAAATCCAACAGAAGTTTGAATCGACAAACTTTAGCAATCATAAAATACATTTTTCATTCCAGTTTTTCTTACCTCGTGCACAATTTAATGCTAAAACATCAATTCTCAATCGCTTATCTCTCTGTCTTCGTTTTCATGTTGTCCGCACGACGTTTAACGATCAAATGATCCTTTTGACACATACACTCGCAAGACGTGTATCGTATACAAAAATAGGTTGGCTGAACTATGCAACGTGTAAACATAAGGGCGTAAGCGCGAAATCTGTTTGGATATGGGTTTTTACCATTCCCGTGTAAAAAAGCCCATTAATAGCAGTGGAAGTGATTTTCTGCACATTACACTTGAAAATATATTATTGGGTGAAATTGTAGTGTGTTAAATGCTTCATTCTGTGTAAATATTATGTATAATATGATTGATTTGAAAATGTCGACAAAATCTTATTCCTCGCAAATAGAAATTTAAATTATAATTAAAAATATGAAAAATAAAAGAAACCAGAAGGGTACTCACCCATCCTCCTCGATGGGGCTGGGACGGCCTGAAAACTTTCATTCATCCATTTTTTGAGGCTATCATAACTAGTAATTTCACAAACAACTTTTTTGTTCGAACTGACTTCGAAGCAAATCGAAACAATAATCGTTACAAATATTGTTCTACCAATTTATAACCTAATTTTTTTTATTTATTCCACATTGTCTATTCCCATCATTGTAAAAAGGAGTGTTCTCAATCGATTCCCGACAAGATCTTATGTAACAGCCAGTTGCATCGCATTAAACGGGAACGGATCAACAAAGCATATATAGTAGCAACGCCTGCTTACTCAGGACCTCAGTAGCCGAAAAAAATAATTATTTCAATCGTTGACGCATGAAATTTTCTATCGGTTGTCCATTGCCTTGGGTTTCGCGTAGACAAATATACTGTAGGTATACTGATTTTTAGCCTCACAACCTCATGCTTCATAACAATTACTGCAAACCATATCCAAAGCTCAAAAGATTTACACTTTACACTAAACGTTAGAATTCTCTTTAACCGCTACGTAGTATCCTTTATCCAGAACGTCGAATTTCTTCGTGGCTGCTAAACAGGTAAAAAATGATAATCCAATAGTCAGCGGTTGCAGCAGCTACACAAAAATTGCTCGCGAGAAGCCACAAGAATCGTCAGCACAACAACAAGAAAACGAACAAAATCAATTCACCGATCCTTATCGTGTTAAAACAATTAATAGAATTTTCCAACAATCGACTTTCACTGAATCGACAACAAAACAAGGTACAGAACTTAAGATTTATTCTCTGAATTTCTTATTCCTCTTTTGCTTAGCGCAATGAATTCACGTCCTCGTCTTCGAACTTTCTGGGGATTTTGACTCTTCCTGTTGTACAAACCCCAGTTGCAATAACTTTTAATTTTCTTGTTTTGATCACTTTCAAAGAGCTTTTCAACTGCAACTATTATTTTTCAACTGACTTTTCGTTCTTATTGGTTAAATATGTGCAGAAATAACAAATGCGGGATGAACCGAGTGAATATTAGGAGAAAAAAATGCCCGTGGACGGAACACGTACGCTACAGCGTACAAACTCCCAGCGTACAAATTTTCTCGCTCTGAGGCGACAGTTAAAGTAACGTGAAATGGAGCACGAGAAAAAGGTTGCTTGATCTATTTGGTGCGTCCAAGATAATTTTTCGTTCTTCCGCGGTTCTCGCGACGTGTGCAATGCTTGGCGATCAACAGCAGACTCCTAGGTCCACCTAAGCAGAACTACTCACTTCTCCGAACAGCCGCCGTACGGGACATGTCGCAATGGCAGTTGACGAGCTCTTTATCCATCCACTGTAGATTGACTTGCGGCGGTGCAATTCGTGGATGAGCTGCGTTATAAAGGTGTCGCCGTGTCTAAATTTTAATTGTAGACTTAAATAATTATTTTTTTTTTATTTTGCAATTAAAATTAGATTCGGGTTATGATGGTTTTCGAGCAGTTTGCTAAGGCGACTGCTACATTACTACATAAAGAATTAAAATACATCACAATCACAGCAGAAAATGGCTTCAATGAAGAGATTACAAGAACATGAAGATACAAGCGTTAACACCATTATTTATACAAAACAAAAAAAGCTGAAGCAATTAAGCGCACAAGGATCACATACTCAAAATCAATTCGTAAACTTAAAAAACTACTGCGAAAAACCGGCGTAGAAGCAATGCCAAGTAGTTAGCACCTACAATTGAAATCACAATTCGGTTCAGCGAAAGATAAAAAGCCAAAGGAGGAAAAAAGCAGTGTATACTAGAAAGATTACCCGGAATGCGTTAAAGTTTACATAAGGCAAACGATAAGATTAGTGGAAACCAGGATGAAGGAGCACATCATCGAAACGATCAATCCAAGCCATGCAAGAGCTCAAGTCATCAGTAGTGAAACACACTATCGAGACCGGACAAAGTGTACAGCTGGAAAACATACAGATAATCAAGGAGGTGCAAGACTTCAGAAAGCTCGACGGAATCAAGAGCCTGGAACTTTACAAGCTACGTTAGGAAACAAGGATGAATCACGTCCCAGAAAACGCGTATTCCAACCTCTTCAAAACATAAAATTAGGGCAATAAAATTCAGAAATTACCTTTTTAAAGATTTTAGAATCAGGGCAATAAAACTATCCTTTTTCAAAGCGTGAGCAATAAAAATTAGGTAAAAACAATAGATATAAAAAGATTTCTAGAAAAATTAGTTCGAGTAGATTGTGATTGACACCGATGAAAAGTACAACTGGTACTCGAAATACCGGTGTATGTAATGGAATAATAAAATTTACGAAATAAAGGAAAACAAACTTGATACACAGAAGTAAAAAACGTAGTTTCCTTTATCGACTATAATTTTATTTCCTTATTAGTATATACGTATTTCGACCGTTACATACGGTCTTCTTCAGTACATTTACTAAACTACTTGAACAATCTTTCCGCATATACAATTAACATTTAAGTACTTATCTTAGGTAGAAAACGCCTGTATTTAATTACAGTATTACTCATTAATTACCTGTTTTTTTTCATTCACAACTTGTGGTCATTAACAGATCAATCAGCTTTCCTCAGGTGCTTTTTTGATTTCGATGCTTTCCTTAATATCCAATTTTTTCCATTTTCTTACTTCTTTAATGATTTGTACATTATCTATCGTTACTGCATGACCTTCTTTTACGATGTGTTCCGCAATCGATGACTTGATGACGCCTTTGTTTCCTTTTTTCGCTGCTTCGGCTTCCCGTACATGTTCCTCAAACCGAGTTGTCACTAATCTCTTAGTTTGCCCTATATACATTTTTCCAAACTTTTCACAAGTTATTTTATATACTCCACCCTTTTCTTCCATGCTTTTCTTGTCCTTTTCGCTAGTCAAAACTGATTTTAGCTATATTGCTTACTTGTGTTGATAACTTCGAAGTTGTACTTTTTCAAGACTCGGGACAGCTTTTACGATATAGCAAAGTATGGAATACTCATTTTCGTCTTTCGGATGGTTTGATTTCGGGCGTTTTCCACAAATAATCTTGTGAGATTATTCTTAGCCATTTGTTGCTGTTTTTTCCGGATCATATTCGTAATAATCTTACCTTCGAACCCATTGATCTCCGCTGTTTCCAATATATATGCCTTTTCTTTCATGAATCTTGCTGCTGTCAATGGTACCTTAAGTAATCGATGGATCATACTGTTGTGCGCTGCCAATTTTTGAGAATACGTATGCGGGGATCGTCCTCTGCGTATATGTATTTTTTCGGAAAATATCGAATTCCAATTTGCCCTCGTTTCTGATGAGCTGTAGATCCAAGAAACGAATTTTTCCATCTTTTTCCACCTCCATAGTAAAATTTATGTTTTTATGAATTTTGTTGATTTCTTCGTGTATCGTATTTGCTGCTTCTTTTGGTATGACTGTGATGACATCGTCCACATATCTCCACCATATTCTCGGCATATAACCTTTTTCTTCGATTAGTTTTTCTACATTTGTCATAAACATTTCCGTCAACAATGGCGATAGTGAAGAATTTTTTGCGGAATGTAAAATAATTTTCATTCATGCATAACGTTGCTAGATAACCATATTGTGCTGCTCGTCTTATCCATTCTGTTGTAGTTCCATGATTTTGAATCTATTTCGTTAGCTCAAAGATCGCTTGTTTTGCTGGAGTGCTTGGAAATAATGCTTGAACGTCGAAGGATACTAGCATTTCCTGTTTCGTAATCTTGACATCCTGTATTTTCTCTATTAATTCCATAGAGTTTTTTATTGAACATTCTCCATATATGTTACCCAGGTTTTAACATTCCGCTATGAGCCACTTTGCTATATTGTATGTGGGAGAATTACCATCTGCTATGATCTCACGTAACTCTTCTCCTTCTTTATGTGTTTTTAGCTGACATCTAATTTGAGGTAACGACGGATTGGGCATTTTCAACCTGTTGACATTTTCACAAACATTGCCAGCGTTCTTCAAAGCTTTATTGACCCGTTTTATGCTATCCGGTAAGTGATTTGCTCTTAGTTCGAAGAAGTTACTATTGTTTAACTTTTTGTTTACTAGCTCGTCGTATTCATTTTTTCCATTATTACTACCTGGTTGCTTTTGCCTCCTTTTAAGTAATATACTTCTTTGCTTCGTAAACTTTCGACCACTTTTTCATCGTTAGTTATTTTATAGCTATCCGTTTTTCTACTGTTCTTTTTACCTCCGTCCTTATTTCGTCTTTCGTATCAGAGTCTAACCACCTTATGCCCGCTTCTATATCCACAATGATATCTTCTAGCGGAGGCTTAGTTTTAATCGCATTATTGAGCCCTTTATTCAATAGCAAAAGTTCTTCGTTGGATAATTCAACATTAGATTTGTTCACAGCAAAATTTGGTACCATTTTTACTGTAGGCTTGACAACTCTTACTACTCCTTGTTTGCTTTTAAGATTTTCAAGTTTTTTGTTTAAAATGTTTTCGTCCCGGACCTTTCGCATTCGTATGCTGTTCTGATCTTATGTATTGCCACTTCTAGTTTTCCCCCATCTATCGTGATTAATTTAGCTAATTTCAAATGCTCATAGTACGCTTGCATGGTAATTTGATTTAACTTGCCATATAGCATTGCAACAATTTTACGAACTAACTTCCTTTCGATTTCTCGTTCATAACCCTTAACACGCTGAATGCCTGATTTAATCATAACTTTATGTGATTTCGGTGTTATTTTCAATTCTATACATTTTTTCAGGAATCTAATATCTTCTCTAATTGATGCCATTTATTTCTTCAGTTTAAGTAGTTTGTTGAACTCTGTGTATCAATTAATTCCGACTATAAAACAAGCGGGAAAAACATTCTAAATGAAAACAAACTGTTTTAATAAATTTTTGTAAAACACCAAAAATACGCGAGCCGGGATAATTACTGTAAAAATTAATGATTTGGGCTCAGCAAACTAATTACTGATATCCAGCTGAAAAGAGTAAAATCAGAGTTCGAAGCATTTCGCAACAGTAGTAGTTCTAGAATCTAGATTATTTGTGGCCAAGAAGCGAATCCTATTTATGCTCTAATTGTGGGACTCCCAGACGTGCAAGGCTTTTGCACTATCCGCTAAACATCTCCCCTGTCAACCTGAGAACGTTGACTGGAACCGTTTTACACATTACTTCTGATATTAATCGTTTCTCTACGCCTATTGGCACCATGAATCCGTATTTGAGCGAGTAGAACCTAGAGACTACGGTTATAAATATAACCAGCAGAAATCCACAGAATATACCTCATTGCAGATCTTGAGGTAATTTATTAAATTCAAATCGATAATAGAAGTCCATATTAATTTTAACTAAAAGTTAAAATGCCCTTAATTGTACTTCTTATTCGATTAGTGTACTAAAGAAATTAATATAAAACCCGTTTTAACTTTTCGTTACATTTATTTACTGTTTTATGGAAATAATATTACGAGCGAATTACTTTAGACACGGTACGGAGACCTTGACCTTAAGCCGCGGTCGAAATAATATCTGAATACATTTTAACCTTACTGGCGATGCTCATGTCTACATATTTGTCACCAATCGAAACTATCATTCCACCAATGATGCTAGGATCAACACGAGCAGTCAATTGGATTGATTCGTTATTTTTAAGGAATGCCTAAGGTGAAAAAACATGGAAAAAATTGAATAAAATATAATCATACACAAAGGAAAGAAAACTAAATACGCACCCTTAGAGCCTCTTCCAATTGTTTGCGTTGTGAAGCTTCAAGAGGTTTGGCAGTGACAACTTCGCACACTACATCACCGCGATGAGCAGCCATGATTGTACGGAAAGAGTTGATAACAGCGTCCAACTTCTTCAATCGTCCGTTGTCAGCCAAGGTTTGCAACAAGTTGCTGGTGGCTGGTTGGAAACGGAGTTTCTCACATGTTTCCTTAAGAGCATTAGACATGACTTTACGATTGATGATGGGGCTGGTGATAAAGTCGCGCAATTTTGGTTCTTCCTTGATGGTCGATTGGAGTTTCATTAAGTCCTTCTCTACTGAATCAAGTTGTTTCATCTTTGATGCTCCAGAATAGAGGGCGGTAGCATAACGTCCTTCCAATCCAAATACTTGAACTGGTGGCTTGACCATTTGAGAAACATTTGCGGATGTGCTGAGTCCGCGGGCCTAATTGCAAAAAATACAAATTGTTTAAGATATTGGAAAAAGGAATAAGTAAATTATTGTTTGATTCAAGAGCAGCTTATGTTTTAATATTCGGATGACAACAACAGTTAAATTCAGCCCGAGCGGGTGGATAAATGAACGCCTATGGGTTTAATAAGCCGATTTTTGAATAATGTCTCAATTCAAGTCATTAACTATTCATTTTAAAATTTTCGATACAGGGCAGGAATAATTTTAAGTGTAGTCATGAGTCCTCCTCGACAAGACATTCGGGACTGGACTGGAGAAGCGATATTGCAAAAGGGCTACCTAATCATACGGAAAAATTTAACATATGCGATGAGATTGTCGAGCCAAAGGGAAGAGTTTAAACAACACTTAACGCGTCAGTTTCAGTAACTTGGAAGACTTCTGAATTACATAATGCATGGTTAGGTGCATTCGCTCAATTCTCGTCGAAAAGAAAACTTTTTGCAGTAGTTTGGCACTCAACTACAGTAACGATAACAAATTTATATTCACTTACAAGAACTGCTACTTTATTTGCCGCTGCCATTTCCTTAGAAAATTTAGTTCTTTTTCCAACGAGACACTGTCGGTTCAAACGTCAAACCACCCTCTATCAACTTGTCTGACACGAAAAGTTTGGTTATGAAATTTTTCAGGTGACAACCGTCTAATTTCCCTTTGCAGACAAGTGACAGTGGCACTTGACTTATTCTGTGCGAGGGCTCCCAAGTACAAATGGCACATTTGTAAAATAGCGAAGTGGTTGATGACAGGTAATAATTTTTCGTAATCAGTTGTCAATGCAATTGTTCCTACTTTTCTGTTTAAGATAATTTCTTTATTTCTCTACACTTCTACGAAATTGTAGAGGTCTCTTACTAAAATTATAACAAAGAATATCACAGAACATTTTCGAACCGAAGAAAAATTGTATTAGTAAAATTATAAAAGGAAAATACGTCGTGAGGCCAGTATAAAGATTAAAACTTTTTTCTGTGGTCATCATCCTATCTGTGAAGAAATAACTAAAATCGCTTGACTAGCCAGTTATCAAGTGGTTGACTTTCAGGCAGCAAAAAGTGCTTTGAATTTTGGAGGGGCTCCGCGCTTTACGTACACGACTGACCGCACTAAATCAAGCATGCAAGACGCGAGAAGATTTCGTCTTTACAACTAACATTTAAGACCTCCAAATATGAGTGGGGCAGCCAGGTGGAAACGGTGCCCTCTCGCACCCCCCATCCAGATCAAGATCCATTGTAGACGTGGCCATTTAATTCGTTTAAATGCTAAGTTCATATAAAAGTAATTTGTATGAACTTTTCCCTTAAATGAAAAATAAAAGCGTTTCAGATTTATGTTAAAGTTTTATACGACTGAATCATATAAAACTTTATCATAAACAAGAAACCTGTGCGGAAGGCGACTTTACCCTGCAAGAGCTCCTGTAACAACAAATAAAAGGGGAGAGCTCACCCGATGGCTAGCTCATGAGTGCAGTGGCCAGCCAACGTTGCGGGTCCCATACCCAGTCAAAGGTGAAGTGAAATAGAAAGACCAAGTTTTAAATTTTTCTATTCCAACATTATTATTTCCTTATTGTTTAGAACAAATATACTTCCTTTCAACTTTCTTCACCGGTCAAACATGAACTAAATATTGCAAATTACACCTATTGCAAAACGGAAGGCCTATACCAAATATTTTCGAAAGAGAAGTAAATGTTTAATTATAAAAAAGAAGTAATATTGAAAATGGAGTAAATTAGATCGATAAGAGTTAACAAAAATGGTAACAAAATAATACTTTAAATAATATGTAAAGAAGAAGATTTTTATAAAAGAATAAAATTATTTATTCGTAAATACAAATAAATAAAAGAGTACTTACCCACTCCTTCGACAAGCGCTCGTTGTTGGGGGGTAAGGGCCTGCAACTCATTTAACGTATAAATAATAAAAAATCCTTCGTGTAAATTAAAAAGACATACAGTTTGAGCAGCTTCGGCTGGCATGTCTTGTTTGAATGGAACCCGAGAAATCGCTGACTTGGTTGAAAATAAAGAAAAATATAATGATATCAGGTCAAGAGAAAACTCTGTTTCACGCTCTATATACTGGTATGCGACGTTTGCAATGACGACATGAATCCGATCAATGCCACCTCATACAGGCCCAAAAGTGGAACCATGACGTCACAATGCGCACCAGGTTTTTAAACCTATTGACCTGTCCTTTTAGACCAATTGTACAGCTTTTGATAGTTTCCACAGTGACGTCGTGCTCGTTATTTGCTTTTCTTCTGGGCCTGAGTAAATAGGCGTTGATCCGATTCTATTTAAATCTCATGTATCGCTTGTTCTGTGTTGTTTCAAAATAGTGAATTAACTATAAAGTTGTTTTCAAGTTAATCTGTGACACAACATGTTTCAAATTTTCATCTCAATTTACAGAGAAGATCCATTTAGAAACTTGTTAATTTGTGTGCAAATTGGAATATATTGTAAAATGCGATTGCTAGGAAAGTTTTGGACATACATCCTCTTATCGGTTTTCCATGTTTCACTTTTATCCCCGATTCATCATTTTTTTTTTATTCCTTTTGAACTTGTTTTCACCTTATCAATTGCAATCGTAATGGAAATAAATCATCTAAGGGATGAATACAATTATCACAATTGTACAATATTTTTCTCATTACTAAAATGCTTATCAAACTAGCTTCTTTTGCACAAAACTGTAGCACAATCAATAATATTCAGTTTGAAGCTATTTTCTGGAACTATTTCGGGGTATTTAGTAGGGAAATGCACCAAATAACACGCGCAGCGATCCACCAACGACTTCCTATGCAAAATGCAAGATCCTGCACGATATCGGCGATGGCTTGGATGAGAAACTCCAGCATGCAACGACGAAATAATGCAATCAAAGCATATCACTTCACCGTCCAACGTAATTAGGAGCTCCTAGTTAATAGAAAATGAGCGAAACACTCAAGTCCCCTGCACCGCCGCGACAAAACACACTATCAAAGTGCGAACCCACATGCATAAGTCCAGCACTTTGCGATATTCGATGGACACTTTTTCGCTGCTCATAATCCACCGGTACGGAATCAAGTCTCGATCCCATTCCCCGTTTCACTCGACGAGCACTTTTTCGCATCCACTTGCTCGGGTTCTCGTGATGGCGGTAACGGAAAATTCTGTTCCAAGTGGAATCTTGAAATTGCTTCGCTAAATCGCGTAGCAATGGTGTTGCCTTAATCGATTATTTGGTCAGATCGTTATTCGTTTATTTTTTAGCAATTTTCTGAACATATTTAGAAATTCAATTCCAGGTTTATTATGACCGCTTTTCGGACTAACTGGTATAAGTAAATTTATGATTTTGCTGCTCTCAACATTATTGTTAGTGAATTGAAATGTTTTTGTAGGCTCGTTGAGTGAGGATCGGAGAAACTTTTTATCGATATTGATAGCGGTCATAGTGGCGGGGCTTATTTTAGGCTAATATTAATAATATTAATAACTTGCATATCAAATTGTTCGGCACTTACTGTTATTATTATTATTATGAAATTGCTTCTTATCGTAAAGGTCCCTCGAGCAGTTTGCCTAGGCGGGTTGCTCGATTACTACAAGGTGCTCAAAGAAACTGCAGTAGAAATTGACTTTATTACAGTTGGTCACAACAAGGAGATCGGTTGTCGAACATAATAGCTTGCCTTTCTACTTAGTCCAAATTTCCAGCATAAGCAGTCCAAGCGCCCTCAAAAAATAAGGTACTTGAACCTATGAGTGGTGAAGCGGGGTGTCTCCAAAAAACGGAGGTCAAACAGTGCTATTGGTGCCAAAGATTCGGTCATTCGGCTACCAATTATGCCATGAAATACAAATGTGTGAAGTGTAAAGATGTCCATGTTCCCGGCGAGTGCAAATTGGCTCAGACGGAGCCAAAAGAAAAACTATATTGTGTGAGCTGCGGTATATTTGATTATCCAGCATCATGCCAAGGATTCCCTCGATATCAAGATATAAAAGTTAAATTTGTTCCCAAACAAACACAAGTATACGGCAGTGTGATATCTTCCAACTTCGTTTGCACTCGCCACTAGAGGACCAACAGACCACAAAATAAATAATGTAAGTAACAATGTAAGTAAGTAATGAGCTGCTTACCAAAATCGATCAACAGTTTGTGTCACTTTCGACAAGAATAATCATCTCATCTCGATCAACGTTAACTCCATTGTTGCTCTACATCGACGCGACTGTCTACTGCAATTCCCCGTCAAGCAAAACCCTGACATTATGCTTCTCACTGAAACCCACTTCAAACCATGACACGCCATGACTACCTTTAGTGCTTTACTGAGCAGGATTTTGACATCTTCAGTATAGTACAGATACTGATCAAGATGAAGACCGAGGTATCGAACACAGGATTTATGTGAAACCCGTTCTGAACTACCCACACCAGCTATAATGTGGAAATCCTTCCAACTACGTTTCAGGTCTTGACGGGCCCCCTGCAGCGTTGGCTGAAACAAGATTGTTTCGTACTTTTGCACACTTTTACGCATTGATTAAACACTTTTTGAAGATTGCTCTGAATTATTGTAGCTTTTCGGTCTTCCGTACAGATGATCAGGTCATCAGCAAACGCTATCAATGGGCGATGCCATACGCTTCAGCTTGTGGCCGTCCACAAACAGGTAATACCAGTTTTCTTAGACGGGGGGGACACGACGTCGAGAGGAAGAAAACAAGACGCAAGAGTTGTAATGATTTTCTACCTTCAACTCGACGCGGAACCGACCTCTCATCGGTTCTAGACGTTAAGTCTGAGTAGTGCCAACGGATGGTACCAACAGGTCAACCAATCCGTGCACCGTAACCCATTCATGCGGTGACTGCTTGTCGGCCAGCTAGTTCGGAGAGGATTTCGGTCGCGGGTCTCCGAATGGATTACGCTCAATTACAATATTTCAGTCACCTGAACTTGCCCGTTTTCCAAACGCGTCAACAATTACTCATCCAGAACGAGAAACCTACATTACGTTAGTTCTGGATGCGATCTTTCCACAGATCTCAAATCAAAAAAAACGCTACAAAATCCCATAGGCGCGTTACCGATTCACCGACGCGGTACCGAAAAATAGGCTACTCGAACTTAAATCGAAGGAAGCTACTCTAAGGAAATGACGAAACAAACAAAGGTACCGCGTACCGCGCGCGACGCGAAACCGACTTCAGCGGATTTGCAGAAACCCTACCCTCGCGACGGCATACTTACCCTACACTCTCTGTTCCCACTGAAAAAGAAGAGTCACTGAAAAGGAAAGTCGTGGGTTAACTTAGCAATTCATGTTATTTTTATTACCTTAAATACCGAAAATATGCCAGTTTTCGTATATACATCTAATATTATCATATTAGTTCATATAACTCAATAAAACTATCCTTAAATTCAGGAAAATATTACTTCATATTTTTATCTTTATAATTGCAATTATATTTTTTTAATTTTTATCAATCAATTGATAACTTTCTATCCCAAATCACGCAATTTCATGTGAACTTTACACGGCATCTGCCAAATTTAAACAAAGCGTGATGTATAATTACGCGTGTAAACAGGCAATAACAATAACACTTCACATGGGTGTATCATGATTAATTTCTACTTTTATAGTTTCCCACAAGTAAATTATAGGTATTTCGCTAGCCTTTACGTTTGATTTTTAACCTTACATACTTGTAATTAAAATTAGAACAATTTTGAAGATGAAGGCTCTATTTTGCCACTTCTGTCTTTATGCGAAATAGAAAAGTGAGGATCACAATTTACATTTACAATTTACATTTGAATATACCAATCTTTTTATAGTTTTTTTTTTTTTTAGTATGAATAGGGGAATCCGTTATACATTTTGTTTGATACCACGAATGGTAAAGTATTCTTCTTGTATGAAATTTTTTTTTTTTTTATATCAGAGTTTTGGTTTAAATTAATTGTTCATTCAGCAACTTATTTCTGAATAAAATAAAAAAAAATAAAATAAACGACGTGCAAATACCTGAAGGTAAACAACCTGTCTTCGTAGATCGGCATCACTAAAATCGGTATAGGAGAATTTAATTTATCACAAATAATATCTTCGGGTGGTTTTTGTGACCGTGACATTAAAATATTCGTTGATTGGAATAAGCCGCCAAACATAGACGATATGATTGAATCTTCTCTTCTTATTTCCTTTCCATTTGTATTTTGAATTTGTGATGATTTACGTTCTGGTGAATTAATAGCTGTTCCGCACTTATCCTCCTGTTCGTAAGCTGTACAAATGCTATCCGTAACAGAACCCGACGAACTGCTTTCGGTTAAACTGATATGCCCTAAAGAAGTTTTCGTTTCACCACCTGGTGTTACTGCATTACTACTTTCTAACGCCTGATGCACCTCTGGAGCTTTTGTTATCTCCACATGGATTTCTGGTGCAGTATTCTTAATGGCAACTGATGTTATGCAAGGAGCATTGTTGTAACTACTATCCTCTATGGTATCAAGGGACGGTACTCTGGAGATACGACGTTCTTCGGATGTTTTTCGGCTTTGATAAGCATGCTCCAGAACTTCAATGCTACTTTGACTGGGATTACTTAAAATTTCGATATCACTTTCACCGTTTTTACTGAAATTGAAATCAATATCACGATCAGGTGTCGAACTACCCGCGACACTTTGATTTGAATCAAACGATTTTTCTGATTGAGTAATTTTTAAACACGATGATGATTCGTTTAACGATCCAGCTGAACCTATACTGCTATGTGAAGCACTTTCTTCAATTACATATTTCTCACCCGCACTTTGTTGTCCGGTTGCACTGGATTGGGTTGCAGTAGCTGTTGTTTGTGTTGTAGAGGATAAATTACTAGTTGGTACTGTATTTAAAGTTGAAATATTGCTAGCTATGACCGGAAGTTCCTCGTATTTTGGCAGCGAACCTTTTGTCGATGAACTAAGCTTTTCGTGAAGTTCAACAACGAAAATACTAGAGCATTCGGGACAAGTAACGTCAACGCTTGATTTCTTGTATGTATTCTCACGAGAAAATTGAGTTGAGCATTTTACACATTTATACAAGGTTTGATTCATTTCACTTAGAAGTCGCTTGGAAAGAATTCCACGAAGATATTTCTCTAATTCCTGACATAATCCTTCTTCAACCGTAAAGATTCGTTCTTTCTTGTCCTTTTTCACTGTGTCGAAATTTATCCGAATTGTGTCTGCTTTCACTCCTTCATAACTTTCTAGTATTTTTATACTCCATTTTGTTTTCGTCCTTCGAGTTAATATATCTCGCTATTTTATATAGGCATCAGAAACAGCTAAAAACACTTCCTCGCTATAGTTCGATTGGTGAACAATATACGTCACTTCATTTTCATCGGGTTTTTTACTCCGTTAACAATAACATTCGCTAATGTTGTCCAAGCTTGTATATTCGGACGTATTTTCGTGGGAACTGGAAGAAGGTGCGGGGTCGACGGCTTCGGCGGGACTGGTATTCTTCTCTTTGGTTATTTTAGCAGAAGTGTCCCCGGTATTTTCAGTATCGCTGGTTTCGATTCAGTTCACACTGCCTTCCGCTGCAGACCAGACAAAATATTGCTAACCTTTCTATTTAGTTATTAACTAAACTAACCTCTTTCCTAATGTTTCTGCTCCGGTGAATGTCACTGCCTCACGAATAACGTTTTCCAAAAACTCTTTAAGCACACCACGCGTTTCTTCACAGATTAAACAGGGAATACGTTTCACTCCACCACGTCGCGCCAAACGACGTATAGCTGGTTTTGTAATACCTTGGATATTATCACGAAGAACTTTACGATGACGTTTAGCGCCTCCATGTGGCTGTCAAAATTTCCGGTTGTCACCTCGGACAAAACATATGTGCGTGGAATGGCACTTCATATGGCGGAAATGTGCTTCTTCAGATGTCGCCAGTGGCATAGTTTTCTCGATGGCCACGGTGGAGGGGCATTTCCAGATGGCTATGTCTCGAAATGTGCCGGGGTTGGATTAATTCTATATTTCGAATATTTATATCCACGGATCTAAATATTTGGACAGAAAAAAAAATATTTTCTGCACAACGATATCCGCACAACAGATGAAGTCCGCTGGCACTTCGAGGACATATCCATCTGGCAGGTTACAAGGGTTCGGGATCGAAATCGCTTCGATTCCTGGGCGTAGGCGTCACATTACAGAGTCCTGAAAATTTTCTAACAACCTGGCTGCACGCACTGCAATAAATGCGTACCTACCTGAGGCACCTCAAAAAATTTCCTAAGTCTCAAGGTAATCATTCATCTATCGATAACTCAAGGGAAAAGAATTCATATTCTTGATTTCAAGATGAAACCGGTCAGGACGCACATCTCATGTATGTTACTCGTGTTCACTTGTCGACGGCTGACAATGAAATGGATTCAGTGATACACATACATTGTAAAAATGTGTATCGTATACAAAGTGAGCATGAGTGCAATGTTGGATCATGCAGACCTCAGACAGGGTTCAGCTAACCTAAATGTTGAAGTAGGTTGTAGCCCAATGATCATGTTGGCGAGACGTTAAAATCAAAGCCGTTCAATAGTTTGGGAATGAATATTGAGACAAGCAGAGACACAGTAACAGTTCCCTCCGAGATCGATATCCGCACGAAGCAATGAAAGCTCACTGTATAGCAAAAAATTATCGTATAGATTTACATTAAATTGATGTAAAGGGGTGAAATGATCAATTTAAAGTATAGCAAAGACAAGTCACTTGCAAATTGCGGTTCCATGGACATATATATAGAAGAAATCATTACCCCAGCTCAGTCTCTAAACGGAGTTGGATTTCCTATAAATGCAGAATGGGTTGTCTTCTTACTGCTTGCTGTATTTCCAGATGATTACCGCCCTATGCAACGGCGTAGCCAGGGGGGGTGCTGAAAGGGCTTCAGCACCCCCCGAAATTCTACCCGAAATCCTAAAAAAATACCTTCTTAAAATACCTTAGTTTTGCTGCATTGCTGGTTAGTTTATCGAACTATTGAGAGAGGTTATTTGGCGCACGACAAACACGCATACGGACAATTAGAGCCCTTCTGTGGCTGACTGTACGTACTCGTCGCTTCTGTGGCTGACTGTACGGACGCGTCGCTACACGAAATGTTCAGCGGCCTTACTCACAGTCACAGTGACATATCAGTCAGTCGTCATATTACATTTGTTGCGCTTGCATTACAGTTTTGTAGTCTAGACCAACAACAACTCACGTTGTGTGGTTTCAGTGTGTATTACACTGTGCTGTGCGTGTAACAGTGCTGTTAGTTTGTTGTTGCTGAGTATCTATAGTGCGGTTATATCTTAAATAAAATGAAACGTCGTCACGTGAAAACAATTGCGAGTTATTTTTTTAAACAAACAAAAACAAAAGTATCAATTGAAAATGAAGATTCGACTTCTGCCTCAACAAATACACAAGAAATGAAAGCTCTGACAGTGACAGTGATAGTTGTGTGCAAGTTCAAACCGAGAATGAGACTACCAAAAACACTTGTTCACTGCCACACGTGCAAGAATATGGCGAGGTTTCTGAAAACGACATTGGTAAGATTTCAGAATTAGTTTTTTCTTCATTTCCTGTTAAAAATATGGATGAATTGAGGCGTAAAGCATTGCTTGATGCATTCATACCAAATGAAAATTTTAGTTTTCCTACTACTATGGCAGGCGGTCAAAAACCAAAGTTTCAACATAACTGGCTCGTAAAATACCCGTGGCTGTCTTATTCAAAATTGTTAAATGGAGCTTTTTGTAAGTATTGTGTAGCATTTTGTTCCGAAAGTGTAGGAAAAGGGAGTCACGAAAGCAAAGGCTGATTAGTTAGCTCACCATATACAAAATGGCAAAATGCGTTGGAAAAATTTAAAGCTCACTCTGATGCTCACTATCACAAAAAATGCGCTGCTTCTGCTGAACACTTTTTGAATGTTATAAGAATGAAAACTGACAGTATCGCTTCTCAAGTTGACACGCAGGGAAAGAAACAGGTTGCAGAAAATAGAGAAGCCCTGAAGCCTATAATTGAAACGGTCATTTTTTGTGGGGAAAATAAGCTTCCTTTACGAGGCAAGGAACACGATCCTGAAAACTACGGTCCAGTTTCCTTGGAAAATCCACATCACAAGGATGGGAAATTTAGAGCTCTATTGAGATTTAGAGTAAATAGTGGAGACGAGAAATTGGAAAGTCATCTACTTAACTCTCCAAAAAACGCAACCTACGTGAGTCCTTCCATACAAAATGAAATATTAGACATTTCCTCAAAAATTATTCAAAACAAAATTGTACAGAAAGCAAACACATCTGGTGCCTTTACAATTATAGCAGACGAAACTTTAGATGTATCGGGTACAGAGCAGCTGTCTTTATCTATACGTTTTGTTGATGAACAAAACACACTTCATGAAGATTTCCTTACTTTTGCACCTATAATTGACATGACTGCCGAAGGCGTTACAACCGTTATCTTAGACAAATGTACAAAACTAGGTCTTGAAATGGAAAAATTGGTTGGTCAAGGGTATGATGGCGTTAGCACTATGAGTGGACAGTTCAACGGCGTACAAGCTAAGATCAAACAACTGTACCCAAAAGCAATCTACGTTCATTGTGTGTCACACCGGTTGAATCTTGTATTGTCATCAGCTTTAAGTGAAAAAAAAGTGAGAAACTGTCTTGGCACTATGACAGAAATTTGCAACCTATTCAGAAATAACGCGTATGCAGGGGACTTACTCAAATCTAATATCAAAAAGTACGTTCCAGAGAGCAAAAAAACCCGGTTGCTCCTTGTTTGTCAAACGAGGTTCATTGAAAGACATGACGCAGTTAATGTGCTTGTTGAGCTTTATGAGGCCATTGTCCCCAGTTTGATCGAGTTATCAGAGTGTGACCGTTCCATATCATCTCGTGCAAGTGGACTTCTTGCTGCTATAGAGAAAAATTACTTTGTGGTATCTCTCTTGACGTGCGAAAAATTGTTCACTTTTACTTTGCCTCTTTCAAAGTATGTACAGAGTCCAGATGTTGATTTAAGCTAAGTATACAGACATGCCTCTTCTGTTATTGAGATACTGCAGGCATTAAGAGATGACATTGATGCTGAGTTTCACAAGTTGTTTGAGTCAGCTTCTAAGATGCATGAACTCTATTTTGACGCTGCATTGAATGTGCCTAGATTAGTGGGTAGACAAACTAATAGAGAAAACTACCCTTACGGTAGCGTTGAGGAATATTACAGAAGAACTATTTTCGTTCCATCGTTAGATGACTTAATAGCCCACCTCAAAAGCAGATTCAGCAACGGCCAGGATGATATGTTAACTGCACTGAAAGTTATGCTTCCTCAGCATGCATCCAGAAAAAATGTTGATGAAGTCGACAAACTTTCCCATTATTTCGAAAAAAATGCTGTAGTTGTAAAAGCAGAGTACCTAATATGGTGCAAGAAGTGGGAAAAAGAAGAGATGGTGACGAAGAAGAAATATCCAAGTATTTCTGAATGTCTGGATAACTGTGACAAGACATTTTTCCCGCACATTCACCATTTGCTTAAAATCTTGGCAACACTTCCAGGTAAGTTTAGTTAGTAAAAGAATTCTGAAAGTTACCCGAAAAAACATTAACTAAACAGTTTAATATTTACCCAAAAAATATTAACTAAATTGTTTAGTTAATTTTTTTTTGGAAAATTACAGAATTTAAACATAGTTTTAACTACTACTCTTTTTTTATTATTCTTTCAGTTATTATGCTTTTTTACTTTGACTTACCTTTACCTTATGCTCGTTTTTAATTATAAATTTTTCTAAAAACCAAACTCTCATTAGTTAAAACATTAATTTTAAGAAGCCTAGGCTAAAGTCATAATTAATTGTTCGTTTTGACAAAATGGTTTTGTTTTTCAGTATCAACATGCACAGCCGAACGGTCATTTTCGACAATGAAACGAGTAAAAAACTATTCGAGAAATCGAATGAACAATGACAGATTAACTGATCTAGCACTCTTGTCCGTTCACTACGGCAATATCAATGTTTCGCCAGAAGACGTGTTGGATATAATGGCGAATGTGCCGAGGAGGGCTGTTCTCTTGTATTTTTTCGTGCTATAAAAACTATCTACATTTTACAAGTATCTATGGAACTAATTATAGTCTACAACTATTAATTATTAACTAATCATAGAACATGTAATTAATTATATCATAATACGTTTTCTGTTCTAAGCAATTAAGCGATAGTAAAATTGACATTTGTTGTAATTTTGTCTCTTGTTCGCTTTTTTATCCCATGAAACTATTACATCCTTATAACCTTCCTGCCTATTTCAGCACCCCCCAAAATAAAATCCTAGCTACGCCCTTGGCCCTATGATAATGGCTTTGGAGAATTCAGGCACAAGAATGGTGATGTCATAAAAGCAAAGTTATTGCAAGACGTACGTCCCAGCAGTGAAAGTTCAGCTTTCCACACAGACACACGCGAAACGTCATTCAAAAAATCACGAAAAGAACCCAGGTGAAGAATATGTCACAATTTTGGCCATATTGCGAAAAACTGCCGCTCAAGAAATTACAGCAACACAAATAAAAGCAAAAATTTTGATGCGCTCATTGGTGTTTTGTCTACAATAGATAATCCGAGAAACATAGACTTATGGTACTTTGACTCAGGGGCCACATAGCACATGAGTTTTAACGAAAACATGTTGGATTGTCTATCTGAAGATGTTGGCACAGTGACTGCTGCAAACAAAAGCAAGATACAAGTAAAAGGGCGTGGAACGGCAACAATAAGACCAGCATGCAATACGTCTACACTTAAAGCCAATGATGTGAAGTTAATTCCTGATTTATCCGTCAGTATTTTATCTGTCGTCCAATGGTAAAACCAGGTCACACCGTAGAGTTCCACAACAATTGTGTCAAAGTTATAAACTCAAAAAAACAAGTAATTGCAACAGGCACAAATGTTAATGACTTGCTTAAATTGGACAAGAAATCGTCAAAGAATGTTGCATTTGTGTGTAGTTCAAAATGCACTAAGGACCTTTGGCATCGTCGAATGGGCCACCTGAACAACGAAAGTTTAGACAAACTATATAGTGGACTGGCAGCTGAAATATATTTCACGAACAAAATTGGCAAAGACTGCAAGGTGTACACCATTGGCAAATAACAAAGGTTGCCTTTCAGTAAGTGCGGTAGCAGAGCTAATGAGCTGTTTAAATTAGTGCACACTGACATATGTGGATCTATTTAACACAGTTTGCTTGGTGGAAGTCGTTATTTTATAACATTTGTTGATGACAAATCGAGGAAATTTTTGTATATTTCTTAAAAAGAAAAATGGATTGTTTTGAAGACCATGACGTTCGCCAAAATGCAAAATGGTCACGAGCTCAAAACTCTACGTTCTGACAACGGTAAGGAGTTTATGAACAGCAAATTTAAAGCCACACTTCGGAAAAATGGGATCCACCACAAAACCACCAGTGTGCACACACCAGAGCAGAACGGCTTGGCCGAACGCAACAATCGCTCAATCGTAGAAAAGGCGAGATGTATGCTTGCCGACTAGAAAATGGCGAAAACACTTTGGGCAGAAGTAGTTACATACTCTGTATATCTTCTAAACCATTCACCATCGAAAGGAACCGGCACAACACCAGTTCAAGCGTTGAGTCAAAAGGTACCTGACCTTGCACATAACAGAGTGTTTGGAACAACGGCCATGGCACACATCCCGAAAGCCAACCAAAAAAATGAGGTCCAAAATCCAACGAATGTATTATGGTCGGATATGATGAAAATACCAAAGGCTACCGCCATTACAACCCTGTTAAAAATTGTTTATTTAAAAGTCGAGATGTATCAGATCATCAGCAAGAGCTACCAATGATCACGTTGGCGAGACGTTAAAATCAAAGCCGTTCAATAGCTTGCGAATGAATATTGAGAAGAGCAGAGGCGAAGTAACTGTTCCCTACTGTAGACCATTCAAGACCTTGAATTCGCACATTGCCGTGAGAAATCATTTCTACTTCCATCGGTAACTAGAAATGATTTCTCATCAACATATTGCACATCATGGCGACAAGGTGTCTGTATATATGAACATATCAAAATCATGCTCAGCAAAGCACAAAAAGTAGCAATGGCCCTACGAAGACTCTTCCATTCCAGATACATTGATCAAAAGGTCAAAATTATCGGTTAGAAGACCCTGGATAGACCAGTTTTGACATATGGATGTCAGATCTGGTACTACCAGAGTGCTAGTACTATGGAAAAATTAAGAGTTTTCGAAAGGAAATGTCCGTGCATGTACTGGTTTGTACAGAAAGCCTGAGACGGATTGGAAACATTATATGTCGAATAGAAGAATTTATCAAAATGCTGAAGTGACGAGGGTCGATATTTTTATATGGAAACTTCTTCGTAATCATATCGCAAGATCTGTGACTGTGAGTGAAAACCCTTGGATTTCACTGCCGTTCCACCACTTGCCTCGCTACTGGCTTTGTTCCTCCAGAAGCATTCGTGTATTTGGACGTGAATAGATGTTTTTGATTCTGACGGCGTCCCAATCATATATCGACGGGCTACCCATAAGAAGATAAAATATTCTCCGAATTTGAGTTCACGAGACCAACAATTCCAATGGAGATACTCATTTGCTAGAATCGTTGAAGCTGATCGAATTGAGACGGCGCAGTCCAGGTATTGGTGGCTGAATGGCAATGTCTAAATTATTCGTGTTTATTTCCAGTTTTTGTGTTTTTCGTTATTTAGTTTTTGAGTTTCAACTCATTATTGCTACATTTAGTATAGTTGTTTATTTGTGTTAAAAATTAGGTATATGTTATCTTTATTATATTAGGTTAGAGATAATATTAAACGCGTGGGTTAGGAATATTGTGATAGAATTTTTAAGTATAAGATAAAGTTTTTGATTGAATTTTATTAGAATTAAGTTACAACATATTAGGTGTAGGATCAAAGTTCACTGTTGTATTTAAATTATAAATAATTTTAGGATAGTGTTGGTTTTTTCTCCTTTTTCCAATTGAATTTCAAAATATGTAATAATCTTAATTAATTGTATTTGCTATTGTTTTTTTTCTAAAATGTGTTAAGTGATAACGTAGAAATTTATAGAGCCATTTGGGCCATTAAGTTTTTGTATTATTATTGTTTTGAATTTGCTTTATATTCTTTGAAAATTTATACCGATTAGTATTGAATAAAGTGCTTTTGAGTTTGATTTTGGGAACCTGCCCCGAAGGAGTTTAAAAATTAGTCCATCCAACCACACCGTACCGAAGGCTTTCTCCATATCAATGAGACACGCTCCAATGTCGTAGCATCGTTTATACTACTTGATTTCTTATTTATCCGTCCAAATATGAGCCTAGAAATCGCCGATAAATATTGTTGACACGTGTGAGGCCTTTCAATCTTGTGATGGCTGGTGTTTCATATTCGTCCATATTTTTCCGATGTTTAATCTTGGAACCGACATATAGAAATCTATTTCGTCGTTACTTAAATTTATATCATTTGGAACCATTGGGCGAGAATTGCCATCATCAGAAGGTACACATTGCTTCTGGCAATCCTCATTAAACTTCCTTTGAAACTTTTTCCAATCGGTTTTTTTAAAGTCAACCGATGATTTCCATTTTGAGCCGCAATGCAAAATACATCCGTTTGAGGATTTATTTCGATTACGATTGAGTGCTACTTGCATCTGATGGCGATAGCTGAACCCAAAAATAAATTCCATCTATAGAACACAATCTTTTACCATGAAATATCTTTCAACATATATTTGATCTCCCACATTAGTATTTAAAAACAAACAACTTTTTTACATGAATCTTCTTGAAGCCAAGGCTACAAATGCCATTTCACTTTAATCAACTTCAATTTATGGTTTACATGTTGGTTCAATCTTATATAAATCCGCCATCATAACTTGATTGCTTCACTGCTGTTGGTTTTACTTAAACTTCATAATTTTTGCATAAACGAAAATAAAAATATATACTATATACGGTAAATATTTTCCAATAAATATACAAAATGATATATATCTCAATGATTTTAGTATGCTGGGTCGACTAAAAGAAATTAAAACATTTTATGTAGTACCTACTTTGTATTTTTGTTAAGTTTTAAGTAGTTATCGAGTATATTGTCTAATTGTTTTTCTACTTTTCATGGGGAAAACGTAAGCAATAGAAGGTGCATTTTGAATTGCATTTGCTTCGAATGACATTAACGTGATGTTGGCGACAATAAGAAAAAATAGATAAGTTTCAAATACTACTTCAAATAAAGTTTCTTTGTAAATATATTTGTCTCGTAAAAAGCGACACCTTTTAATTTACTTATACGTTCAATATAAATTGATATTTTATTTCTCATGGAATAAAATTTCGTAGTTTTCCAGTCTTTTAAGAGCGTTTCGAGTTTCTCACATATTGAAGATTCCCTACCGACATTTTACACATTTATCGTAATCATCACTAGATTTCTAATATAGACGCGATCCCACACGCGCCTTTGCAAGCGTGTGAGCAGAACAGGACTAAGCGTCGGTAGATCCTTGAGGACTATATTACATAATTACATATTTCACAAGAAATATTCCGCGTATTCTTTATCTTTTTAACAATAGAAGAGACAAATGTTTAACAATTAGTAAAACAACAGTCAACACAAAACATGTGCTGACGAAAAATAAAAATGGGATCCTACACCATTCAAGGTTCGAGGATGCGCCTCCTTTCATCTTGTAAAATTCGTCGTTTCATGTATGGTTTACAGTGAATAATTCATGTTTATTTGATAACATGTGGGAAATGCTGCAGCATTTACCGAAGGATTTTGTAAACACTTGGCGCAAATATTTCGCACGTTCAATTGGATACCTAGTTACATTTTCGCTTTTATAAAAATATATTCATATATACAATACATGGGCCCCAATAAGTTTATCTGCCATTTGATAGTTTTCTCTATGTGATAATACAAATTTAAACAAATTTTTCCTATTACACTCATATTTTCAGTTTGATTGATTGATTTGAATTGAAAATGACACGTATTTGTTAAACTTGGAGAGTTTTCCTCTAACATCACGCAATTTTGGGTCGACTTAGAATTGCCTGCTATTTTCTACATTATTTTTGGGGTTAATTTCATTTCTTTCGATTTCATTACAGCCAAAACATAAGCTAAGGGGACAACTTGCTTTACATACGTTGTGATAACTTGACTACATGATTCTTGATAAATAGAACAGAATATTTGATGGAAAAATTGACGAGATACTTTTACTTTTTCATGTATGAACACTAAAACAATTGTAACAAAATTAAGCTCAACAAAAAGGAGAGATGATTTCAATTGTCAGTGTTATGTTATTTTATTATTAGGTATATGCTTTTTCATTATCTTGTTTTAATATATTTTAATTTAGGATTCTCTTTATATTTATATATAATATTTTTAATTTAGTTTATGCTGGTGGATTTGCCAGTTCTCGATAGGCTTCTTCAAGACCATGTTTTTGCTCGCTTGTTAATTGTTGGATGCATGCTTGGAATACTTCTGGATTTGATTCGATCTGCTTCACAATACCAATCATACGTGTTCCCACCTCGCTCAATGGTTTCACCACGTCCACTTGGAACGCAGTAGCAATTATGCTGACGATTCGGGGAAGATTTGAATTGTTCACTCCTAGAATAGCGGGATTTGTCTGTATTAGATCACATAAGTAGCCGTAAACATGTGGTGCTTCATCGTCGTCTTCAACAACTGGGAGCCATGAGAGCCTGTAAGTAGGTTTTCAGTTCATTAAAAAATAAGTCACATAATCAAAGTGCTTTCAACTTACCATAAATTCAGGATTTCATCCTTGTTGGGAATGGCGGAGCTATTGTATTTGAGTATTTTAGTTACAGCTGAGATAGCATTTTCTGTGGGATTTACATTCTCTGGATCACGACTTTTGGGTGCATTAATCACTTCAACTAAAAGAGAAATTGCTTGCGCGCATGTTACAGCAAATTGTTCACCGCCATACTGTAAATAACGAAAAACAGTATATGAATATAAAATATGAATAGCGATTCGTTAGAAAATCAGTTGAGTAGATAGAAATATACTCTTGGCTGAAGAGATTTGTACTCGAACCATGTTGCAGACATCTATCAATGGATTTCAGGGAGCACTTTACTGATAAGTACATACAGTCAAAGGATTTGAATAAAAACCACAATTTTACTGTAGCATTAACAAATATCACTCAATAAATAGGATTTTAAAGATATTGTAATGTGTGTACATGATGTACGATCCAGACTGTATTAGTGGGCGAAGACATTCAACCTAGACTGTTTGATTTCAAACAAATTTTGTTTCTGTCCTTTCTAGACTGGAGAAATTCTCAGGGCACAAACACGCCTTAAAAATCTATGGAACTCAGATCGCTTGGCAAAATAACATACAATAACTTGGTGGTGGAGCGAAGCTATTGTCAGTAAGCAGTGCCAGCAAAATCTGATCAGAATGTGCAGATTCATGAATAATTTCAAACCTACCTTCGCCCTAAATCTCTACAAAACTCTCATCAAACCGAAACTTGAATATAGCATTACCACCTTCGCAAACGCCCCCAACTACTTCTTTGATCGTATCGACTCTATCAAGCTGTGGCTAGGACTCCCACGCAGTACTGCTAATGTATATGATTTTGAAATGACAAAGGTAGATAAATGTCCGTGCAGGACTGCAGCGATGATCTGCTGCCTCAGCGGAAGATGATGTTAAGATCCGCCGAGATTGGCCTTGTCTGGGGACGCGTGAATGGCGCTTGCAGGCTAGCATTAAGGTGTCGTGGGGCGGGTTCTTTCCCCCTAGAATAAGAACCCACTACAAAAATATTTCGCATTCGCGAATTAAAAAGGGTCGAATGCCGATTGACTGGTGTCGAGGCCAAGGTAACCTACTAATGGTTGGCATGTTTGTTCGAAGAACAAATTGGGCCGGGCAAAAACGGATGGACTGGCGGAGATTTCTTCGACGATCCTTATGGCCTACAAATAAGAGTGGGGCATCCAGATGGAAGCGGTGCCCCCTCACATCCTCCCAACCGGATCAAGATCCAAACGTAGACATGGCCATGCATTTCCCGTTTGAGTGAAAAACTCAAGTACTTTGTATGACTCTTTCCCTCAAATGAGAAATACAAACGTAACCGATTTATGGTATAGCGTTATGCAACGAAATCACATAACCCTATATCATAAAAGGGTACGCGAGCGGAAGGCACCCTACCCGGCAAGAGCCCCTGTTAACAACGAAAAACGGAGGAGCGCGCCCAATGGCTATCCCATGCTAGTGGACGAGCCTGCTTCCGATGTGGGTCCTATACCCAGTCAGGTCGAGAGAAATAGAAAAACCATCGGGTAAAGTTTAACAATACATTTCATTCGTTTTTACTTCAATATCAAGTCCTTTATTCCTATTTACAACCATCGAGGCCTATGGAAGTATTTTATAATTAAATCAATACAAAGATTCAAGCAAATTTTATTATTTCATAACAAACAAGCCTGAAAGCGTAATGTATTCGAAACCACTACTACACACTATCGGAACCCGCAGCATCACATCTTATTGCCAAATTCAAATTTTGGTGGTTATTGTTGCTTTTAGACTCACAAATTGATTCTCTTTTCAGATTTTCGCTCAATCGTAAAAGATCAAATATATATATATATATATATATATATATATATATATATATATATATATATATATATATATACTGTACAATTCTAGTCTCTGTTTCGAAAATTCTCATGAAGGTCCTACATCTGAGACAATAATTGAATACTATTGACGAATTGATGAAAAGAATCTTTGGAGACTTCACCCCAAAGACATAAATAAATGGGCGAGCAACGAGAATCTGTGTACTCGTCCATGTGGGAAGCAAATTTACGACATAAATAAGTTATAAATAACTTCCGCTCTCGAAACTATATGATGCCCTCTGCTTCTCCTTCCCCTTTGTTTCCAGACAGGTTTTTTTCCTCTCTTCAGAAAAATCACTTCGCCCACTGACACCCGCGCACACCGACAAAATTTCATTTCACGTGCACACGATCGCACCTTTGTTATCATTCGTAAAACAGTTTCAGTACAACACAACAAACGGCTCTCACAGAAAACTCGAACGTCAAAGCAAAAGAAATTCGTAGAGGTGCGAAAACGGCGAGAAAACTCATGCGTCAAAGCCGATAGAAAATTCGTAAGTTTTTAATAAAAACGGTGAGCTAAAGTGCTGAATTCGTACACGCGATCTTCAAAATAAAAAACTTTTTAAACGTGAACGTGTTTCGGAGTGAATTAAGTGCAAAAACAAAAGTATGTCACTTCAAACCTCAACTTCACACAACTATAGCGAAGGTTGCTAATTGCTTCGGCTCTCGCGACCGGTTGCGGATCCAGTACTCTCTATATCGATGCTTCACCCTATCTGACACTTAATTTTATAACACTGAAAAGAGAAAATTGCTATGACAAATAAGCGGACATCTGACCTGATGGACACAGTTGAGTTTTCAATAAGGTTTTCATTCGTTAAAAGACTTTAAACAGGACTCAATGTCTTACAGACAAGATAATTAGAATAGAACATCAAAAAAGAAGTGGTTCAGCAAAAAAATTAAGAGAATTTGGATGAAATAATAAGTTGGTCGAATTATACGTATCGCTTAGATTGCTTGAATTTTAATTCCCCAACATAACGAATTTTTATGCATGTAAGCAACCTATAGTAAAAGCTTACATGCTTAGTAATACACAAGGGAAACTGAATGGGAAGAAGCTATTGCATGAAGGCTTCAAAAACTTATGATTTGATCAATTGCTTTCAACCTTATGATAAATTAAATTACTTCCATAGGCAAAAGACTACTATAAGTTCAATCTGTAAAGAACGGCCAAAATATTTTATAACCTGATCAAACAAAACAAGGAACGTTAATTTACGTAAGCTTGCGAACATGAGCAATGTATATCCCATTTTTGCTTGTTTTATCTTTCTAATGCATGCAATAGTTTTGAAGTGAAATTGTTAAGTAGTCTTTCTTTGAAATATTTTAGTCAATTAATTAATACTTTGATTTTTGCTTACTCCCACTAATTAAGCTAAAACTACTTTTTGTGTGAACAAAATTCGCAAAATTCTTGAGGCTAATATTCTACTTTACAGTAATCTACTTGCAGTTATAAATTTTTCCCAGCAAGTAACCGGACGGGTTATCGCCTATCGATAGCATACATTCGTTATCACCACGCCTTCTTCGACCATGAGGCACATCATTCGGGCACGTGGACATCCAAACACTACTTCAAAACTTAAAATTGCGATGGTCACAGTAAGTTTCATTATGGCGAACTTCATTCTCAATCTTGATTTTCTTGTCTCACTGATTCAAATATTGCAAAGCAAAACTTTCACATAGCGTGCTCACTTCGACAGTGTTCCACAAATACATCCTTGGGGAACTCTTTTTGGCATACGAGTATTTCGCAAAGATATCCTATCTCTTCATTATCAAATAGGTCATGATCATCTAAGTCTTCAGTTGTCGAATCATCCTCTACTTCTCCCTGGATGTCCGATTCATCAACATTTTCCAAATGGTCATATGCGTCTTCACATTGTCTGTTATCTGGCAAATCAACTATAATTTTAAGTCTTTGAGGTTCATTATTTCGTGTTTTCTTTGTCGGGTGCTTTAGGGACCGCCCTCGTATGAATGCATCATCTACAATGGTTTGATCTTCTAAACATTTCGTCGATACAGATTTGCTATTTTCTTCGAATATTTCTAATTTGATTTGTAATACAGGTTCGATTTCTTTACTTGAAATTTTAGTGGGAAGAAAAGGACCATATTGTTGAAGTATTGTTAATGGGTAGGTATTTTGGGGAAAATAGAATCTTTCAAGAGAACACCATCACGGAACTGGTAGAAATACTATCATAGTAATCCACGACTACCGGGAATTAAGCATTGTAGTGTGATATGTTTGCCGGTTGGAACTGCACCGCATTTGTTTTCTAACAATATCACTTTCACTCGTTATAATGAATTATCACAAAGAATTCGGAGGGATTCACAAATTCAACTTGGAATTGTTTTCATGAGTTGCGTGTCGAGATCCTATATGCGGAACGGAAGACAAATGGAGCCGCAAATTTTCACTTTCAAAGGGTGCTCCTGAACACCTCACGCAATAAAAAAAATCAATTTTTACAACTCGCATGTACGTCTTATAAACTTTAAAACGATTTTGGAATCTAATTTAATCTAATTTCCCAAATATTTCCGACTTTACAACGCGGCCAAGAAAATATGGTAACCGTTTTTCGCGTCTTCCTCGTGGCGAGGTCCAAGTCAAACTACGTCGATCCGTCACAAAACTTGTCTTTTTTCTTTCTCCCATCACGTGTATACGGTAAATCGCATCAGCTGCTCACTCAGCCGCGTGGGATTGCCTTCGGTAATGTAGTACACCGTTGGGGTGCACTAAATCAGTGTTCCCATGTTCAAAATTTTAGTTGGCAGATTTAAATTTTTTTCAGGAAAAATCAACTGAAGTAAAGAAAAACGAAAAATATTCTAAATAGTATTAAAAGTTAAACCTCATGAAGAGTATAATTAAAGGAAAACGTTTAAATTTAATATAAAGGAAAATTGATATAAAGTTACATTTACTAATAATAATAAGAAAGAAAACTATTTTACAAATTACGATTATGAATGGAAATAAATAAATGTTTTTCTAAATCTGCCATTAAAATTTTGTATAGGAGATTGGAAAGTTTTCGAGCAGTTTGCTTGTGTGACTACTCGATTACTACATTATGACCAGATATATCTGAACTGCTCACCACAAGAGAACTCAACTAGTGCTTGTACAACAACTTTCTCAGCACGGTCTAGAAGGTCTTAAACCCATCAGGCCTTCTTAGGTATAGAAGGTCTTAAACCCATCAGACCTGCTTTAATAACATAGTCACATCCAATATTATCACCAGATCACTGAATGTCAAGGTAACCCTTGAAGCTAGCATCCCTGTCTATAATACTTATATAACCCTAACGGGAGATGTATTGAACAACAAATTCAATATTTACGTAAATGGATTAGTGACTCACATCTCGTCTACGTTAAACATATAGGGGGCAGGTGGGAGCCTTCATCAGCCTAACAAAGCAAGTATTTTCAGCTGAAGAAGACGTCTCGGCTTTGAATGCAGCCCTAAAATATTCAGCGGTTCTTCTTCCAGCATATATATTTTCTCCGATTCAATAACAGCACTATTAAACAACAGGAATCATAAAAGGGTTGTTTACGACATCTGGCAGATGATGAGTAAATATTCAAAAACGAATTTCAGTTTCCTCTGGACTCCTGGGCATTAACAGATTGATACAGTGGCCGAAGTTGATCCCTTCGTAAAAGGTGTCAAAAGGGGGCACCATTACACATACACCACCTCAACAGTTACAAGACTGAAACGTGATTGGACAAATTGTTGCCAATAACAAGTTGAGTAAGCAGTAAAGTGCTCCTACCGGAAGGTCTTGTAAACATCCTAGGGTTAGAAACAACTTTTCTGATAGCGTGAATCGATGACTTGAATTATTTATCCAATACTTGGATATGAAATCGTTCAAATTTATGCGAAAAATGCACAGTTTCTTTCATAAGCACAGTGTAGCCACCTTTTTGATCTAGCTTAAATGATTGTTTTGAATGTTCGGCCAATCGAACATATTCAAGTTCAACACCATTCCTTAAATTTTCATGAAAATTTAAAGAAAATAAAAGTGCCTAGGTCGATTTGAAATATGTATCAACCATATGCACGTGTTATTGTTGTTGTAATTCCATACAATTGAAATCGCTATAACTCACTTGATTATCATTCGATCTCTATTAAATTTTGGGAACGTACACATCTTATATCAATCTTTATAAATTTCAAAAAGTTTAAAGGTACCGTTTTGATTTTATGAGCGAAAATGTGAAATCTATAAATCATACTATTAATAACAAAGTTGAGTGAATTACGATTTCTGAGGTATTTGTTGCCCTTGTACTCATAAAGTTCCACATTCGTGACAATTTTCAGATTTTTCAGCTCAAAGATGTCCAATCGCGAGGGGGGGGGGGGGGGGGGGGACACAAATTTTGCGTACATGTTGCCTTCCCCTGGACCCTCTAATTCATAAAATGATTTTTTTTATTTCCGATTCTAAAAGTTCTAATCAAGACCTTTCATTTGATACCCCACTCGACTACCTTTGGTTAAAAAAAAATTTAGGGTTCATTCGTTATTAGAGGGGACCCCCCTTAACAATTTTTTAAATTTATGTTAAGACCTTAACTTTTGAGAGACCATCACTTCTGACCTTTTCACAAAGTCTTAAAGTCAAAGTCAAAGTCAAAAGTGCTTTATTTAATACTAATCGTTATAAATTTTAAAAGAATATAAAGCAAATTCCAAACAATAACAATCAAAAAACTTAATGGCGCATTCTAGCTTCTATAGTTTCTGAGGAAACTAGCTGTGACGCACGGACAGGACAAGTCGCGAAACTAGTAGGTCTTTGTTAAAAATTTTTTTTACAAAGACCTAAAAAGGACTGTGGCTTCTAGATTGTATCTGGAACCATGACTTCATTCTTTGCCTATAAACAGTCTTGCGGTCAAATCCACCAATAGAATCCTTTTTAACAAGGCCTACAACAATCTACGATTGTACAAAGCAAAATATGTTGATTCGGATGTGTGCAGTCTCTGCAATGAAGTTGACGACCTACTATAAATCACAAATTTTTCAAATACAACGCATACGATAACAAGAGGGAGGAGTTTGGATTCTTTAATAAATTCGATACTGTAGGAGGTATAGTTGTGTGCATACATCGACGCCGCCAAAATTAAGATCTAAGTCTGATTAAGATCTGACTCTCAGGTGAACTCAGGTCCTGCGATCAATGCCTTTAAGTCTTCCTCCCCCATCTACTCTGAGGAAAGCTCATAGAGGTTCCTGTTGTTCATTCCGCCTGGGGAATCGCAGTTTAGCCCCTGTCTAAGCACCTTTTATAAAGTGCCATCGCATAGCACACTACGTTTTTGTTACACATCACCACGTACACCCTGAACAATTTTTGAGGTTTATGTTTATCCAAGTTACACCACAGGGTTGAGATACAGAGGGTGCACACCTACGTTTTTTCATACATTATAGATTAAAACCTAGTTTTCGCTTCATAATTGCACAATGATTGCTTGAGACTTGTAGGCTGATGCCGACTTGGCTGTACGTATCACACCGGGTCTTGCCAAATGGATTATTTGTAGACTTCAGAGGGTAAAGGTGGCTCCCGCTCCCGCTCCCACTCCTATAACAGTTAACACTAACATATCCCAATTCCTTACTAATAAGTATAACCTTGTTCCCATTGTAGGCTCAAAAACCATTTAACCCTGCACTGCTGGGTCAATACTTGTATATCGAACCCGCTGATCAGTGCTTTAAGTTCCATCCAAACTAGTTTTAGACCGGATTTTTCTCCGGTCGTCACGGAATTAAAAAAACAAGTTGGGAAGACAGAGCTACGCTGATGCCAGAAGGGTTTTGTAGTCAGCCTACGATATGCAGACACCAATAATGAATACACTCAAGATAAACTTTAACCCCATCTACAAGAAATATATACTCGTTTTAAAGGGGAAATCATTACTAACTTTGTTACAATATCACTAACAACCATTGAGTGAATGAAATCTTAAAGATATTTTTAATTATTCATTTCATATTCAAAATTTTTCATGTTCTTCCACTTTCCCTGCCTACCCCTCCATCAACGATATTGCAATTTTAATAGCATATGGGTTTTAGTAACAGATAGATCTCATCAAGACCTTTGATTTGATACCGTAATCCACCATCTTTACTGAAAAAATGTTTAAGGGTTCACATCCTTATATGGGGGACCCCCCCTTAAAAGCCTTTGAAATTTTTTGACTATGGATCTTTCATTAAGCATAAACTTCTGACCTGTCCACTTGAGCACTACAGCTTCTATAGTTCCTGAGAAAACTTGCTGTCATGCACTGACGGACGGATATCTCTGATGGTCTGAAATCGATTCTCCCACAACAAAGAGTTGATTTTTTTATGTGTGTATTAAAATATGCTGAGCTCAATACATTTCTTTCAGCGAGAACTGTACAGGTAAAGGAGTCGAGCGGAACTCGGCTATCTTGAGTAGTACTTGTGCATAATAATGTTAATTTCTTAGCTTCGAATCAATGCGATCGATGATAAGCACGCTTACGAACGATTTACGTTTTGCACGATTCCTGTCTAGCACCCGAGGTGTTCAGTTCATTTAAAAGTAGCTTGAGGCTTAAGATTCCCATAGTGTTATCTTGTAATTGTGATAAATTGGAATTGTTTCGACAGGATTTTTTGTCAAGGACTGTATTTTCTTTTGTATTTTTCCATTGGCGGACGAAGAATCGTTGAATACCATTGAAGCCGCGCAGTGGACAGGGAAATGCGATATGATACGCTGAGTTGCTGGCGACGTTATCTACAAAAAATCTCGTAATAATGTAATTTGATGTTCAACTTACATTTCTATACGGAAAACTTGAAGAAATAGTTTTAATGGAAGTTCCGAAAGGCTTGAAGCTGAAAGAAGATCAACGGAACGTCGCGTGCAAACTTAGGAGATCTTTACGGGTTCAACAGACAGGTTCCAAGATTTTGGAATTCAACTTCAAAGAGTTCGAAGCGGGCCAGTGCGTGCTGACGGCGCTATTTGTCGATGACGGCCTAGTAGCAATCTAGACATTCTAAAGCAAATCATGCAACGATTAAGTGCAATAACGTTCGAGCTTTCGAATACAGGAAAGTTGTCGATCCCTCAGAGCAAGTTCACGCAGAAAATAATTAAAAAATTCGGAAGAACGGCGCAGGCGGCGGATCCGGACGCAGCACTGGCGAAGGAAAAATTAGTAACCTATCATATCGTGAAGCAGTAGGTTTAGTTTTCCTAGCGGCCGTCTCGAGGCCGGACATCCCGTACGCGGTAAATGTAGTAAGCAAATCCTTAAATGAACATAATGCGTCGCATTATCAAGCTGTAAAAAGAAGATTCGTGTATCTCAAAAGCTCGATTGGTTATGGCATCGAATATCAAAGCATCGATAGCGAAGCAAAATTAGGTTTCTCGAATGCTGATAACGCCGAAGACACGGAAACGGGAGTATCCACGACAGGATACGTTTCCTGTCTCGCGAACGGTGCCATCACGTGGTCATCACAGCGTCAAAGACAGGTTACGCTAAGTATGATGGAAATGGAGTACGTGGCTGCATCGACAGCAGCTCGGGAATTTATCTGGATTAGGAAGTTGTTATCGGCTATCGGATATCCATGTGATTTAGAAACAATGGTTTATGTTGATAACCAATTAGTCTGGAATCCAGTATTTTATAAAAGAATGAATCATATAGACGAGAAAACGTTAAGTAAAGAAATTATAGTCGAATATGTTCCATATGCAAATCAAAAAGCGGATATATTTACGAGGTGCAAATCAAAGAGCCGTTATATGTACAGGACATTGCCGCGAGACCGTTTAAGGATCTATGTTATTAGCTAAACATGATAACGCTCAATGAGAAACACTCGGATTGCGGTAGTATTAAAGCAAGCTGAGTTCAACGTATTTCTGTCAGCGAGTGTCGTCTAGTCGAGCATAACTCGGCTATCTTGAGTAGTGTTCGAACATCGAAGCGAGCCGAGAGTCAACCATGATAATTTCTTACTTTCGAATCAATGCGATCGATGATAAGCATACTCACGAACAATTCACGTTTTGCATACATATTTGGTTATATAAAGAAACCACGTTTAATTAATGCTGCTCTAACAGTCTCGGCTGTCAGTTGAAGTGGAAGAACGTCCATTAAGCTTATCGTTTTCCATCTGATATTCAGCCACCTTTCAAACGGTCATGCCACTTGAAACAAAAAATTTCACAGCAAGTCGTTCTTCCATCAGGTCATTCATTCTGGAACCTGACCAGAGAAAAAATTTAATTTGACTAAAAACTACGTAGCTAATCAAGAAATGAAGATATTTGCAATCGGGAAAATGCATTATAGTCGGTTGATCTGCATAAATCGAGTGGCACCAAGTGGATTCCCCCGGAAAAAACTGATGCAGAGAAATTTAAGGGCTCTCACTGTTGTCCATTCTGTCACTTCTTCATTGTACATATTTCTCAGAATTATCTAGTCATAAAATTCTAAGCCCACAGATATATTTAACTTACCTGTGCTAAAACGCCACAACCATAGCAAGCTGCCTGTCGAACTTCAGGTGATTTATCCGAAACGTATGTAAGCATTGGTGTCGTGAAAACTTGTTGATACTGAATGCATAGGGGTCCACAATATTCTATTTAAAAAAATGTATTTCTATATTCGCAAAGATCACCAGTATTCACTAACTCACCAATAACATCATCAAAAATGCACAATCCCCATTGCCGATCTGCCCATGGTCTATTATATTCCAACAGTTTGATAAACAGCGGTGATACAGTGTCGAAGTATGGAAGGAAATTAGTCTTTGTCGTCAAGAACAGTGAATGAACGATATCAGCAATTTTCGAAAGTAGATAAATGTCGTTGTCATCCTCTTCAGCCAGAATTTCCTCAACACCATCATCATAATCTTCCTCAGTGCGTGCTAATTCACGCTTGGATGCCTTTTCAAAATGATCATTCATGTATTTCTCAATTATCTTCAAAATTTCCTTCATTGATTCATCAGATAAACAACTTGCGCCCAACGATTCTATACATTTAGCCAATGAATGTAACATTTCCGATTGGACGTCACTCTCGGGTTCGGTTCCAATTGCCTTCAACAGTTCGGGACAAATATATTGCCACATTCCTTCCAAATATTGTGGTCCTTTGATTTTCGCACAATCCAACAGATACGGAAGAGATTCAGCGGCGGCTGATCGAACACCATCGTGGAAATAGAATTTCAACATTGGTACCATTAAGCGTACTACTTCTTCAGCATAGTCAGCAAAACCGTCTTTCAATTCACGCGCATAGCACACAAGCATTTCACAGGCTGATGCCTTATCCTCCATTCCTGCTGTTCGAATAGCAAAGTTCTGTTGCTCGCCCAAATTAATAAATGACCAATCAACATCCCCTTCAATATCTTCCACTTCATCATTATCCAAGAGGGCGACTTCAGGACGCATTGCAGCTGTTCGCATTACAGGACCCATGACAAGCGGTAAATACTGTTCGAATTGTTTGCCCAAAATCTTGCACATACGCGCCCAGGCTGAAATCAAATATGCTGTTTGTGGATCGTCGTCCGGCAAGTCGCCTTCTGCATGTGTCTTGAGAAGCAAATTCATCACTTCATTTGCATCGTTCAAGAACTTATCTCGACCCACGGCCAAGCCGATTAGGCTTATGCATTCAATTGTTTTACCACGAAGCATTCGTAACTCTTCGGCGTTTGCGTTTTGGATGATGTACTTCAGACATGGCACCAATCGATCGTAATAGGTGCCAAACTCTTTACCGCATGCATCAGCGACTGAAGCAATCGTTGTGACAACCTGGATAAGAGTAAATTGAAAATGGGTATAACATATTTAAATTGTTGTTTAGGATACTTTAAATTTAATACTAGGAAATAACAGAACAACATATATTTCACATGTTACAAGATGTTATAGAATTAGATAGCATAAAAGTAGTTTGCGAAGTTAAAATTTAAAAAAAAGTATGGACACGATATCAGCTGATATATGACTGCGCCAAATTTTATCAATTTTATTTTATTTCATACAAATTTTGAGCGTTCATAAGTGAAACTAATTCTAGTCTTTGTAAAATAATTATAGAATCGCATGATAGTTTAATATCTCTGTAAAATGTTTGAACTACGTAAACATAAAACAAGTATTCGTAAACCATATGTCTGCTGATAACGCCTTATCAAATAACATATTTTAAGTATCATCAACATTCAATGAAAAATTGCAATAAAGCCTTTGAGAGTTTCAATAATATATTTTAAAAGGAATTCGATTAAAAATTCGAATATGTCGCTTACCTGTTCTAATACAAGTTTATTTCCCTTCTCCACCAGTTCTTTGAATTTAGCACTTAAAATTGATTCCAATTTTTGCATGATGCCATCTAAGTAGCGCACCAAAATATTTTTCGGGCAATCTTCACTGAAGTTTACTAAAGCGGCGCCGGCATGAGCTTGAACGCGAGGATTCTCAACATCATCCAAAAGGCTTAGTAAGCCTGGAATAACTTGCTCATGGAACTTCTTCTCGAATATTGGTGCAAAGTCGGTGGACATTTGACCAATGGCATTACAAGCAGCATATCTGATGTTTTTTTTTAAATATATTATTCATTAAAATCATTCTTGTGAGGAAATATCTTACCTGACCCTTGGATGAGGATCTCTCAAGAAATTTAGCACACCATTCATGATATCATCGAGCATTGTCTCCATCTGCTTGTGACAGCCTTCACCAATAGCTGATATGGCCATGAGGGCTCCATATCGTTGCTTCCAATCAGGATTAGATAACATGGTGGGAATAGCGTTGATAATGTGAGGAAGTACCGTCTTCCCACCAAGTCCGCAAGCCAAACGATCCAATGAAGATTCAGCTATCACGTTGTTATCACTATTATCATCTTCAGCAATCACATCTGACACCGCCCACTCATCATCCTCCTCCAAATCGGTCATCATTTGCAATACGAGGGGCACCAAAGCGACGACATACTTCTCCGCCCGCTTGCGTACCATTGGAGCAGCATTTTCTGATAATGAAACCATCACTTCCAAAACCAAATGTCGCCATTGATCATCTATCTCAGTGCTAGCAAATACTTTCATGCACATTTCAAAAATCACTTCAATTTGTGGTCGCAAAAATTTCGGGCAACTTTCCGTCATATCGATGAGCAACTTCAGCAAGCTCTGATCATCCTGCGCTTCAATACTTTCTGCTGTAATCATAATCATGCGCGAAAGGAGACTTTGGAAATGCTTCAATACACCTTGATCTTTCTCGTGCAGGAGAATAAATGCACCAACCGCTCGCACAGCTTGGAATCGAACATCAACGTCAGCGCTAGGATCTAAACTTTTCTCCAACATTTGTTTGATCAAATCTAGATATTGAGTTTCTTGATTGCCAAAGATGCCGGGCACCGAGGCAAAGATTCTCAATGCAGACTCTTGTAGTTGTACAGTGGGAGAGTTTGCACATTGGAAGAGAAATTGCAAGAAGTCGGGCCATTGATTGTTTCCATCTTCATCGATCAAATTGCGGGCAACTTCGGCTACTACTTCACAAATTTTGCGTCGCAAATTTGGAGTGACATCTTGTTGAACGCCCAGCAGGACTTGTTGCAGTAGTTGTCCTTTTGCTTCTTGAGTTAGCTGTAATAGAAGATTTGTTTTTAATTTAGCGAGTTCATATTTTTGAGTGAAAACGTAAAATAATTTAAGGCCGCGAGTATCTGGTTGTTGGGTTTTTTGAAGAAAGAGGATGCAGGTTAACCATGAAACAATGTTTATGGAATCGGAGCCAAATCACTGTTCCCCGTTTTAGTTACGATTGATTAACGGGCAAGGCCGCGCAACCGGCTTACTTAGGCTATCGCCCCATAGATGATTAACCGTCAACAAAATAATGATCTGAGTCAAAGCCTTCCTGCAGCTTAACAAGCCATGTACCTGAAAGCCCTACTATATTTATGAACACAAGTATGCCGACTTTTCTCGCCAACTTATATGATGGTATATGAAGGAATGTGGAAGTGTTGACAAAAATCGAGGTTTTGTACAGTTTCCAGGCAGATTTCAACGGTGAAATCAAGATGGTCCGCGGAGAATATCTTAGCGCTCCTTATGAAGTGAATTTCGTTTCAGCTCATACATCCGTTCATGTTTTATTGAGATTCAAAGGTCAAAAAATAGGAATTTGTTTACCTCCTCAAGCTATATCTGTTAGCGGAAGGAGTTGAACGTGTGTTTCATTTAGCTGTTCTAGAAAATGCAGGTGTACAGTGGATAGTGCAAGGTTGATTTTAAGCATGCAAGGAATGTGTTTTGTGCTTTCTTGTGAAAGATAGAATATTTTTACGCCCTACAAGCATTTACATTCTACCGAAGCTTGGCACAAGTAGGCTGACTACTATAAATGCAAGTTTCGCCTGGAAGGTTTGTTACACTTACGTTGGTGTTGATCTGAGTTCATGTTGAAAATTAATATATACAAGAAGTAATCATAGGCAACCCAGTTGAAATTAAGAACAGATGGCTGCAATATTTTCAGAAGCTATTCACAGAGTCCCCAACAACGACTGAAGCTGTGAACATTCCGAATCAGCGCAAGAGGTAACAGTCTCACCGCCAACCAGAGACGAAGTACAGGCAGTTGTACGGGACCTCAGAAAAAATAAGGCTTCTGGAATATATGGAATACCAGCAGGACTGTTCCAGAGCGGGAGTCCCCATCTAAATAAACTTCAGCAATCGGCTAATATACAGAATATGGTCGAGCAGTTACCAGAGGTCTGGCGAAAAAGTACAATATGTCATGTACACAAAAAGGGGGACAAATTAAAGTAAGAAAATTATAGAGGCAGTGCTCGCCAAAATCATGGAAAGAAAATTAAAAGTCTTACTATGAAAATATTATAGGAAAGTATCAGGGAGGCTTTCGAAGTGGATGGTCTACAATTGACCAAATAGTCTCAGTTAACCAGGTGCTCGAAAAGTGCTGGGAATATAATATCGATGTGCACCAACTCTTTATAGACTTCTAGTAAGCATACGTACAAAATATTGATTGACTTTGGCGTCTCAACAAAACCAGTCCGTATGGTCAAGGTCACGATGCTAAACACAGAGTCCCAGGTCAAGGCAGGCTTAATGGTCTTGCCCCAACGCTTTTTAATAATGCGCTGGAATACGTCATCACAAAGACATCAGCTCAAACCTCGAGTACACTTATTTTCAAGTCCATACAATTGGGAGCACATGCTGATGACGACGTCAATATTATGGCAAGTTCAATCTTAGATGCCAAAGGAGCATTTATGAGCCTAAAATCTGAAGCAAACCGAATTGGCCTACGAGCTAATGAAACTAAAACTAAATTCATGACTCAAACTCAATAGGCGGGCCATGTAGAAAGAATGGTAGAAAACCGGCTGCCCAAAAGAACATTGACGGGGAGAGCACCAGGTAGACGTCCAGCGGGAAGACCGAGAACTCGTTGGGAAGACACAATAGAAGCTGACAGCAGAGCCTTGTTGGGAGTAAACAACAGGCGCACAAGGTCAAAGAACGGCGATGATTGGAGGAAACTAATCCTGGAGGCCAAGGCCCGGCTTGGGTTGTCGCGCCATAGATGATGAACTAATATGTATACCGCGGCAAAAGTTTTGTAACGGGAAAAAATTCAACATGGTTTTTTTTCAAATATATTGTAGTCAATTATTTTGTTTATTTGATATCCGCAGGACAATTCAATTTAAACACTGCGGATGACTCAAAGGAGTCGAAACGCGTCTGCTCACAAAAGAAAGCAAGGCCCGACGGCTTTTCAAGAAAAAAATCAAAGTATATCCTTTCCCTTTTACTTTGCGCTGACTATTAGTCCTGTTTTTTTGAAAGGATAAAAGTACGTATTTTGAAAAATCCAAAACCAGTATTTGCTAAAGAACATCAAATTAATGATTAACTGCACCGAGGCAAAAGTACTGCAACATGGATATTTTCGCCCAAACTTGTATGAATGTATATTGTATTTGACATTTGCTGTGATATTGTTTTCGCTAAACCATGTTGAAAAGAGTTATTTTTCTTAAAAATTCCACGAAATGGTTAAAACAAGGGAATTAGGCATCGAAGAGCGAACAGGAATCGTTGAAAAATACAGAAAGAGTGTTTCAGCGGCTGATATTGCTTTAGCCTATTAAATCAGCAGATGTACTGTAATAAGGCTCTACAATAAAAAGATAAGGACCGCTATAAAATAAAAATAGGAACGGACGAAAACGACGACTATTGACAATGAAGACTGAATTCTTATTAGCACGGTAAAAAACATCCAAATTTATCTTATAAGATTGTCTCTAGGACATCTGCAAAAAGGTTAGTGATTGAACTTGATGTATGTCATGCGGAAAGCTTCTCTTTTTATCTCTGAAGCCAATAAAAAGCATCGTTTAAAGTTTGCCAAAGAGCATTTAAATAAGCCACTGGAATTCTGGAAAATATTTTATGGACAGATGAGAGCTCATTTCTGTTTCATCGCCATTACGGAAAACAAAGCGGTTACAACCAACGCAAAGAAAATCTATGGCCACACAACCGACGCAAAACATGGAGGCGGCTCAGTTATGTTTTGGAGATGTGCAGTTAATCATTAAATTGAATTCTACGTCCAGCATTCGTTACGTACAGACGTGTTTTTAAAAGTTCCTGACACTAGTTTTAAAAAGTTAAATAATTTATTAAAAAGTCAGAAATTAATTTTTTAAATTGCCAAAAAATATCAAATCGTCGAATTATTCGAGCAATTTATCGAATCTCTGAATTTTTACTTGTGAAGTTTCGAGAAGCGGAAAGAAGACATTCAAGGAGCAGTCTGGATGAATATTACCTCGATGGCTTCAGCCATCAAATATAAGTATCATGTCGAAAGGGATAAAAACGAAGAAAAAAGAAAGTGGAAATTTTATATGACCGAAATCGAAGAGATAGTTAAAGCTAATGACAACATGGAGGAGATGCAGAGAGAAAATGAAGAACTAAAGCTAAAGATCCATTCGTTAGAGGATTTAGTAGGAAAACTGACATTCAACAAGGGTAAAGAAATTATCATCAGAAAGAAAAGGAGAAAAAATTAAAAGCAATCGATGAAAAAATTAAATCAAAGAAATCACAAGAGGCACCTAACCAAGATGTCCTCAGCGCAGGCGAGGCAAATGATAGGTCAAATTATTATGCAGCGTTAGCTGGGCTAAATGATTCAATGAACATAGAAGAGGATAAAGGTAATAATAAATCTCAAAATCCCTATAAATCTGGCAACAAATTAATTGAATATTAAAACTGAAAAATAGGGAGAAAAATTTACAGGTATGCCTACTGGTCGGCCTGTAAGTGTTAATAAGAAAAAGGAAAAAAGTTCCGCCAATAAATGTATTTGGGAAGTGGCAAAGACATGGTTCGGCTGTAGGCAGCCAAAAATAAATTAAATGATTTTGAAATAAAAAAAAAAATGAATGCTGACAAACTGATTATCAAAAATAAGCCACTGGTTGACTTTGCTTTGAATTCTGAAGAAGTTCTGCACTTTACGTCCAATGTAAATAATTTAAGTGGCAATAATGAGCTACTTATTTTGAATAATAATTTTTCTGAAAAATTATTAGAGAAGAAAAATGTTAGAAGAAGGTGGTTTCGACGTGTGTACTAATTCTCCTCAGGCCATCACTCTTAGATACACACCGGTGATGGCGACCACCATGCTCAGAGGTGAGGGAGTTAATTTTTAATTTTTCTACTTATGCAAACTCAATATGTTTTTTTATCTGCAAGTTATATTCAAGGTAAATTTCTCTTGTAAGTACTTGTATTAGCTAAACTTTTTAATTGGATCATTTCACCCTTTTCACATCAACTTAATGTAAATCTATACGACAAATTTGCTCTACATTTGAAGCTTATCTAACGTCGCGCGGATATCGATCACTCTTTCGGATGGCTCCGATAGCTTTTTAAATTACTTTTTATGGAATTGTTTGCAGCTACATATAAATGAGTTGCATATTTTGAATAATAATTTTTCTGAAAAATTATTAGAGAAGAAAAAAAAAAAATGATACAATTAAAAAGTTTAGCGAATACAAGTACTTACAAGAGAAATTTACCTTGGACCTTTGGCTTACGGGATGAGTGCTCCAGCCACCACACCACGCGGACTACATTATACCTAATTACCATCTACGCAACAATGAAAGAGACGAAATACGCCGAAGAATACAGCTCGAGGATAAAATATTTTTTTTTTTTTCAGTTTTTACGATCTTGAAGACCAGCTGCATACAGGGGAAAACAAAGCTCCAAGTATACAAATTTGTGATAAAACCTGTGTTATGCTATGGGTGTTAAACATGGACCCTACCTAATCCAAACATGCGCAAATATATTGAACGCATGTGAGCGACGGGTCCTGAGGCGAATAATCGGAGCGAAGCTAGACGAGGATCAATGGCGAATTCGACATAACCATGAGCTGTTTGAAATTCTTGCCGAGCTGGAAGTCTCAACGATTGTAAGACTGCAGAATCTGCAGTGAACTGGCCATGTGAATCGTATGGATGAACAACGAATACCCAAAAAGGTATTCGTTTTGGGAGAACTGAAGGGCGGAGACCAGTTGGGAAACCGAGGAAGCGCTGGTCTGACTCGGTCGACGAAGACAGTTCATCGCTGCTCGGATTCGAAGTCAGAGGACGCGGTCAATGGATCGAGGCAGTTGGATCCGCTATTTGCAGGAAGCAAAGACCCGAGGGGGGGCTGTAGTGCTACGAAGAAGAATTACCATCTACGTTATTATCAAGTTTCATGCAAATAGAATGAAAATTATGACTATTAGAAGTCTTTGAAATTCCCAACCTTGACTTGTCCCCATTTTGGAATTTACCACAGGACTTTAACATTTTTTCTATTGTTTCCTAGACACATAGTTTCTATCACACTATAAATTTTCATCAAAATCGATTGAAGGACTTATTTACAACTAGAAAAACAATTTTTTGCACGTTTTTCGATCTTTGGGTATTCTGTTTCAGACGGTTTGATTTTGGATTTTCTTTGTCAGTTTCATTGCAGAGTTTAATGAACCTCTGTACCAAATTTCGTCTAAATCGGAGTTATACTTTGCCCAGAACAGATATCACAAATTTTCGTCTAAAACGGCGGCTGTTTTGTTTTCGCTCGGCCGATTTGGCTGATTAACGAACATAGCAGATATTTATCCAATACAGCGTTTCCGAAAATTGATTAAAATTGAAGCAAAATTGGGAACTCTTGCATGGTCACAAACATCGTTATATCCCATATATATAAAGGTTTTAACGTCTACTCTCCACAATAGGTGAATTTCTCTCGAGAAATTTACCTAAAGGGGGGAAACTAGGTGTACGAATTTAGAGTGTGCACACGGTACCATTTTTATAATGGAATATACTTTCTAAATGTAAAAGGATGACGAAAAACAATAAATATTTGAAAAACAATTTTGAATCTCAAGAGAAAGTAAATAATATAGTTTATAATATGCAAGTGCATATTATAAACTATATTATGGAGCATTTTTGTACCTTCACATTTTAATATAATTACTTTGTTCAATTTCCAATTGATTTTATACAAAATCAGTTCAAATGGTGCATTCAGAGAGGCAGAAACAGCAAACATATAAATACACTGTAAAATATACCCAATGCAATAATAATTGGAGTAGAAAAAAAAAACTCACATATTGCTAAAACAAATGTATTGTTTCCTAGACACCTAGGGGGAGGAAGGGAAGCAGCAGATGAGTGTTAGAGTTTATAGGTAATGACTAATCGGTTATGTGCCTTCGAGTGAGTCAGATTTTCGGTGCGTTTGTTTTTGGATTTTTGCATTTTCATTAGCGTAAATTATTTCGAGTTAGATTCGAATAGTTTCGGTATTGGCACCGTGTCGGTATATAGATCGGAAATGCGCGAGTTTGGTCTTTGTTTCTTGTATTTTGTTGGAATTTTTGAAATGAAAGTATGATTCGGTAGAGTAATGTAGTGTTCCTGTAGATTTTAAACAATTTTGACGGTAGCTGAGGTTTGTAAGAGAGCAAAGTCTACCCAGGATACGACCCACGACCGAATTCCTTTTGGAACTAGCTGGCCGACCATTAGCCGCCACGGAGTAGACTGTGTACAAATTATTACTATCATTTATTGAATAGGATTTGGAAAATATACGTGTTATGCATCTTATCTGAAAAATTGGCGACGATTCAATGTAAATTCTAGTTCCTGGTTCGACAGAAAGCCCATAGGGTTGAAAATCCGTACATATAGCTGTAATTGCTGAAAATCAAATGCTTATAACTTCAACTACACGAATATCAAATTCCATTGAATTTAAGGGCACCCATGAGATTTTTCTGAGAAAAAAAAAATGGAATTCACAAATAATACTATTAACCAACTGGAGTGAATCGCGACTTCTAATGTATTTGTTTTTGTTGTAGTCATAAAGATCTCCCTTCGTGTTTTGTGTCATATTTTCGAGAAACAGTTTCCAAACTTGAGGGGAAGACACGAATTTTTCATACTTTTCCCCTCCCCTAAAGCAAAAACTGTAATTTTGTTTGGAACAATTTTTACCAAGACCTTTCATTTGGTACACCACATGAGTACGTTTAGTAAAAATTTGTTTTAAGGTTCATACCCATATATGGTGGAACCCCTGAAGAACCATTGTAACTTTTTTTTAGTACCACCATTCCCTACCACTCCCTACTGTCTTTCTTCGTGGCACAAGGCTCATGCGATCTGCATTCACATTTCAGCGCTTCGTCAAGTGTACCACCCAATCTTCAATAAATCGGTATAAGGAGCCACATGAAATAATGTGAATTAATCCTTTCGTGAATATCTAGTCCAATTCGTGATCAGAGATAAACAAAAATCATAAATACGACGCATAAAAAACAATCTTTTTTATACCCAAACTTCCAAAAGGCCATCAATTCTGATATGCCTACCAATTTTGGTGTTCGTGGCTAATAATTATGGAGAAAAACTGCGGTGATATACAGACGGACGAACGCAATTTTAATAAGGTTTTGTATGATAGTACAAAACCCTATAAAAACAAGCGATACTATTCTCGGGAATCTGAGAATCGGGATTGTTTGCATACATTGTTCAAGCCTAGAAAGTAATTTTGGAAACCAATTTTCAAGCCTGGAGAAAACTTGTGAAGAAATTGTAAGTTGCTTTGGTTCTACCTTTCCTTGTATATGACTCAATTATCATAGCGAAGCGACAAATAATGAGAAATTGAAATATTAATATATCTTGATTCTACATCATTTTTTCTGATTAGATTTATCTAGGTGTCAGTTAACTTCCCTGATACAGTGTATCTGTCAAATTTTGCTAGACAAAAATTGCCGCCCTTTTAAGCGTCACCTACAAAGCCACTTCAATCATCGATCTTTACAGTCCAAACCTGTTCAACCTTAAAAACTTGAAATCTAATACTTCCTCTATACGTACCTCCTTATAAAACTCCAAAAACTCTGATGTGAAGAGACGCCTTAGGACAACAGCGGCCATAAGGCGCGCTTCCTCCGTCATCTGGGCATTGTGAATCGCTGCAAGCAAATGGGTCACTTTGACATCGCGCGGTAAGTTGTTGTATACATCCTAGAAAATGGAAAGGAGTGAAAGTATGCATCATACAGGAATATTACTTATTAATTAAATTTAGTAAGAATAGAATCATGAGTAATACAGTGCAATACGGTCATCGCTTCAAACCATCAACCTATGAACGAACGGAGGCGACGACGGCCGTCTGACAGAATTCCAAGACGCCACAATCGTTGACGAGGAAAACGGCCGACCACCGACGACTTTTTATTCGCTTTTTTTGCACGCGATCAAACACGTTTTGAACATTTTTATCGGCCTAATTTCTGCCGCTGTCCAAATGCAAACCCACCTACTTACACACCAACAGTAACCATATCTTGCCACCAACTACTTATGGTTCCGGATAAACAAATTTCTTGTCTTTCACAACTGACAGCCGTATACTCCGACAAGAACACGTTGCGCTGACATTAGGAGAATTTTCATATGCAATTGCCGCCGTGTCGCACCATTGATTCAGACCGCTTTCACGCACTAAAACTTCACAAACCCAACTAGTAGCAAATTTCGTACCTCAGCCTTCTGGCGAACTTCGTTATCCGTTGATAATAGAGAATTTAGCAGCTGCTGAAACTGAACTTGTTCGGCGGCCATTGTCTCGTTGTTCAAAAAGACAGACTTCGCTCAGAACCAACTCCACGGGATACGAATTCGCGCACAACTCTCACTTGTTCGCGAGGCTGAGCACGAAAAATGACTATACGCAAGATATTTTCCCTCGTTGCCAACTGCGCAATGACAAAATTATTCCCAATTAGAGGCTGCAATTAGTTTGTGTCACGGCTAATATGTTCTAGAATTCCTACGATTATTACGTCTGCTGCTTAAATTGCTGCAAGATGATGAAACATGGGTGGGGGAAAAATTTTCATTAAAGTTACTTTGTCCGAAACGGGCAGTAGTAAGAATTACGCTCTTATATTCTACGAACACGGAAAAACAACAAATAACATGTCAGAAAAAATACATTTGAAATATTAAAATGACAACAATAATTATGAAACAAAACGCAAGCTATGTTTTGTCGTTACGAGGCAAATGTTCAACGAAATAGAGATCGTGACTTTGGAGTGAGACTTTGCTATGTAGCGTAAACCTGGACTGGTTCTTGAATAGAGAGGGTCCTGAATTATTATAGAATGACCGGGAAGACTACTTATGTGTAACTCTACATTATTTTATCAAATTCAAAATTTCTTTTTGATGTGATTAGTTAGTGTAAAATAATTTCTTTTCAACATTTGGCAAAAAATACCGAGGGAATTGGTGCCGGGTCGAAGCGCAATTAAAAAAAAACAAACACCTCAACAAAAAACGGGAAATGGTTACTCATTATTGAGGTGAATGGAAGCATGTATAAATGATTAGCTGACAACTACGTCAACATTGATTATAGGTCATATTTTGTGGAGGAAGACTTTAACGCTACGAAATGCTTTAAGTGCCAAAAATAAAACTATAAAACAGCGAAACGTGAGGGAAATCAAATTTGTGTGAAATGTGGAGGAAGGCGTGAGCTCAAGTAATGCAAAAGCTCACATGAGAAATGTTACAATTGTATGGGCAATAATAAGAATGCTGATCACACACCGAGCAGACTCATCGAGGTGCCCAGAGTATCAACGAAGGATTATAATTGCTAGGAGGAGCACTGACTACAATTTTGATGATGATTGTTAATCACACAACTCAATCAAGTGAAAAATTAACCATCTTTTATACCAATATAAGCCTACGACACAAGTTGAGTGATATTCAAATTTATCTGCAGCAAAATTCTGAAACGGATATGGTTAAACTATACGAAATATGGATCTACCCTGAAGAAGGAAAGCATTACAATGTTCCAGGATATAGTTCCGTTTGCTCCTGCAGGACCGGAAGAGGTGGAGGTGCATCGATTTATATAAAAAATACAATTAATTACGTGACAAGGGGAGTAACATCTGACATATATATAATATAATATTTAAAATAACTGGCGCAGGTAAAAAACTAAAAATCTGTGCTTACTTTAATCCCAATCGTCATGCGCATGACTTCTGCACGGTAATATACTCTATTAAAAAATTTAATCACAGTTGCTGACACAAATATAGACGTGATTGCAGAATCTCCAGAATCGAGAATGTACAATGGAAACAAACGGAGTGGTCATTGTCAATAAAGACAAAATTACTCGCCCGACTTCATGTACTTGCCTGGATCACATAGCAACAAATGATAAAAAAATTGCTGAGAACATTAAATTCACAATTGTCGTCCGTGTTTCCAGAAAACAAAAACCTACTCATAAATTGTTCAGATAAGTAGACAAGGATCTTTTCAAATCGGAATTTCAACAACCGCTAACAAACCGGAAACCTAAAAACCAAATGAAGTTCAGAAATATAATTACAGAGGGCAAGTATGACTCTACCATTGAGCAAAAGATTAGATTTCGACAACATACATGGATAACAAAGAAAGTTACCCAGGCTGGCATTAACAAAAGGAAGGCTTATAAAAAATACAAGAAGAACGCTGAAGACCGCGCACTTAAATATCAGTATAAGCAAACTTTTAAAGAATCAAAACGTCACATAAAAGAAGCTAAATTTTTATATTACTCCAGAAGATTGGAAACATCGGCGGACAACTCTCACGAAATATGAAAAATATGAAATGAAGTAAAAGATAATTCATCACCCTGGATCAGGTCATCAAATACTGAATTTTGTGGCATGGACTCCAATAATGCAGCACACCCATGTGGAACAGCAAACTTGTTAAACTACTTTTTTTCGACAATCGGTGAAAAAATTACCAAGAAGCTTGGCGACAAGTCAACTAGCTATTTCAATATCACAAATAGCCCACCTAACTTCATCTTTTATATTCATCAAACGAATAAAAGAGAAGTATTAAACAGCACCAGGTATTGACAGCATCGCCACACATGAAATTATTCTAGTCAGCTGAACTAATGGGAAATTTTAACGAGCATATTAGAAATGGAACACTTCGGAACGAAGAGAAATTGGCAAAAATAATCCTAATATTCAAAGGAGGAGATTATCTGGACCCGAGTAATTACCGCCCAGTTGCACTTTTATCAGCTTTTAGTAAAATGTTCGAAAAACCGTTTAAAATTTTTCTTAATGGACAATTCTATCATGAATCCGAAGCAGTTTGGCTTTCAATTGAACAAGAGTTTTTTCGATGCGTTACTTTCTGTCTCACGTTATATCAAAGAAAGTCTTGATAAAAGAGATTATATTATTGCAATTTTCGTGGACTTGAAGAAGGCGATTGATACGGTTGATCGTGATCTGTTACTCCAAAAACTTGAATCGTATGGTATTCAAGGTAAACTGAAACAACTTTTTAAAGGTTATTTGGAATTTATGGTAGGCATTGTCGTTCTTTCCTGGGCAAAACCAAGAATCGGAGGACGGTGACTTACCAATCTTGTTCAGGTAAGACAGAAAACACTCATGCCCGCTAGTTAGTCTCACCATGCCTTCAATTTAGCCACGGTCTCACTCTGGGATGAGGAGCGCAGTCCACCTTTTCTTCATGCAATTCACCCAAGACTGCTGTCAATCGTTGAGTGAACACTTTCTCTCTTCGTGGCAACCATCTCCCTCGCGTCCTCGTTTCGACACAAGTAAATAGCGCGGCGCTCTCTAGCAAGGAAGGCAACAGGTATCACGCCTGCAATAACTCTCACTGCCAAATCAGAGACTGTCGGATACGAAGATGCAGTCCTCAGGGTTCCTCTTTTCTGTACATGTGTTAAGCGTTTTCGGTACACCTCCTTACTGAGAGCGTTGCCCCATATTTCTGCTCCGCATAGTAGAACTGACCCTACAGCACTCATCAAGAGGCGTGTTCTTGATGGGCTGGGTCCCCCACGTTGGCCATAAGTCAACTCAGAGTCGAAACTCCTAAAGTAGCCTTCTCAGTCGTTGCCCTGATTTGATCAGACAAACTCTTCTTCGAGTTGATTAGTATCCCCAGGTACTTCACTGCTGGCTTCAATTCAATTAGTATGCCTCCAATACTGATCATCCTTACTCTAGGGATTCTATTTTTTGTCAAGATGACCACTTCGGTTTTCTCCAGTGCTAAACTGAATCTGCGAGCAGTCGTCTAGTCTCTTGCTCGGCGCAATAGCATACCTAGCCTAAGTTGCGCTTGTTCAACGGTGCGTCTAACGACCAGAGGTGCAACATCATCCGCATAGCCGATCAAGCGCGACTCATCTGACATCTCCAGTTTCAGTAGTCTGTAGTAAGATACGTTCCACAGGTCTGGATCAAGAGTGGATCCCTGGGCAGCACCTGATGTAACTTCCATCCTTCGTTGGCCCTGTGTCGTATCGTAAAGCAGGCTTTAGAGCAGGACGTTCTACCATTGATGCGATTGCAGAGGTGGTGAACACGGTCCAAAAGGCAGTGGTATATAGTCGCACCAAGCGACGGATCGTCCTGTTGGTGACACTCGACGTCAGGAACGCCTTCAATTCCGCTAGATGGGTGGATATTCTGGATACGCTGGAAAACTCTTTTCAAGTTCCAGAATATCTAATGCGGCTTTTGAGGAACTACCTAAAGGACCGAAGCCTGCTCTACGACACGACGCAGGGCCTACGAAGGATGAAAATTACATCGGGTGTTTCCCAGGGATCTATCCTTGGTCCGGACCTGCGGAACGTGTCTTACGGTGGGCTACTGAGACTTGAGATCCCAAATGAGTCGCGCTTGGTTGGCTATGCGGATGATGTTGCGGCTCTAGTCACTGGACGCACCGTTGAACAAGCGCAACTTAGACTAGGTATGCTAATGTGCCGAGTGAGAGACTGGATGACTGCTCGCGGGCTCAGTTTAGCACTGGAGAAAACCGAAGTGGTCATCTTGACAAAAAAGAGAATCCCTAGAGTAAGGATGATCAGTATTGGAGCTACACGAATCGCATCGAAGCCATCGGTGAAGTACCTGGGGCTACTTATCGACTCGAAGATGAGTTTCTCTGAGCAAATCAGGGCAACGGCTGAGAAGGCTGCTTCGGGAATATCGGCTCTGAGCCGACTTATGACCAACGTAGGGGGACTCAGCCCGTTAAGAAGACGCCTCTTGATGAGTGCTGTAGGGTTAGTGCTACTTTGTGGAGCAGAGGTATGGGGCGACGCTCTCAGAAAGGAGGTATACCGACAAAGTTTGGCACAGGTACAGAGAAGAGGAGCACTGAGGATTGCATCTTCGTATCTGACAGTCTCTGACCCGGCGGTGAGAGTTATTGCAGGCGTGATACCTGTTCCCCTCCTTGCTAGAGAGCGCCGCACTATTTACCCGGACCGAAACGAGGATGCGAGGGATACGGTGGTCCACGAGGAGAGACAGCGCTCGCTCAACAATTTGGTCAATTGCATGAAGGGAAGGTGCACTGCGCGCCTCATTCCAGATGTGAGTCTGTGGCTAAATCGAAGGCATGGTGAGACTGAATTCTGCCTGACCCAACTTTTGAGCGGGCATGGGTGTTTGCGGTGTTACCAGCACAAGATTGGTAAGTCACGGTCTGCCGATTGTTGTTGCCGAGGACAATGCGTGCCACACATTTTTTGCGTGTACAAAATGGGTCACGCTGCGAAGGGAATTCTACAGGGAGATGGGAGAGCTCACCCCGTAGAATATAGTTGCGGTGATGCTCAAATCGGTTGACAAATGGAACCAGGTGGCACATAATGCTCGGGCAGTCCTAAAATATAAAAGGGGCTCACAGCAGCCGGGGGTGCTGGGGCTGGGGGATCGATTTTCTGGCATTTCCTCCTCCCCTCCCGCTAGGAAAGGGATCCCCCAGCTTGAAGGCACCTCGCAGCGTAACAAAACGAGACCTGGCCCGAAGTAATGTGTCAAACGGTTGCAGGCTGTGTTCTCAGGTTGACAGAGGAGGTGTTTAGTGGGCAGTCCAGTTGCCTTCTTTCGAGCATTGGAGTCCCACACTCTGTGCATAAATGGCATTCACCTCCCTACCACAAAAAAAAACCAGGCTTCGGTCCTTCAGGTAGTCCCTCAAAAGCCGTATTAGATATTTTGGAACTTGAAAAAGGTTTTCAACGTATCCAGAATATCCGCCCATCTAGTGGAGTTGAAGGCATTCCAAACGTCGAGTGTCATCAACATACCGATCCGTCGCTTGGTACGGCTATATGCCTCTGCCCTTCGGACCACGCTCACCACCTCTGCAATTGCATCAATCGTGGCACGTCCTGCTATAAAGCCATACTGCTGAGAAGATAGGTCCCAGCATCACGAATAGCGTCAGTGAGTCTTCTCCAACAATTTCCCAGCAGTGTCTAGCATGCATAACGGGCGGTATGTGTGCGGCAATCTGGAATTTTTCTTCCCTTTGCTAATCAGCATAAGCCTCGACACCGTTCATCGTAGCGGAAAAACCCCGTCCAGAAGGCAAGCGTTGAATGTGCTGAGCAGCAAGCCAGAAAAAATGGTGATAGACAAGATGTAACACCTCAGCTGGAACACCATCTGGACCTGAAGCCTTCTTCGCTTTCAGTAAAAGAACTGCCTCTTTCAGTTCCGGCTGCGTGAAGAGTGGACACTCGACTGCTGTTTCACCATGAACAGCGTCAATATAGACGGGATGGATGGGGAAGAGTGCACGCACTATCTTGTCCATCTTTTCCATTCTATGATTCATTTCTCCCGGCGGATCTGTTTAAGGCATGCCCCATTTGATTGCTTTAGCTTTGAAGTCTCCCCCAACGAGCACGTTTCCCCCTGCGTTTGAGACACTACCCTCCAAAGCATTCAACTTGGCTTGGAAAGATGATATCGATTCGTTCGGTGTTAGGTACTCACTGAAGAAGGTGTTCCTTGAGCACCGAACCCACACGAAACCATTTCCCTGTCCACAGCTCTCCGCCTGAAAATCACTATTCCGAACCCAGATGGTGGCAGTACCAGTTTCATCAGGATACGATGATGCCGAAATTGTATCATGGTTTTGCTCACTCAGCAGCATAAACTCGACTTTCATGTCCCTCGTAAACTGCTCAAGAAGATTTTGGGTGGTTGAGCTGCGATTTAGGTTTATCTCGAGATGCGGGTCATCGAATTGCCTTGGCTAGGGCAACCTGAAAAACTCAGCATGTTAATGATCCCAAGACGTGCCCAAAATTCTTAGCACTCAGAAGTCAATAAGATTTTGCCTTGGCTAGGGCAACCTGAAAAACTCAGCATGTCAATGATCCCAAGACGTGCCCAAAATTCTTAGCACTCAGAAGTCAATAAGCACAAAAAATTATGAATAACCCATAATATAGGTATGATAAGATACACCATTTAATTATCCATTCTACATTCTTATTCAAGCTTCACACTGAGTGCTTCAAAATATACTAGTTTTGCTTGAATCGGTTTGTGCATTTGGCGGGATTGTCACTACTCTAATGGGTGCTGATTTACGCTCGAGAGCCCGTGACGTCTCACGTGTACTGAAAAAGTCACCAGCAATCGAAAACCCTTCAGCAGTGAAATCTGAATGACTAAAAGGGGAGATCACTGGCAAGTGGACGATGTCCTCTTTACCACGGTAAACAATTCTACAGTGTGCTATTTTTCTCGCTTACTTCATGTAAAAATTATACATCTCCTCCTACTCGTACAAGGAAAGCTAATCTATTTAATTAGTCCAGCAAATAATATCCCCCGGCTGCTCATCTTCGTGATTAAAATTTATCTTCTAAAAATAAAAGCAAAAAAATACAGAAAAATTTTAAGGTTTCTATAAAAATTACCGGAAATTACGTTAGCCACGATTATGTCTAGCTCCCACAATGTCCCTCACACAGGCCCAAAATCCATAGAAATTATACTCAATTAGTTGAAGTTTCAGTCACAAACATCAAAGAGCTACTTCCTAAAGGTTCTTTAGATCAATGATTGAGTTAAATAATTATATATTTCAAATATGTGGCAACAACAACTGGAATATGTTCCTTTGATTCAGGCCAAATCTTTTGATTTGTTTTGCAGCGAATAATTAGCCAATAACAAAAGATCGCGGATGACAATAAAAAAATCTTTATTAAAAATATATCGTGCGCGTTGCTTCGCTTCTCGAACTCTAACAAGAAGTGATTGATAAAATTTATTTTTTGACATTTTCATTTTACTCTTGTGGTGAGAGTTAGAACTGTTCTACTCCTCAATATTCCCCTTCGAATAATGTTCAAGAATTGAGAAATGTTACAGATTCGGCGGTACTCGAGACGCTGGATACGTTTTCGGTGTTCCCTTTACTCGATTGATGGTGATTTGGCTGATGATGACGTGCTCGGCGGAAAGATTAGTGCTTGGTAGGCGAGTGGATTCGAGTCGTTCCGTCGGCACTGTGATCGCCTTTTTGTCGGCTTGAATATGATACACCAAGTTGCTGAGGCGTTAGATGACTCGATGAGGTCCTGTGTATGGTTGCTACAGTGACTCCTTTCATAGTTCCGGTTGTACGGAATGATCGTCATCCAGGAAAGATCCTCCTGGAATGCGGAGTGTCACTCCGTAAACCAGTTCAGCAAGAGAACATTTCAAATTAGGCATTGTCCTTAACCCAAGCAGGACTATTGGAAGTGCTTCCGATCATAATGCATCTTCGTGACACATCAGTGCTGCCTTGAGTGTGTGATGCATGCGTTCTACCTTGCCATTAGACACTGGATGATATGCGGATGTCCTGTTGCGTTCACAAACAATCAGTTGTCGCAATGCCGTCAACTTCCAATTGCATACCTTAATCGGTGGGAACTGCAATGCGGTGAATAACTATCCAATACCAATAGATGGCGGACAGCAATAACAAGAATCTATATTAAAAATATATTGTGCGCCATGCTTCTCTTCTAAAGAGTGACAAAATTCTCTACGTTGACATTTTCATTTTACTTTCGTGGTGAGAATTCGAACTATAGGTTGGAATTGCATTAGTATCTGTTGACCGTTCACAACAACGGGGAATCTCAAGAGCTTCTGTGCACTTGCTGCAGTGACCCCGAAGCTAATATGAACTGGGTTTTAGTTCAAAGTGAGGAATCTGCGCAATCAGGGGTGCAAATTCCATTAGTAGACTAACGGTAAGTGTTTTGCAAGTAGTTTTCTCACTAGTGGAATATTGCAGATGGTTTTAATATTAAGAAGACATTCATTTTTTACTGGGTAAAGAAAGTTGAATGTGTTTTCGATGAAGATAGTATAATTTGTTATAATTGAATCTATTCCAATGAAATAATGTTTTCTAGCATATCTCGAATCTATTGAAGAAAATGTTGTGGAACTTTACTATGTTTTCTTTATTTATATATTACATCAAGTATTTTCGGTATCACATCCATAATAAATTCAACATAGATTGGTGTTTCGTGAAGGGTTTGCCTAAATTCAAGGTCAGTCATAATTTCAGCTGGATCATGTCTTATCAGTTTTTCTTGCTCAAACCGTATAAACAATGCCATTGATGAAGCAAACATCAAATCTATATATAAGACTGTGTTAAAGCTCTAAATGCATTCAAAAAAGACCAATAATTACCTAGGTAAGCATATTTCTCTAATTCATCAACTAATTCTTCATATGTAGGCATTTTTCCTTTGTAGCCTGTTTTTATAAGGACATCACAAAATATATTGAAATAGTGACTGTAGGCCATTTGTCTCTGCTTATAACTAAGTACTGCTGACATATATATCAAATCATAAGCTGGTGAGCCCCAATGAGGTATCTGAAAGTCCACCTAATTTCGAAAATAAAATTGGTAAAATAAAAAGATTTAGTGTTTTTTCTTCCACTCACCAGTAAAACTTCAGATAAAGCATTGAATTCTTTGTTTTTAAACATCATATTGCGTATATGGTAGTCTCCGTGGTTGAGAACACTATACTTAGGAGGTTCGTTCACTATTTCTGCACACTTTCTCAATAGCCAGTCTGATTTTATACCACGTAGTTTGGTTCCATAATCTTTAAATTTGGGAATAGATTCCAACACATCAGCCATCAACACACATCCTGTCGTATATATGTCCATTTTCTCTATGAGCGAGAAGTTGAAGAGTGTCCCTTTGAATTTTAAATCTTTACGTCCCTTAAAATATAAAAGACCTTACGTGAATATTTCGGGTTATCTAACCAATCTGTATAATAAATGATATTTAAAGATATATTATAGGTAAGGAAAATAGAAATATGAAGTTAAAAAAACTAGTTTCCTTCCAGGTTGAATAAATCTTTCCAAAAATTAAGCAAACAGTTATTTCGAGATAGACATAGCCATATATTCAATGCTCAAGATATACTAAGAGACTCGAAAGAAGATTAGTCTGCTTGAGTCTCATTTCGAACGAGTTTTAAAAGCAGATTCAGCCGTTAAAGCGAATTTTCTGAGTCAAACTGGAAGCTTGATCTTAGTAATATTTTCTAGGAGCGTATCCTCTACTTAATCAAACCATCCTTAATTTGTATGTTCTCCATTAAAACGCTGTTTGTTTTTATTCGACAGATAAACTCGTGTATTTCGGGAGAAAGTTACTCCCTTCTTCAGTTTCAATTATTTTCTGGTATTACAAGGCCTTTTTGGGGATATTTATACTAAGGTAAGCCACGTTCTAATTGCCTAAGGTCTAATTACTTAAGGTTTAAGTAATATAGGATTTAATTACCTGCCTACATGTCCAAATCTTATTTTGCTCATTTTTATTGGATCTAATTACTTATCCTCTTATTACTTAGGGTCTAATGGAGTTTTTTTTTATTACCTGTTTACATATCTTAGTATTACTTTGATTATTCTTATTTCAAGCATTGCTGTGAATATTATTATTATAATTTATTTTTAATTAAGTACAATCGCAAGAACGGAAAGAAAAACGAAAACCCACAGCTATTTCACTGAATTCAGGGGCCCAGAATATCTATTGCCCTAGGGCATCGTTGAGTCTAGTTTCAGTTGGCCGCCTTATAGTCCATGCTGTGGTGACTCGACATGAGTGCTTAGCGAATACCTCGAGCATTACTAACGCTTCGCACATTGGATGTTGTAATAGAATATGTGTATGCATGAGTGTACCATATCCTTCGTGCTTGTCCAGTTGACTTGGCACTGACAAAAACGTTCAGTGAAAAAAATACATACACTTCGGTCGAACATTAAGAAAGTATTAACACCCAAAAACCAACTTATGACCGAAAAACCCTTCAGTGCAGAGGACATTTTTCACCATTCTATGCTGGCAAGTAAGGTAACAGTGGAGTCACCTTACGAAGTGGAAGAATATTAAAAGCAAAAAGAAGTGAACCTGAGTCGTCAAAGGCGACTGATCAAGCAACCACAGCCCATGTTCTACGAGATTCTCATGAACTGATATTATATCAGTCCCTAACAGACATAGTAAAGGAAATCCACACTCAACGACTGGAGCTTATCAGTAAACTCCGTCAACATACCGAAGATTTTAAAAGAGAAATTGAACAGTTCCATGGAACCTCGCATGTGCCTGGCTAGGCACAAAGCTCAGACAACATATCACAATCATTTGACTAGTTGATAGCTTCTAAAGATTGGATAATCCCCCTTTAACCAGGTAATACTTCATTCATCACTAACGAATCCACGGCAGGAGAGACATCCAGCAAAATGGTAGACAGCATGAAAGTAGCCAAACTAATGATTCCTTTGTATCCAAGAGCTCCAAGCACTACCATAGTTTACGGGTTGCAAAACTTTTTAGGATGTAATAAACAAGTCAGGCAATGTTTGAACAATTTGGAGTAATCAACATTCATGCAAATCCTCTCTACTAGGCTATGTGGTGAAATTCACCAGCTAATTTTCCCTAGCTGCCCCACAACACTCGAAGCTGCCGAAGAGGTCCTGAGCCGATTGTATCTACCACGGGAAACTCATCAGGAGTTAGTTATCGGAGTAGCTACGGCCAAGCAGCTCCCTACCGAAATACTTACTGCCTACATCTCACGAATGCGCCAACTGTTGAAACGTTACCAGAAGAGAACCAATATCAAATATGGAAAGGAAGCTATACAGGTTTTAAACCAGCAATTGGAGAATTTTGCTATGGCATTCCTGAAAGAGGGAGTCATGAATCCTCACCTATACCAGTATGTGTTGCCATTGAGGAAGCTTGAGTTTGAGGAGCTCACATTAAGGCTTTCGATATGGAGAAAATGGAGCAGGGGGCTCATCATGCTCAATAGACTCTCCAGGAGCTGAGTTTTAGCTACCCAATAAGCCAAACCAAGCTATTTCATTAAATCACAAAGTTGGCAACACTGTGTAAGTCGGAAAATTATTTCACCTTTAGAGGAAAGTACTAGAAGTCTGGAGCACCAATGGGTAAAACTCTGTCACCATTTTTAAGCCAGGTTTCCATAAGCTGGACTGAAGAAAAAATGGAACAAGAAGGCATAATGGCCAAATTTTGGGGTTCAATACGACGACGAAATTTTCGCCATAGTAAACGAAGAAGGTATGAACAGCTTGCTGCCGAAATTCAATAACATCCACAAACTATTGAGGAAGAAACCAATAACGAACTACCTTTCCTCAACTTGAAAATTATGAGAACTAGCGGTGAATTACAATAGAACTTGACATATACCGAAAAAACAAGCACTTAAAGGACCGTACCGCGGGACTCAAAACATGCATATTCACAAAAAATGGCATCTTTCCAAGCTTGGATGCATATGATGCTGTCAGTACCATTGAGCGTGGAAACCCGAAAGAAGGAAATAAATGGCATCTTGGATACAGCGAAAAAAACGGGTATGAAACTAGAACAATCTTACGAACGATGAAGAAAATCGAAGTAAGAAGAACACTTGATAGTTTCACTTCACTTTAAAAGGAAGCAGAAGGCAACAACAAAGAGAACAACAATAAGCAGTGGTCGTACATTTAGATCGAACAAGAAGCTTAAGCAGATTTCTCAAGCAAGTTAACATCCAGTTAATTTCAAGCAGCGCCTAGTTCCAACTAAAGAGTAGGTTCACAAATGCAAAGGGCCGTGAGAAGAAAGAAAAGAAGTCTGCTACCTACAAAATCAAATGCAAACACTCCAATAAAGCACATATTGGACAAACAAGACGAATGGTCAAAATAAGATTCGAGGAGCACACACAGGAGGCACAATTGGCGATGAGGTGAGGAAACATTAGCAACCTTAAATCTTGAGTAGCTAAACAGTAGCTAAACATACTGGCAAAGGACATCAAATTAAATGGAACGATCTCACGGTAGGTTTTGTACGAACCATTTTAGATTATGAGGCAGCCAACCGAAATAAGACTCAATGATGGCCTGGGCAATGGATACTCTGGCCTCCTGAATTTAGTGAAATAGCTGTAAGTTTTTTTATTTCTTTTTTTCTTACCGTTGTACTTAATTAAAAATAAATAAGAATAATTCAATTAATACTAAGATATATAAACAGGCAATAAAAAAACGTTATTAGGCCCTGAGAAATAAGAGGCTAAGTAAATATGTCCAAGCAAAATAAGATTAGAAAATGTAGGTTGGTAATAAAACCCTATAATAATTAAACCTTTAGCAATTAGAATTTGGCTTATTTTAGTACAAATATCTCCGAAAAGGCGTTGTAACATCAGAAAATAATTAACACTGAAGAAGGGAGCAGTTTAGTCCTTAAATATATATCGATCGAACAAATACAAATAGTGTTTTAATGGAGAACATTCAAATGAAGGATTGTTTGGAAGCGCAAAACGTGAGAAAATATACACAGTTGATTTTTGATGTATTGAAAATTATTCAGCTCTGTTTCAGTGTATTCAACTACGAGTATTTGGACTCGAAAGCTCAAAACTCATTGCAGATTTGTTTAAAGTACAAGCACATGACGGAAAATCATTTTTTTATTGCATATTTCTGTTTGGATATGCTACCGATATCAAAATATAAAATAACAAAAATGTTTCAATAATATCACTACAATATCTACTTACATCAGCATTCATTTTGAATGTAGCGGCATGGTATTGTGCTATTTTCGCAAAAATTAATCTGATCTCATGCTCATTAGGAAGGTTGGTGGGTGTCATAAAATAGCCAAGCTCCTTCAGATCTTCGAAAACAAGAACTTTATATGGATCCAATGATAAATAAAGAGCTCTGTAATATTTTAATTAGTTTTTCAAAATTTTGTATTGTTATATTATAGCTTTGCTTACTTTGGCGCTAACAGTTCCGTGTAACCTACTTTTTTCAAAAGGGTTTGGACATCATTTAAAATGTTTGCGTAAACATACATTTCTGTTTCAAACAGATTCATTGTGCCAAGCGCCTCTTTTTTGTATCCTTCTTCTACTGGGAAAGCTTTTATGATCAACGAAATATTTTTGCTTGAACTACTGGAAAGGTTTTTATGACTGTAGAAATATTTCGTTTCAGCGGAGAAGTTCACGTTTGCACGAAACATTATGCTTGCGAAATGATCACCAGCGGTGGTCGCTGGCATGATTCTGAAATCATTGATCTGTAATTGAAAAAAAAAAATTATTCATATAATTATATAATATAATCATTATCGTTTGAAACAGGTTTTGAAAATACTGAAAAAAGTAGCAGACGAAGAATTGAAATTTTGTTGTCGTAGGCCCAGCTTCGCAACCCCTAATTTATGGTGCTTGTAAAAGTAAGCATTGTACTTTAATTAAATTAAATCGTTAACTTAATTTTGTTTTAAGTTTACTTCAGTAGCACTTATTCGCTTTTCGCAATGACTTACACTTCTATCGCGTTTAATTCTCTTATCCAATGATGATAACACCCATCGAAATGAAAGGACGTAGCTTACATGGGTACTTGTGTTGAATTGTGTATGACTTTTATTAGGAGAACAATCGTTCTTTTCGAGAGTACAAAATATAATGACTAGGCAAATTGTGTTACAAAGAATTACAGTGGTAGTCACAAATTTGATGCATTTCAACACTTCCCCTAAAATTTTATTGACTAGTTTTACATTCCAAATACTACGTTATTTTACTTCATTTTAATTCAAAAGTACATAATTCACAAGTTTAATATTTTACATTAATCATTTCCGAACAAAAAAATCTATGCTATTTGCATTAATTCATTTCTAAGCCTACCATACATTCGTTGTGTTTTGGTGTTGACAAGCCCCTTGTTAATATAGAGTGCACATTTTTTCGGCTGGAATGTATTTGATCCCGATTTCCTTGCTTCCTACTAGTTCACAGATGAAATGATGGCGAATATCAGTGTACTTTCTTCTATTGTGCTAGTCCATATTTGGAGTCAGTTTTCTGGCGCCTTCGCTATCGTTGAAGTTTATGACTGTACCCTGCTTGTCTAAGACTTCCCTGATGAAAAGCTTCAGGTGAATTGGTTCTTTCATTGCATCGGAGATTGCCATGTGCTCAGCTTCCATTGTTCTTAGGGTTACTGCATACTTTGCTAAACTTTTAAATTAATCATTTCACCCTTTTTACATCAACTTAATGCAAATCCATACGATAAATTTTTGCATTGTAAGGTATCGATCTCAATTACGGATAGCTCCGATAGTTTGAAATTGCTTATGAAAATTCTTTATGTGTAGCTACATAATTGAGTTGCTTTTTAATTATTAGAGAAGATAAATGTTAGAAGAAGGTGATTTCGATGTGTGTACTAGTTCTCCTCGGGCCATCACTCTTATTTGGTATACACCGGTGATGGCGACCACCATGCTTAGAGATGAGAGAATAGAAAAGCCGTTACCGACCACTCAAATGAAAAAAAGCCATTGCATTACATTTGAAATTCATTTGCGAGGAGGTGGTAGAGTTAATCAACCAATTCAACAGAGATAACGGCTGGGGATAATAGTTCTTCATTAAATTGAACACTACGTAAGAATTCTCTCCGCATCGACTTGCATAAGTTGAAGCTGGCTGGTGGAAAGAAAGGCAAAGAAAGCTCTAATGCACAACCGCAAAAGAGGACCAAGATTGTTCAAAATTGATCTAAACCAAACCTTTCCACGGTGAGTATACCTAGTAGTTAAAAGGTTCTGAAAAAAACAGTAGACGAAGATATCGAAGCCCCCAAAAAATCGGAATTGCTGACCCTTGAGGTCTCGCGTTTTTGGACATGAGACTCACGTTAAAGCATCATCAGCATCATCACTAGAATGAAGTAACTACATATGATGAAGCTATTGTAAGGTTAATGGTAGAGTGAAGAACGGGAATATGGTTATTGTTGAGTGTAAGAGTATCTTTTCAGCCACTCATTTGAAATCTCAGGGATATTAGTGTTCTATATCATATATTGTAAATCAACTGTTCATCAGCAGATTTATCCTACATGCTAAGTGCTCAGACAAATGGACTAAGGAATTGCTCACTAAAGCCCCAAGGTTCCTTCTTATCATAGCGTGAAGTGTATGCGTATGAAAAACTGATCCCCATCAACTTGCTAGAGCTGTCCTTTAGATCTTAGTAGCAGATAAGGGTCCAATGAGTATTATGGCTTGCTTTGATATCCAGCACCCAGAAATACAGATGATATCTTTGAAGCAAAAGGTTGAAGACTGCCTGGGAGATCTGGATGGATCAGATTAATGCGAATCTTCTGAAGTGTGCATTGAGGTTACTTCTTCATCTAATCTGATCTGAGGATAGTGAAGAATGCCGTGACGGGTCCTCAATTCATTCTTTATTCTGATCACCGTGTAGCATGCTATTGCCACTTTATCTTTAATCTTCTTCTTCTGCGCATCCCTAATTTCAAAATCCAAGCAGCAATGAACTGTCTTCGTCAACCGAGTTAGACCAGCATTTCTTCGGTTTCCCTACTGGTCTGCAGTCTTCAGTTCTCGCAACGAATACCTTTTTGGGTATCCGTTGGTCATCCATACGATTCATATGGCCAGCCCATTGCAAAAATTTCATACAGCTCATGGTTGTATCTAATTTACCATTGGTCCCCGTCTAGCTTCGCTTCAATTAGGCACATCAGACCCTGTCTCTCGAAGGCGTTCAATATGTTTGCGGATGCTTAGGTTGGGGTCCATGTTTCACACCCATGGCATAGCACAGGTCTTTCCACAGATTTGTATACTTGTTGCTTTGTTTTCCTGTTTATGCAGCTGGTCTTCAAGATCGTCAAAACTGAATAAAATATTTTATTTGCGAGCTGCTTTATCTTTAATTTGTAAGGCAAATCAATACTAGCTGCGGCAGCCAAGAGTTACTCATTGTCCTCTTTCAACGAGAAGTAACATCAAAACTTATCCATGAATACCTGAACTCCATTGGAAGGCATACTTTGCCTAGGCTTTTGTACGAACGAGGGTATACAGGGTATGAATATGGGATAGTTTATCACATATTTGACAAATAAAAAAAAACGTTATAGAGTTCATGCAGGTCAAAAACTAGCCTTCCGCTACCTACTCTATGAAGCGGCTAAAAGAAACGTACTTTCAGCACTATATACATATTTCCTTTCACTATCCGCAGAGCTTTTAATAGCAAACAAACTAGTTTTAATTTCACGTTCGATGACGTTTACTATTGAATGGGCTTGAAAACTAAAAAAATTGCGGTTCGCAAGCATTCGTTCATCAAGCTATTCACAAAGTCATCCAGCGCATTTGGCAACAAGAACATATGCCGAAAGAGTGGAGCCAATCAATTATATTCCCTGCCCACTAAAAGGTGACAAGCTACAGTGCGAAAATTATAGAGGCATATCACTAATTTGTACGGCGTACAAAATATTTTCTAAATCTTTGAAAATCGAATCGGATCATACGCCGACAGTATTATTGGCGAGTATCAAGGTGGTTTTAGGGCAGGTAGATCAACAACAGACCAATTCTTCACAGTCAAGCAGGTACTTGAAAAATGCTGGGAGTTCAACATATGCGTACACCAATTTTTCGTTGGCTTCAAGCAAGCATACAACAGTATTGATCGAAACATACTGTACCAAATAATGCTTTGCTTTGGCATTCCAGCCAAATTAGTCCGTCTTACCAAAATGAAAATGACGTTGACAACCTCCCAAGTCCGCATCGATAACCAACTCAACGATGCCTTTGACAGAAATACCGGATTAAAACAGGGAGATGGGCTGGTCCCATTACTATTCAATTTGGCTCTGGAGTACGTCATATGGAAGCTACCTGTCGATACGCGAGGTACATTATTATTCAAGTCGAGCCAAGTAGTGGCCTATGCGGATGACATCAACATTCTGTCACGGTCATTAACGACTGCCAAAGAACTTTTCCTGAAACTCGACAGTGAAGCAAAACTAGTAGGGCTACGAATCAATGAAAATAAAACAAAGCTCATGACGCAGTTGAGGAAAACTACCTCAAATACACAAAATATCATACTTGGCGAATACAGTTTTGAGAATGTTAGCGAATTTGTGTATTTAGGCGCCAAAATAACGAAAACGGGCAATGAAACAGACGAAATATGCCGAAGAATACAGCTCGCAAATAAAATATTTTATTCAGTATTGACGATCTTGAAGACCAGCTGCATACACAGGAGAACCAAGCTCCAAGTATACGAATCTGTGATAAGACCTGTGTTATGCATTGGGTGTGAAACATGGACCCTAACCCAAGCATCCACAAATATATTGAACGGCTTTGAGAGACGGGTCCTGAGGCGAATAATCGGAGCGAAGCTTGACGGGGACCAATGGTGAATACGATACAACCATGAGCTGTATGTATATGTATGTATATGTCTCAACGATTGTAAGACTGCGGAAGCAGCAATGGGCTGGACACATGAATCGTATGGACGAACAACGGATACCCAAGAAGGTATTCGTTGGGAGAACTGAAGGCCGGAGGCCAGTGGGGAAACCGAAGAAATGCTGGTCTGACTCGGTCGACGAAGACAGTTCATCGCTGCTCGGGTTTCGGAATTTGACAGTTGGAGGCGCTGTTTGCAGGAAGTGAAGGCCCGAAAGGGGCTGTAGTGCTAAGAAGAAGAAGCGTTCGTTGATTTTCCGGATTTTACAATAACTTGGAAATACGGCTAAAAACCGTTTTATCGTCCAGCCTTCGTTGCAAATAGACGTGTTTTTAATGATATTCTACGTCTAGCGTTCGTTGCAAATAGGGGGTTTAATTCGCTCCTGTCAAGTTTAAAAAAAACATTAAATTAATTTTTTAGAAGTCAGTCTAAATCTAATTTTGGTTTTTGTTGGAAAAAGTTTTTATTGTCAAAGGAATGGACCCACGGAATCATATCGAATATTATTTTACTTCGATAAGTCAGAAAAAGCAAATAATCCAAAGACTAACTCGGGCCTGGTGGTATGGAGGAGCCCGACGCCTTCCCTCCGTTGGGGACCCCGGGGGAAGGACCAATTTGAAATTGGTGGCAATCGTCAATAAAAGGAGACACACGAGTAACCAAGAAAGCTCCGCAGATGGCGGGCGTAAAACTCAAATAGTGAAAAACAAACAAGAAGTGATTCGAGTTGAAAATCAGGAACTGAGACTGGTGGGGAAACTCTCGAAGATAGGTACAAGAGAGAGAAAACAACTCAAGATGCAGAACCGGCAAAGCAAATCAACTAAGGCGAAGAAATCTATCAAACAAGCTATCCCAGAAGAAATACTAAGTGCTGGAGGCAGTAACGACAGCCAAAACTATTATGCAGTGCTAGACGGACTACAACAAGAAATGGACGCTGAAGAATGAATTGAAGCTAACTCTAATTAAGACAGCAATGATAATTTTATTAAGTAATTAAAAAATAAAAACAAGGAGAAGAAACCAGCTCGCAGTTCTACTGCTCTTTCTCAAAAAGTTTCCAAAAATACAGAGAGAGTTCCGCCAATTAATGTGTTCGGTCAAAGCGGAAAGGATATGGTTTGGCTATTGGCAGCCGAAAAAAATTAACTAGTTTCGAGGTTAAAAAAATTAATGCCGAAAAATTAACAATTAGAACGAAATCACTGGTTGATTTCAAATTAGCTAAAAATGCACTGAATTCTGGGGAGGTTCCACACTTCATCTATACCCCAAAAAGTGAGAAGAACTAGACCTTTTTGTTAAAGGGCTTGGACTGCGGAGAAGATACCGTCGATCTTCTTCAGGTGCTCAAGGAAGCTGCACCTGAAATTGAATTTCTTTCTGTTAAAACCATCGCGACAAGAAGATCGACAGTAGAAAAAAAAATTATCGCTCCATTTGGTGCAGATTTCAAATAAAAGCAGTTCAAGTGCTCTTCAATAAAAAAGATGCTAAAATTTCCGAGTTGTGAAGTGGGAACGCCTTCAGAAAAGAGATTTGAATCAATGTTATCGATGCCAAAGATTTGGACATTCGGCTGCCAACTGTGGTATGCATTATCGATGCGTCAAATGCAAGGACGTTCATGTTCCCGGTGAGTGCAAATCGGCTTAGACGGAGCCAAAAGAGAAATTATACGATGTTGACTGCGGTGTTTTTGGTCACCAGGCATCATACTGAGGATGCTCCCAATATCAAGATGCGGGAGTAAAATTTGTCCGAAAGCAAACACAACTACACTGCAGTGTCTTAGCTTCGAATTTCGTCGAGCCCGGAGTATTATTTGCACTCGCCACTAGAGGACCAGCAGAAAATGCTGCAAATAATGTAAATAATGTAAGTGGCAATAATGAGCTGCTACTCAAAATTTACCAGCAACTAAATTTTTTATCGGAGAGAATCGATAAACAAGATATGAAAAATAATTTTTTTTCAGCGTTTAGGCCTTTCGAATGCCTCAAAATGATTTGTCATCCAGTCACATTCCATACATAAGATTCATCTCATCTTGATCAACGTCAAATCCATTGCTGCTATACATCGACGAGCTTATCTCCTTGAATTCATTGTTAAGCAAAAGCCTGACATCATGCTTCTCACTGAAACCCACCTCAATTCATTGCACTCCATGACATTCAAGGATTTTGAATTCGTAAGAAACGATAGGGTAAACGGTGATGGTGGAGGTGGCACCGGGGTATTGGTTCAAGGACCCTATTGTTTCCAAAATATTGAAAAAGTCGAATTCAAAAGCTTTAAATCTCTTAAAGTGTCCGTTTTCAAAATCTCACTGCCAGATTGGGATAACCTCTTCGTTATCTCTGTCTATGCAACTGGTCGAAATGTTCTCAAGTTCAAGAAGGAGCTCTATTCCTTGTTTAAAATACTCAAATTGAACAGGCTGCATGTTTATTATATTCTTGCTGGTGACCTGAGCGCCAAGCATGGCTAAACGCCGCCAATAATCCAAGAGGCGTATTCCTGAAATCGTGGATAACAGAGAACCAAATTGAATACAGGTGCAATCTATATGGGTCGGAGTTCCCAACATAACCTAGAGCAAATTCATATTTGGACTTCTGCATTGCTGACGCAAGACTTGAGTTCAGCTTTAATAGTCCTCAACGGAAACTGCAGGGGCTTTCTTATGATAGCGACCATAACTCAATCGTAATGGAAATCAATCATCAAAGGGATGATCTCTTCCTCATTCTAGTTCAACATGAAAATTTTCGGTTGAATTAAAAAAAACAGACTGGGGAAAGTTTCAAAAGAAGTTTAATCGGGAGTACTAGAAGCAATGTCCTCCTTCTGCTGATGGCAACTCTTGCTCAATGGTTCCTTATGACAATGAAAAAGATCTCTATTTGTCGAAGTTAGAGAAGCTGACGTTGGAAACGATTGAGAAAGTAGTTCCGAAGATTAAACATCAAAATAATATGGAAGGATATGAGACACCAAGCATCGCAACGTTAAAAAGTTTAAAAAGCCTTCTTCTCACACGCGTCAACAATATTTAATGGTGATTTTTAGACAACAACCATCACTCGTTGGCTTTGTTGAAATTACACCTGAAGAATGTACGGAGCTTAATTCGGTCACACTTCAGGAGTGAGGCCAGAAATCAATGGGCGAAAAAACTGAGGGATATTAGCCCACACAAACGAGATGGCGTCATCTAGAAAGTGAATAGCATATTCCGTAAGAAGTCTCGAGTGAAGGTATCGAATCTTGAAGTCACTAGTGATGAGATAAATCTTCTCGATAGGGCTGGTATCGAAATTGATAGTACGACTCCAGATAGAAATGGAAACAGAATTATATGCGATGGATTGTGGAAACTTGCCCTGATTGGAACAAATTTTGAATTGGTTCATCTACCAAACCCTGAGAGAGGGAATGAAATATTTTCAGAGGTCGTTGAAGCAAAATTTTTCGAACCCAAATCAAGCTTGAAAGGTAAATCAATTCTTCATTTCAATGAAACATTAACATCTGACCTCATACCGAGCTTGAATCTTATTGATTATTTTGTCAGCTATGAAGACTTGTTTTTCATATTTCGCAGGATGAACAACAAGAAATCATGTGGTACTGATGGTATCCCAAATATAGTTCTCCGACATTTGCCTGAGGTTGCTATTAGGAATTATTGTATATTGTTCAACAACATGTTGAGCAATCTATATTTCCCAAATGAGTGGAAAAAGAAGAAGAAAGGAAAAGAATTTTTATGCCCTAAAAGCTGTCACCCAATCAGCCTGCAACGTACCACCAGCAAGGTGTTTGAAGTGATACTCAACAAAGCATTAAATGCCCACATTGAGAAATATGAGTTGATGCCGAATTACCAATTGGTTTTCGTCCCAAGCATTCGACCATACATGCGATAATGAAAGTAACCTCAGACATCTGTTGGAAACTAAGCAACAGTGAATGTGTTGGAGCTTGTCTCATTGATATGGAGAAAGCCTTCGATACGGTGTGATTAGATGGACTACTTTTTGAACTCCTTCAGGACAGGTTCCCCAGATACTTTGTGGCCATGATGTGCAATATGTTATACGGGAAATCATTTATTGCAACCGATGGAAATCTGAAGATAATGCGCGAATTCAAGGTCTTGAATGGTCTATAGCAGGGAACAGTTACTACCCCTCTGCTTTTTTCAATATTGATTTCCAAGCTATTGAACGGCTTTGATTTTAACGTCACGCCAACACGATCGTTGGTAGCGTTTGCTGATGATCTGATCATCTATACGGCAGACCGAAAAGCTTCAATTGTTCAGAGCAATCTCAAAAAAATGTTCAATGATGTGGAGCTGTACACTGACAATTGGCGAATGAAAATTAATGCACAGAAAATACGAAACAATCTTGTTTCGAACAATGCTGCAGGGGGTCAGTGAAGACCTGAAACGTAATTGGAAGGATTTCCACATCATGGCTGGTGAGGGTAGTTCAGAACGTGTTCCACATAAATCCTGTGTTCGATACCTCAGTGTTCATCGTTATCAGTATCTGTACTATACTGAACATATCAAAACCATGCTCATAAAGCGCTAAAAGTAATCATGCCCCTACGAACACTCTTTCATTCCAGATACATTTATCAAAAGGTCAAAATTATCTGTAGAACAATTTTGACATATGGATGCCAAATTTGGTACAACCAGACTGCTAGTACTATGGAAAATTAAGAGTTTTCGAAAGGAAATGTCTTCGCGCATGTACTGGTATGTACAGAAAGCCTGAGATGGGTTGGAGGCATTATATATCGAATAGAAGAATTTATCAAACTATTAAAGTGACAAGAGTCGATATCTTCATATTGAAACTTCATCGGAATCATATCGCAAGATCTGTAACTCTGAGTGAAAACCCTTGGATTTCACAGCCGTTCCACCCTACAGACGGGTATATTGCGACTTGCCTCGCTACTGACTTCGTTCCTCCAAAAGCGTTCATGTATTTGGACATGAATCGATATGTTTTTAATTCTGACGGTATCCCAGACATATATCACATATATAGACGGGCCACCGATAAGATAACATCTAACCTCATACCGAGCTTGAATCTTATTGATTACTTTGTCAGCTATGAAGACTTGTTTTTCATATTTCGCAGGATGAACAACAAGAAACCATGTGGTACTGATGGTATCCCAAATATAGTTCTCCGACATTTGCCTGAGGTTGCTATTAGGAATTATTGTATATTGTTCAACAACATGTTGAGCAATCTATATTTCCCAAATGAGTGGAAAAAGAAGAAGAAAGGAAAAGAATTTTTATGCCCTAAAAGCTGTCACCCAATCAGCTTGCAACGTACCATCAGCAAGGTGTTTGAAGTGATACTCAACAAAGCATTAAATGTCCACATTGAGAAATATGAGTTGATGCCGAATTACCAATTGGTTTTCGTCCCAAGCATTCGACCATACATGCGATAATGAAAGTAACCTCAGACATCTGTTGGAAACTAAGCAACAGTGAATGTGTTGGAGCTTGTCTCATTGATATGGAGAAAGCCTTCGATACGGTGTGGTTAGATGGACCAGTTTTTGAACTCCTTCAGGACAGGTTCCCCAGATACTTTGTCGCCATGATGTGCAATATGTTATACGGGAAATCATTTATTGCAACCGATGGAAATCTGAAGATAATGCGCGAATTCAAAGTCTTGAATGGTCTATACCAGGGAACAGTTACGACGCCTCTGCTTTTTTCAATATTGATTCCCAAGCTATTGAACGGCTTTGATTTTAACGTCTCGCCAACGCGATCATTGGTAGCGTTTGCTGATGATCTGATCATCTATACGGCAGACCGAAAAGCTTCAATTGTTCAGAGCAATCTCAAAAAAATGTTCAATGATGTGGAGCTGTACACTGACAATTGGCGAATGAAAATTAATGCGCAGAAAATACGAAACAATCATGTTTCGAACAATGCTGCAGGGGGTCAGTGAAGACCTGAAACGTAATTGGAAGGATTTCCACATCATGGCTGGTGAGGGTAGTTCAGAACGTGTTCCACATAAATCCTGTGTTCGATACCTCAGTGTTCATCGTTATCAGTATCTGTACTATACTGAACATGTCAAAACCATGCTCATAAAGCGCTAAAAGTAATCATGCCCCTACGAGCGCTCTTTCATTCCAGATACATTTATCAAAAGGTCAAAATTATCTGTAGAACAATTTTGACATATGGATGCCAAATGTGGTACAACCAGACTGCTAGTACTATGGAAAATTAAGAGTTTTCGAAAGGAAATGTCTTCGCGCATGTACTGGTATGTACAGAAAGCCTGAGATGGGTTGGAGGCATTATATATCGAATAGAAGAATTTATCAAACTATTAAAGTGACAAGAGTCGATATCTGTAACTCTGAGTGAAAACCCTTGGATTTCACAGCCGTTCCACCCTACAGACGGGTATATTGCGACTTGCCTCGCTACTGACTTCGTTCCTCCAAAAGCGTTCATGTATTTGGACATGAATCGATATGTTTTTAATTCTGACGGTATCCCAGACATATATCACATATATAGACGGGCCACCGATAAGAAGATAAAATATCCTCCAAATTTGAGCTCACGAGACCAACAATTCCAATGGAGATACTCATTTGCTAGATTGGTTGAAGCTGATCGAGCTGAGATGGGGCAATCTAGGTATTCGTGACCAAATGACAATGTCAAAATTATTCGTGTTCATTTTCAGTTTTTATGTTTTTCTTTACTTTGTTTTTGGGTTTCAGCTCATTATTGCTGTATTTAATATTGTCGTGTATTTGTATTGAAAATTAGGGATAGGTCAGGTACATGTTTAATTTTATTAGGTTTTTTTTGTGGTAGGGAGGTAAATGCCCATTTACGTACAGAGTGTGGGACTCCCATGTTCGCTAGAAGGTGACTGGACTACCCACTAAACACCTCCCCTGTCAACCCGAGAACCTAGCCTGGGACCGTTTGACACATTACTTCGGGCCAGGTCTCATTCTGTTACGCCGTGAGGCGCCTTCAATACCTCTTCTAGTGGGAGGGGAGAAGGAAGTCCCAGACAAGCGGTCCCCCAGCCCAATACCCCCGGCTGCTGTGCGTCCCTTTTATCTTTTAGGACTGCCCGAACATACATGTAATGTGCCACCTGGCTCCATTTGTCAACCGATTCGAGCATCACCGCGACTATATTATCCGAGGTGAGCTCTCTCATCTTCCTGTGGAGGCCCTTCGCAGCCTGTCTCATTTTATGCACGCAAAAAATGTGTGGCAGGCGTTGTCTTCCTCTCCTGGGCAATACCGACAATCGGGGGACCATGACTTACCAATCTTGCGCTGGTAAGACTGAAAACACCCATGCGCGCTCAAAGGCTGGGTCAGATAAAAGTCAGTCTCACCATGCCTTCAATTTAGCCACGGTCTCACATACGAGATGAGGCGCACAGTCCACCTTCCCTTCGTGCAATTCACCCAAGACTGCTGCCAATCGTTGAGTGAGCGCTGTGTAATGTGACGCCTACGCCCAGGAATCGAAGTGATTCCGATCCCGAACCCTTGTAACCTGCCAGATGGATATGTCCTCGAAGTGCCAGCGGACTTCATCTGTTGTGCGGATATCGTTATGCAGAAAATATTTTTTTTTCTGTCCAAATATTTAGATCCGTGGATATAAATATTCGAAATATAGAATTAATCCAACCCCGGCACATTTCGAGGCATAGCCATCTGGAAATGCCCCTCCACCGTGGCCCTCGAGAAAACTATGCCACTGGCGACAACTGGAGAGGTACATTGCCGCATATGACGTGCCATTCCACACACAGTTGTTTTGTCCGATGTGACAACGGGATGATTTTGGCAGCCACATGTAGGCGCTAAACGTCATCGTAAAGTTCTTCGTGATAATATCCAAGGTATTACAAAACCAGCTATACGTCGTTTGGCGCGACGTGGTGGAGTGCAACGTATTTCCGGTTTAATCTATGAAGAAACGCGTGGTGTGCTTAAAGTGTTTTTGGAAAACGTTATTCGTGAGGCAGTGACATTCACCGGAGCATTGCCTCAGGCTGGAGCATGAAGCTCTGTCAAGGTCGGAAAGGAGATCAACAGGCAAATTAGGAAAGAGGTTAGTTTAGTTAATAAAGGATTAGAAAGGTTAGCAATATTTTGTCTGGTCTGCAGCGGAAGGCAGTGTGAACTGTATCGGAACCAGTAGGCGTGGATTTGACGAGCAGCTTGGATTCAGTCGATAGGTTATCTCACTCAAGAAAAAGCCAAAGTGGATCGGCATGGAACGGAGTTGACGACATGCAATTGTTCACAGAACTTGACGCCAAAAGTGGGGACTTAATCCGCGAGTGGAATAGTGTCCTGCGAATTCATCGCTCAAGCAAAGACAGTATTAGTTCACAATCACCCGCACGTGCAACTCGCCTGCTCAACAGGTCCCGCGTGCAACAGAGCACGCTCAGCAATACCGGTTCAGCTAGTCCTAGATCAATAGATAGTCTTCCCCACAAACATCTCCGTTCATCGCTGACGGGCAAGGATATAGTCAGCTCGTCAGACGATCTCCTGTTTATAGACAAATCTTTTAGGAATGCAATGATTCAAGATGTCCAAAATTTAAGGAAACAGTTGACACGTCTCCGAAGGATTTTACAAGATTCTGAAACTCTCAACCCATTCGAGCAGAGTAATGGGAAATTATTCGCATCTTGTGAATTGGACAGTAGTGGTCAATTGCCCGCTGATGATAAGGACACAAGTAGTCTGGCTTCGTCAATAGCCGATGATCCTAGACAGGAGTTAGCCGATCTACGAAGACAGGTTGTTTACCTTCAGGTATTTGCACGTCGTTTATTTTATTGTTTATTTTATTCAGAAATAAGTTACTGAATGAAAATAAAACGACCCATTATTCCTCCAATACCGTATTTCCGAAAATAATGCATATCGTAAACAACATTCTTTAGTACATTTACCAATAATAGCAAGTGGTAATTAATTCGATTTGAATCGTACAATTTACGTTTGATTCCATGTTTGGTTTACTTAAGTCTACAAAAAAAAAACCAGCCATGCCGTACTAAAGATGAATTTGTTCTGATAGAAAACTCGCATCTGGCATAAATAAACAAACTGTTGAAGCTATAAAGAAAAATTAATTAGTAAAAATAGATAAGAAAACGCAAACAAACGACTTGGGTAATTTTACACTTTTCTATTTCTATATTCCACCGCTTGTCCATAGTAATGAGTACAGTAAATGATGATAATACAAAATAACTCTTAGCGTAATAACTTTTGTAAGAAAATGCGTTAGCTAAATCGGACGTTAGTTGAACGACATGAATGATGCGGTCCTGATTTCTATCTAGAACATATGATAAATTTTTTTTTAGTTTTCACGTCATTCCTACTTTTAAATCTTTGTGTACGTTGAACAGTGTGCTTTATATCGTTAAAAATATTGCAAGAAATGGAGGGATTGCTTTTGTCGCAGAGAATGGAAAATCGAATTTTTTTTGTCTCTCAACCCCCAATTATTCATGATTAGTTCAATCGTTTCCAGTAACATTCCCATTAACTTCAAGCAGCGACGGATTGTGAATCAAATCCTCAATTTTAAAACACTATTTCAATAAAAAAAAAAAAAGACATTTCAAAGGCATTAAACATTAAAGTAACTGATAAACAATAATAATAAACTGGCTTGTAAATATTTTGTACTCACCAAATGATTGTTAAAGATCACGCTCACCTATTGTTACACCGCTCCGTATTTATATATATATAATATTCAAAGTTAAACGCCATACAAGGGGAATGAAAAATGGTAAAAGAATTGGAAAATTCCAGATAAAAAGCAATAAAAAAAAAATGAATCGATTCTCCGTTTTTTTTATACAAAATCACTTGCATCGTTTCCTGATTTGTTATTAATTATTGTATACGTAGATAAGCCATCTTTGCTGTTTCCATTTCGCTTTTTGATTTTGACGCACGATTAGATTCGTCACTAATGCGTACTTGCACCACTTAGAAATATTAAATTAATGAAATTGTTGAGAAAACAAAATTTAAATTATTTAAAACCAAACAAGAACCATAAATATTAAATCCACCTAGAAAAATTAAAAATAATTGTTTAATTTGGCGGTTTATTGTAAAACGAAAAATTTGTTTGTGTTCGCAAATTTATATTCAAAAATAATAAAAGGTGAAACATAAATTAAGAAACAAATTGTTAGCGGTTTACCTTATTATGTAATTGTCTTCAAAAATAATTATTATAACTATTATCATTATTAGTAATAATTTATCGCTCGATTCTTGCAAAAACCCTTTAAATACGTATTAAGGAAATTATACTTTATGTTCCGTTTCTTGAAGTAAATAAAAAAAATCCAATGAATTGCTAATTTAACTAACGACTTTCCTTTTCAGTAACTCGTTCTATTTCAGGGGGAACGGAGAGTGTATGGTAGGTATGTCGTCGCGAGGTTAGGGTTTCGCCAAATCCGCTGAAGTCGGTTTCGCGTCGCGCGCGGTACGCGGTACCTTTGTTTGTTTCGCCATTTCTTTAGAGTAGTTTTCTTCGGTTTAAGTTCGAGTAGTATATTTTTCGGTACCGCGTCGGTGAATCGGTAACGCGCCTATGGGATTTTGTAGCGTTTTTGATTTGAGATCTGTGGATAGATCACATCCAGAACTAACGTAATGTAGGTTTCTCGTTCTGGATGAGTAATTGTTGACGCGTTTGAAAAACGGGCAAGTTCAGGTGACTGAAATATTGTGATTGAGCGTAATCCATTCGGAGACCCGCGACCGAAATCCTCTCCGAACTAGCTGGCCGACAAGCAGTCACCGCGTGAATGGATTACGGTGCACGGATTGGTTGACCTGTTGGTACCATCCGTTGGCACTACTCAGACTTAACGTCTAGAACCGATGAGAGGTCGGTTCCGCGTTCGAGCTGAAGGTAGAGAAAATCATTACAAATGGCGCCCAACGTGGGGCCCGACAACATCCTAAGGGGGAAAGAACTTCGCGTCTTCTGACGAGTTGGTCCTTTACGGAGGATGTAAGGTACTTTGGTACTCGAGTCCCACTATCAGGAGCAGTGGAATTGTGTGATACACATTAGAGGTCGCTTCACGTGAGTTGTAGCTTCCGCTCTCCTTTGTTTGATTTTGCTTTCGCGACAGAATCCTTCCGATGTGTTGTCCCAGGTTAACCCCTGTAAGGACCTTCTATTTTCTTGATGGAACTGCCAGTCTGATGGGTTTACCTATCAGCATGGACTCTCAAGAAAATAGAAGGCTACCTTGCCTTTATGTCGCGGAAGGATTCTAACTATTTCTTATGCGTGTCAGACGAGTGGTATCGGTTCAACGTTCGGTGGCGTATGCTGGAGTTGCGAAGCCCGGAATGCTTCTACGCGTCGGGAACTTTGACCGCGTACAAAGTCGTTACGGTAGCTCTACCACTTGTCTCGTCGAGTCATTTAACGTAGATTAGAACCGGTTTGTAATGTATGTGGGTATGGGGATAAATTTCGTAAATCGACCGAAGCACCCTTTCTTCGGCAGATTACCACGCACTCTCATTTCCCGCTGAAGAGTTCGACCACTGAAAAGGAAAGTGTGTATCATTTAATCTTTTTTCCTCTCTTTTTTTTTTCTATTTTATATACATAGCTCGCCACTAACGGCCACTAATTTAGTGATAAGTTATTAGTAGGAATAAGTATATTCTATATATTTTTTTTTTACTTTATTTTAGCACCACAAGTAACACACACAAAATGGCAACGAAGCGGACCCCAGACAAGCGTTGGACCAGATCCAAAACGGTCCAACCAGCTAACTGCGGGATCTGCTTCGAAGACGTAGTGGAGGGCGTACACAGCGTGCGATTGGATTGTGGACATTTATTCCATCGTGCCTGTGTACAACAGCTCCTCCTCACGTCAGAGCTGTGTCCCTTATGCCGACGACCCATAGATCGGTCTGCCCTAGACGTCCCCCTCGGAACGCCCCTACCGACGCGTGGAGCAGTGGCGAAAGGAGCTCCAGAAGCCGAACCGTCACAACCACTCTTAGACCTGCAAGGAGCAGTAGGCGGTGAAGTTCCGGCTGCGAGTGTCGTGTCCGAGGTGACAACCATGCCTTCCGCCCACTCCATTGACACCCTCGTGGCGTTGATGAGGGATATGTCGGAGAGGATTGGCAACCTGGAGGGAAAGATCCAGAATCTCCCGTTGAGCCAACCACCCAGCCGCGTGAGAACTCCGCTTGGCTGGGAGCCAAATCCCAGTGTGGCGATGCCCCACTCCCGACAATCCGAGCAATGGGTCCCACCCCCAAGGAACTCGGGAATGGATCCCAGAGCTCCCGAATACAGACCGCGACACAGTACCGGACCTCCGTTGGTACCTCCAGCCCCCGAGGCAGTTCAGTACCACAGGTCAATCGAGGATGTGATTCCCCCCGGGAACGCATTGGCACCTTTTCGAGACCCGACGCCTCGTATCATGGAGAGTTGGCGCCTGAACTTTACAGGGTTCAACGATATGATATCGGCGGACCGGTTCCTTTTCCGGATTCAGGCGTTGATATCCAGCACCCTGGGAGGGGATTCCTCGGCCTTCCTCCGGCATGCACATCTTTTGTTCAGCGGCGACGCTGCCGACTGGTACTGGAGCTTTAAAGAGTCAACGCCACGTCCCACTTGGCACTCTTTCAGTGCAGCCTTCCGCAATCGATTTGAGGATGGCTTCACTGAGAGAGAGCTAAGAGAGCAAATAAAGAAACGGAAACAAGGCGCTCACGAACCGTTCGACCAGTACTACACCAGTATAGTGAGATTGAGCACTCGCCTGCGAAATACCATGCCCGAGGACGAATTAGTAGAAATTATCAGAGAGAACATGCGCTGGGATCTCCAGAACAGCCTGCTACATTTTCCCATCAACACCATACAGGGATTGCGCCTCCATGCGCGTAGACAAGAACACTTGGATGAGCGACGAGGTACCTTCCGCCCACAACCTCGCATAACGGGACCAAATCCCCGAAATCATCACACCGCGGAGTTGATGGCAGCAGACCACCTGCTTGCTGATCCAGTACCAGTACCGAGGAGCGGAGCACCACCGGAGCTTGAGGACCCAGCATTGATTGATCGACCCTCCCTTGAAGCACTTACAAGCCCGACGGTCTGTTGGAACTGCCGACAACCGGGACATCGGTTCTACGCATGTCCAGCGGAGCCGACGCTTTTCTGCTACCGCTGCGGGAAGGCCGACACATACGCACCTGACTGTGCAAATTGCAAAGGGCGAAAAAACTTGCCACCGAGTGCCGCGACCACCCGTCGGCACTCCTAGACCCCGGACGAACAAATCCAGACCCCATCACCAGCTATGACCCAGCTCCCATCATGACTCCAACTCTGCTGACTCGCACCGCTAAACACAGTTCTCCCGAAGTTCCACAACCGACGCCGTCCTTCGCCGAGGCCAATGCGCAGGGAAATGATAGCGAGACGAAGGCTCCTTGGCATGTAAAACCTTTTCATGTCAGGTTGCGGAATTATTTGGCTACTCGACAGCGCATCTTCCATGAGGAATTGGCCACAACTGTCCCACCGCGAAGCAAGCGAGCCACGCGTCGGATGCGGAGCTTCTGGAGAAAAGTCAGGCAGTCGAGAAAAAGGTTGAAGGACATATACTTAGACGAATTATTGAGGGAGGATGTCCGGCCATATGCGTCAGTACACCTCCTGCAAAAACGAGTATCAGGCTTAGTCGATACGGGAGCCAGTGTGAATTGCATCTCTGCCGAGTTTGCAGGGGAGGTACTGGCCAAGCACGCGGACCAAATCCGTCATTTCACCTCCTGGTTAAGCACGGCGGACGGAACTCGTCACTCTGTAGTGGGAAAAATTATGACGGATGTCACCTTTAAAGGGGTAACTAAACCTATGGAATTTTTCATCATACCTCAGTTAACCCAGAATCTTTATTTAGGAGTGGATTTCGTTCGAAAATTTAACTTGGCCCCGGCACTATTTTCCAGTTCGACCCTGGAGTCCGTCACCACCGTTCCTGACCAATCTCAACCCACTAACTTACTACGGCATACACTGGATGTAACTCAGCAACTGCGTCTCGACTCGGCTATATCGGCTTTTCCATCGCACGAGAAAGAAGGTCTCGGGCGGACTGCCCTGGTGTTCCACACTATAGATGTGGGGGACGCTAAACCCATAAAACAGAGACATTTCGCCATATCTCCGGCGAAGGAAAAATCGTTATATGCCGAAGTGGATCGAATGCTATCATTAGGCGTAATCGAAGAATCACAGAGCGCGTGGGCTTCCCCAGTCACCTTAGTTGTCAAGCCGAACAAGGTCCGGTTATGCTTAGATGCCAGACGCTTGAACGCCGTCACAGTCAAGGACGCATATCCTCTACCGTTGATCGAAGGCATTTTGAGTCGATTGCCTAAAGCCCATTTCATCACGAGCTTAGACCTCAAGGACGCCTTCTGGCAAATTCCTTTAGACCCCGGTTCAAAGGAGAAAACAGCCTTCACAGTCCCAGGCCGGCCCTTATATCAATTCGTGACCATGCCATTCGGATTGTGTAATGCCCCCCAAACAATGACGCGCCTTATGGATAAGGTGATACCACCTCATTTGCGGCACCAAGTTTTCGTTTACTTGGACGATCTGCTGCTTATAACCGAGACCTTTGACGAACACATCGACCTGCTTCAGGAGGTGGCTCTACACATCCGGAGGGCAAGATTAACCATCAACATAAGGAAGAGCCAGTTCGTGATGACGGAGGTGAAGTATTTAGGTCACATCATTGGGCATGGGCATATCAAGACCGATCCGGAAAAGACTCAAGCGATTGACGTTTTTCCATTACCCAAGACCACCAAACAGTTACGCCGATTCTTAGGCTTATGCGGATGGTACCAGCGTTTTGTACGTGACTATGCCACCATTACCACTCCTTTGACCGACATGCTGCGTAAGGGACGTAAATTCGTCTGGGAAGAGCCCAGCTTGCGAGCCTTTGAAGAGCTAAAGAAGAGTCTGACTACGGCCCCCGTACTGCACAGCCCGGACTTTGACAAACCGTTCTCAATCCATTGTGACGCGAGTCAACATGGGGTGGGAGCAGTCTTAGTCCAGGTTGCACAAGACGGCGAGGAGAGACCTATAGCCTTCATGTCTCACAAGCTGAACCCAGCCCAGCGAAATTACACGGTCTCCGAGCAAGAATGTTTAGCCGCGGTGTTGGCAGTGAAACGCTTCCGAGCCTATGTGGAGGGACACACCTTTGAAATCGTTACGGATCACGCTTCTCTGAAATGGCTAATGAGCCAGACTGATCTCAACGGCAGATTGGCCAGGTGGGCACTGAAACTCCAGGCATTTGACTTCACAATTCGCCACCGAAAAGGAAGCCAGCATGTAGTCCCCGACACCCTATCCAGAATGTTCGCCCCTGAAGGAGCCGAGTTGGTCCAAGAGGACGACAGCCCCCAATTGATCGATCTGGACCATCCTGCCTTCAAGTCAGCCAGCTACACCCAACTGATTCACACTATCCAGAACCAACAGCCCCAGCTTCCTGAACTGCGGTTGACGGATGGATTTATTTACAAGCGGATGGGACACGCATCCGGAGACCCCATACAAGAAGAAGAACAGTGGAAGTTGTGGGTGCCCGAAGAATTAACCACTGATCTTATCAGGCGGGCTCATGACCACCCATCAAGTGCGCACGGCGGATACGGTCGTACACTTAGGCGGTTGAAAACCTGTTTCTTTTGGCCTAAGATGGCACAACAGATAAAAGCGTACGTAGCCTCCTGTGAGCTATGCAAGTGCACTAAAGCGCCCAACACCATTCTTCGGCCACCCATGGGTAAGGTTGAGGTCCCCGAACGCGTGTTCCAGCGCTTGTACATTGATCTTATCGGTCCTTACCCTCGATCTGCTTCTGGTCACACGGGAGCTGTCGTGGTCCTGGACCAGCTCTCCAAATTCCCTATCATAGAACCACTACGTAACATGCACACTGGACCAATAATCAGCTTTTTGGAGAACCGAGTCTTTCACATGTTTGGAGTTCCGGAGAAACTTGTCTCCGACAATGGGGTCCAGTTCACCTCCAGCAAGTTCCGAGACCTAATGTCCAAATACGGCATCATACACCAACGAACTGCCGTCTATTCACCACAAGCCAACGCATCCGAACGACTGAATCGTACGCTCATAGCGGCCATCCGCGCCTACGTCCACCCGAATCAGAGGGACTGGGATCGCAAATTGTCCGCCATCACTAGTGCACTGCGCTCGTCGTACCACGCCACGACCGGCATTTCGCCGTATTTTGCAGTGTTCGGCCAGTACATGATCGGGCATGGGAGCGCTTACCGGCTATTGCGGCAGCTGAAATCGCTAGAGGACCCAATCGTGGTTCTAGAACCGCACGAAAAGCTCCAACTTCTGCGAGATCAACTGCGGGAGAAGATTGAAGAAAGTAGACGGATGGGAGAGGAGCGGTACAACTTGCGATCTCATCCTTCTGGCTTTAAGGCCGGCGACGAAATATATCGTCGAAACTTCCGACAGAGCGATGCCACCCGCCATTACAATGCCAAACTAGACAAGAAATTCGTGAAGTGTCGAGTCATACAAGTCATAAGCCCCACCCGATACCTCATCGCGGACATGACTGGTAGGACCCTGGGAATTTACCACGCAAAAGACCTTAGACGATGAAGTGCAACTAATTCCCACGAGAAACCTTGGCTTATCCCAAATCTCTGCCTAGACGAAGGCCTCCGAATAACACCTGACTTCCTACTATATAGTCACTGTCGAGTCTTCACGAACAGGGTTGTAGCCTATCCTTCGAAACGGATCTTCGACCCGCCACGTCCCTAACCAAGACCTTTTACAAAGGAGACGGGATCGTAATTACTTCGATTTTGGGGGGGGGAATGTGTAATGTGACGCCTACGCCCAGGAATCGAAGTGATTCCGATCCCGAACCCTTGTAACCTGCCAGATGGATATGTCCTCGAAGTGCCAGCGGACTTCATCTGTTGTGCGGATATCGTTATGCAGAAAATATTTTTTTTTCTGTCCAAATATTTAGATCCGTGGATATAAATATTCGAAATATAGAATTAATCCAACCCCGGCACATTTCGAGGCATAGCCATCTGGAAATGCCCCTCCACCGTGGCCCTCGAGAAAACTATGCCACTGGCGACAACTGGAGAGGTACATTGCCGCATATGACGTGCCATTCCACACACAGTTGTTTTGTCCGATGTGACAACGGGATGATTTTGGCAGCCACATGTAGGCGCTAAACGTCATCGTAAAGTTCTTCGTGATAATATCCAAGGTATTACAAAACCAGCTATACGTCGTTTGGCGCGACGTGGTGGAGCGCAACGTATTTCCGGTTTAATCTATGAAGAAACGCGTGGTGTGCTTAAAGTGTTTTTGGAAAACGTTATTCGTGAGGCAGTGACATTCACCGGAGCATTGCCTCAGGCTGGAGCATGAAGCTCTGTCAAGGTCGGAAAGGAGATCAACAGGCAAATTAGGAAAGAGGTTAGTTTAGTTAATAAAGGATTAGAAAGGTTAGCAATATTTTGTCTGGTCTGCAGCGGAAGGCAGTGTGAACTGTATCGGAACCAGTAGGCGTGGATTTGACGAGCAGCTTGGATTCAGTCGATAGGTTATCTCACTCAAGAAAAAGCCAAAGTGGATCGGCATGGAACGGAGTTGACGACATGCAATTGTTCACAGAACTTGACGCCAAAAGTGGGGACTTAATCCGCGAGTGGAATAGTGTCCTGCGAATTCATCGCTCAAGCAAAGACAGTATTAGTTCACAATCACCCGCACGTGCAACTCGCCTGCTCAACAGGTCCCGCGTGCAACAGAGCACGCTCAGCAATACCGGTTCAGATAGTCCTAGATCAATAGATAGTCTTCCCCACAAACATCTCCGTTCATCGCTGACGGGCAAGGATATAGTCAGCTCGTCAGACGATCTCCTGTTTATAGACAAATCTTTTAGGAATGCAATGATTCAAGATGTCCAAAATTTAAGGAAACAGTTGACACGTCTCCGAAGGATTTTACAAGATTCTGAAACTCTCAACCCATTCGAGCAGAGTAATGGGAAATTATTCGCATCTTGTGAATTGGACAGTAGTGGTCAATTGCCCGCTGATGATAAGGACACAAGTAGTCTGGCTTCGTCAATAGCCGATGATCCTAGACAGGAGTTAGCCGATCTACGAAGACAGGTTGTTTACCTTCAGGTATTTGCACGTCGTTTATTTTATTGTTTATTTTATTCAGAAATAAGTTACTGAATGAAAATAAAACGACCCATTATTCCTCCAATACCGTATTTCCGAAAATAATGCATATCGTAAACAACATTCTTTAGTACATTTACCAATAATAGCAAGTGGTAATTAATTCGATTTGAATCGTACAATTTACGTTTGATTCCATGTTTGGTTTACTTAAGTCTACAAAAAAAAAAACCAGCCATGCCGTACTAAAGATGAATTTGTTCTGATAGAAAACTCGCATCTGGCATAAATAAACAAACTGTTGAAGCTATAAAGAAAAATTAATTAGTAAAAATAGATAAGAAAACGCAAACAAACGACTTGGGTAATTTTACACTTTTCTATTTCTATATTCCACCGCTTGTCCATAGTAATGAGTACAGTAAATGATGATAATACAAAATAACTCTTAGCGTAATAACTTTTGTAAGAAAATGCGTTAGCTAAATCGGACGTTAGTTGAACGACATGAATGATGCGGTCCTGATTTCTATCTAGAACATATGATAAATTTTTTTTTAGTTTTCACGTCATTCCTACTTTTAAATCTTTGTGTACGTTGAACAGTGTGCTTTATATCGTTAAAAATATTGCAAGAAATGGAGGGATTGCTTTTGTCGCAGAGAATGGAAAATCGAATTTTTTTTGTCTCTCAACCCCCAATTATTCATGATTAGTTCAATCGTTTCCAGTAACATTCCCATTAACTTCAAGCAGCGACGGATTGTGAATCAAATCCTCAATTTTAAAACACTATTTCAATAAAAAAAAAAAAAGACATTTCAAAGGCATTAAACATTAAAGTAACTGATAAACAATAATAATAAACTGGCTTGTAAATATTTTGTACTCACCAAATGATTGTTAAAGATCACGCTCACCTATTGTTACACCGCTCCGTATTTATATATATATAATATTCAAAGTTAAACGCCATACAAGGGGAATGAAAAATGGTAAAAGAATTGGAAAATTCCAGATAAAAAGCAATAAAAAAAAAATGAATCGATTCTCCGTTTTTTTTATACAAAATCACTTGCATCGTTTCCTGATTTGTTATTAATTATTGTATACGTAGATAAGCCATCTTTGCTGTTTCCATTTCGCTTTTTGATTTTGACGCACGATTAGATTCGTCACTAATGCGTACTTGCACCACTTAGAAATATTAAATTAATGAAATTGTTGAGAAAACAAAATTTAAATTATTTAAAACCAAACAAGAACCATAAATATTAAATCCACCTAGAAAAATTAAAAATAATTGTTTAATTTGGCGGTTTATTGTAAAACGAAAAATTTGTTTGTGTTCGCAAATTTATATTCAAAAATAATAAAAGGTGAAACATAAATTAAGAAACAAATTGTTAGCGGTTTACCTTATTATGTAATTGTCTTCAAAAATAATTATTATAACTATTATCATTATTAGTAATAATTTATCGCTCGATTCTTGCAAAAACCCTTTAAATACGTATTAAGGAAATTATACTTTATGTTCCGTTTCTTGAAGTAAATAAAAAAAATCCAATGAATTGCTAATTTAACTAACGACTTTCCTTTTCAGTAACTCGTTCTATTTCAGGGGGAACGGAGAGTGTATGGTAGGTATGTCGTCGCGAGGTTAGGGTTTCGCCAAATCCGCTGAAGTCGGTTTCGCGTCGCGCGCGGTACGCGGTACCTTTGTTTGTTTCGCCATTTCTTTAGAGTAGTTTTCTTCGGTTTAAGTTCGAGTAGTATATTTTTCGGTACCGCGTCGGTGAATCGGTAACGCGCCTATGGGATTTTGTAGCGTTTTTGATTTGAGATCTGTGGATAGATCACATCCAGAACTAACGTAATGTAGGTTTCTCGTTCTGGATGAGTAATTGTTGACGCGTTTGAAAAACGGGCAAGTTCAGGTGACTGAAATATTGTGATTGAGCGTAATCCATTCGGAGACCCGCGACCGAAATCCTCTCCGAACTAGCTGGCCGACAAGCAGTCACCGCGTGAATGGATTACGGTGCACGGATTGGTTGACCTGTTGGTACCATCCGTTGGCACTACTCAGACTTAACGTCTAGAACCGATGAGAGGTCGGTTCCGCGTTCGAGCTGAAGGTAGAGAAAATCATTACAGCTGTCTCTCTTCGCGGGCGACTATCTCCCTCGCATCCTCGTTTCGACGCAGACAAATAGAGCGGCCCTCTATAGCAAGGAGGCTGACAGGTATCACGCCTGAAAAGATTTTCACCGCTGAATTAGAGACTGTCAGGTACGAAGATGCAATCCGAAGCACTCCTCTTCTCTGTACCTGTGCCAGGCGTTTTCGGTAAACGTCCTTACTGAGAGCGTCGTCCCATACCTCTGCTCCGTACAGTAGCACTGACCCTACAAAACTTATCAAAAGGCGTCTTCTTGATGGGCTGCGTCCCCCTACGTTGGCCATAAGTCGACTCAGAGCCGATACTCCTGAAGCAGCCTTCTCAACGGCTTTTATTAGGTTTAGAGATAAGGTTAAACGCATAGGTTAGGAATTTTGTGATAGAATTTTTTTTAGCATAGTGTAATGTTTTTAATTGAATTTTATTAGAATTAGGTTATAAAATATTAGGTGTAGGATTAGTTCACTGTTGTGTCAAAATTGTAAATAATTTTGAATAGTGTACGTTGGTTTTTTCTTCTTTTTCCAATCAAATCATAAAATATGTAATAATCTTAATTAATTTCAATTTGCCATAGTTTTTTGATAAAATGTGTTTAACTGATAACGTATAAATTTAGAGAGCCATTTGGGACATTAAGTTTTTGTATTGTTATTGTTTGGATTCTGCTTTATATTCTTTTAAAATTTATAACGATTAGTATTGAATAAAGCGCTTTTGACTTTGACTTTGAGGTTGTAATTAAAAAACTTTGCAGAGTAACTGGGATGTGACAATTATAAGGTCAACATCGAGGAGCGAAAAATTCAATGAAAATCTGACAGGCTAAATTCTCTGAATTTGGTGAAAAAGTGATTTTTAACTTCAATAACCTCGTTAAAGTCTCGAAAAAATATATTTTGTCTCCTGGATTTATTTTTGGTGGATTAATTTTCTGCAAACAAAGACTTCATAGTATACTATCGAGAACGTCAAATTATTTAACATAAGTTCTAATCGATTTTATTATTATATACGAGTATAATGATGAGTTAATAATAGTGTGAACTTAAGTTACAATTAAAATGAAATCTGCCAATGGAATAAAGTACCTAATAATAACGACGTGAATGCGTTTAGTTATTACAATCTTACCTTAACATTTTTTCCTTTACCACTAGATTCAATAACAGTTTTTAAAAAGTCACTATTTATCCATTCTGGTGGAACTAATTCGTCTTCGTTGTAATGCATCTTTCAAATTAATAATTATTTTTGCACAATGTTTACTAGCTTGGTTATAAAAATTGACTAAGCATGTCTCACTCTCCCATAGAGTCTTATATGATTTTAAGTTAGAAATGTTCCTCAGATAATGCGAATAGATTAATAAAATAAAACTTATCAAAATCAATTTTAATGAGATAAAATAATTTTCTAGTTGTGAGATTTCATGCATTTTATGCTGTTGCGGGGTTAATTGCGGTCAATGTGTAGCACAACCACATATAAAGTAGTAAAGTTCTCTCTCACGTCTATGAATATAACAAACCAAGATGCACCTTATCTCGCCCACACCATTGCATAGCTTTTACCACCATGCAGCTTTGGCCAGTATACTAGTGGTAGTGTGGTGTCCATAGGGCTTGGTGAGAGGTGGGTTACGCCGAGAGTACAACTCTTCCTGATCGCTTTCAAGTTGAGGGATTTGTATTTTTAACAGTGTTGCTGGATTAGGGGGTTTCCCCCTAAATTTAGGGTTTTTTATCATTTGGGGAGAGATCTGTTTTTCGTAACTATAGCGTAGTAATCATACGAATGATTTTTTGCAGCGTAGCACGTACAGCATACATACAGCACATATGGAAAAAATGTTCCAATACTTCACGATTGAGAATGTTTACAAGAGTGATTTTGTTGATTAGTTTTTGGATGCGTTCCGAAAAGTTGAGTGTATGAAAAATATTGTGAGTCGCAAGGCTGTGCTGTGCTTATCATACCGCGTGTTCTACATTCAATAATAAGCCTACATTTAGATCGTTACACATCGTTGTTTTAGTGTGCCTTAAGCCTCATTTACACGATGATAGTACTATCACGATAGTACTCTCGTGATAGTACTTCTCGATAGTCTGATATGATAGTTTAGTGTTTACACGCGGACTAGAATAGAGCGATGGTTTATAACGAGAATTGTCATGGATGACAACTTGTGTCCCGCGGTGCTTGCCGGAATCGGTGAGATTTTAAAAATAAAACATAAAAATGAAAAACTAAAGAAGAGAATATGGATCAGGCAGTGGATTCAGAAAAGGAAGGAGCTAGACGCATCTGAAAAATTGGTTAAGGTGCTCGCTATTGAGGATCTAGCAAGCTTTTGAAATTTTCTACGTATGAACGAGGATATGTTCAATATATTACTTAAAAAGGTAAATATCTGGCTATAAGGCTACTGTTTATTATAGAAACGGAAATTCAATTCAGCTTTTTTTTCCATTTTATTTTTAAGGTAGAAGAAAGGATACAAAAAGCAAACACCGTAATGCGAGATCCACTCTCAGCAAAACTGAAATTAGAAGTCGCTTGCAGATATCTAGCCACTGGAGATTCACTGGGATCATTGCAGTATCTATATCGAGTGCCAAAGTGCTCAATCAGTAAATTTCTGCCAGATGTTTTTGATGCCATATATGATGCATTGGAAGAATATATAAAGGTAATTATTAAAACACAAATTGCAATATTAATTTCGTGTATTATTTTGGGCTTAAAATTTCGTATACATGATCGCTCTCATCCCTCCCAGTTCTCAAATAAGTGTACCGCAGTTTCTTCAAAAGATTCAGTGTGATGAGGTAGCACAATTTGAAATGTTGGAGGAATCAATTGTAGTAACCGAGGAGTAGGGCTCTAAAAGCCAGCGCTGCCACAGGCACACAGCACAAACTCAATTGAACGATGAGTAACCATTCAGTCACCTTCCCCATCGCAACACTTGCTCTGTTTCCGCATGAAAAATACGTCAAGTAAATTTCTTTTGTACTTAACTCCCGGGAAACAAAATTCTAAAACTGTTTAATATTTTAATGTGTAGTGATTTTATTACAATATCGTTTGAATATAATTTAACGAATTGCGGTGTAACGCGGTATACAAATGCTTAGAACGAAACGGTTAACCCCTTAAATTATATGAACGATAAAATCATTGTATCATTTAAACCCCTTAAAATTTGTCAAATTTTACCGATTCCAACCATAATATTAATTAAAAATTGTTTTGTTTGTCGGTAATTAACGTGTGCCTGTCTAATTCGTTCGATTTTTTTTTCCACTTAATTACGCCTAATCATTATAAACGAAAATTGCTTTCAATTGATAACTTAATCGAATCTACAAAAGACGACGTAAATTTTTAAAAAACAACCGAAACGAGTGTGCATTATCACCATCGCGGATCCACCCTAGTACGCATCATCGATCGAAAATCGTCGAAGTGCATAGTCTAGCTCAGATCTATTACATTTCGTGTATGGATCTAGTCCAAGAAAGAGTACTGTCATTGGAGTCGACCGATGACGAAGCGCCGAATGGGCGAGCGATTTCGCGACTCGCGTGGGGAATCTGAAGCGTGCTGGGCCGGGGAGTCGATCATCGGTTGAGTGATGGTGAAGTTATTAAATATAGCGCCAAGATTTATTTGCGCTCATTAAGATCACCTCGGAGGTGATCTCAGTTGGTCAGTCGGGAAGTGAACGATCGCGGACATCCGTGATAAAAGTGATCGATGCAAATTGTGCAAATAACGGGCAAAGAGTTTGGTAGAATGAGGCGGTTGCAGTAAAAACTATTGAAAAACCGTTTTGATTTCCCGCTACTCAAATTTCGGCTCTTTCTACTTACAACTCAACCGCAAAACTGAAACCCCAATTTAAACTGCTCAGATTGTCTCATGTCGTTGCGAATGTGTGTCACTATTTACATTCATTCAATACCCTCCATTGCAAAGTATTTGGCTCGTATGCACTCCACTAGACCTGATCGTCTATCATGCACCTTGTTGATTGTCTGGTACGTAAGTCCGCGACGTCAATTAGCGATGCAAGTCTGTTTGGCGGGAAACAAAGTAACTGAGGCCGATCTGGCTCATTGGTGAATGAAAAATCGCATATTCACCAGCCAAAATCGAACAGGAAAACTGTTTGGGGGAATTTGACAAGAATAATAAATACATTGGGGAGTTCGTAGTCAAGATAGGCTGAAACAGGAGCTCGTATTATGAGCCAATGTGCTTTTGATGGAGAAGTGCTGTACTGTGGTTGCTGCGATCAAGACAGGAATATCGAAGTTGAAGCGATCGAGTGGGCGTCACTTCAAGCTCTTCAAATTCGGGGTGCCTTGACGTAAATGGAGACTCGAAGGAATGCATCGTAGTCACAGTCGCGCTTTCAACGATGAGTGGTGTGTGATCGCTGTTGATTCGATTTTGCTGTGCCATAGGAAAGTGGTTAAGTTACTATTACTTGTAGAATCTTAATTGCATGTCTCTATCAGTGCTCCTAAGACTTTGTTTACATTCGTGATTGGATTACCTTCCACTTACTGAGTACAGTTGATACCTTTGCGAATCTATTTGAACTCGCGACAAAGAACAGTCAAATAAATTTTCATTTTTTTTGCGTCTTGTAGAAGACAGTCGATTTCGATTTTTCGTAGCAATTTGAAGTGAATCAAGGACCTTTGACGAATTTACGCGACGGGTTTTCTTTTACTCGACACAAATTACACATGACTTGCTTCCACTTGCGAGTATTTTGAAGCAAGTACTCTATTTATGTAAGAACGGATACGTTATTCTTGAGACCTGCAAGAGATTAATGGACTATGAAGTGTTAACAGAATTTGTGAGGTTGCAAACTTGCTTTGGATTGGACATGTACTTATATTGGTCATGTTATCCTGGATGGAAGTTGAGTGTTGGTTTCTTTGCAAAGGACTTATAAGTTATTGGGTCGCTTGCGAGTGAACTTTCCCAGAAGAACAAAAAGAAAAAAAAAAACAAGAAATCGAGGTATATAGGGCATCTTTTTTGTCATTGGATCTGAAAATGTGAATAGATTTCGATTATTCTTCTGATATGAAGGCCTTAATAATTATTCGGAGGAACTCTTTCATATATTTCAGAAAAAAACAAAAAAAAAACTAATCCTCGTACTTGATCACTTCAGTAACATTCTGGTCCTGTATTTATTAACTGAAATTTTGAAAACCTGTTGACCTGTTTGGGTACGGTAAATTGAATTCCCAAGTATTAATCATTTTCAAGTTAGTATGTGCCATCTTAACTCCGTTGTTCGGTTTCCCTGAAATTATTTTTGCATACATAAAGGGTAAATTCCTTTAAATTATTTTATTAAGGGTAGTTACGAGTAAAACAATGAAAAATATAAGATTAGAACGAATAACGATTTGACTAAGTTTTTGATCAACTCTAATAACTACTTACTCAATTTGAATAAACTTTACGGAATATTTCCTTGCCGCTATTAGATTTGTACGACGATTTGTCTGCATGCAATAAAAAAAAAAAAAAAAAAAAAAAAAAAGAAATAGAAATCGTGATCATAATAGCTTAGTGACACTTTTAGTTTTTTTTGTATTATTATTATTACTATTATGTTGCAATAAGAATTAAATTAATGCAGAAAAGTTTTTTTTTTTCGTACGAAAAGAAAAAAGGTATTTATTTTAGCACACCTAGCTGTTTGCATAGTAATTATTGTTAAATTTGATGCCTTTCTTGCAACAATTTCGTGGTTCAACTATAACATAAAGTTCACTTAATGCGTAGATTATATATCGATATGTTCCCTGTCTGTGAAAATTTGAATAAAAAATGAATTATTAAACTTTAACCGTCGGTCTTTCCCTTTCGTTTTCTCTAACCGAGTATAGGACCCGGTACGGTGGCAGGCTTCCACCCCAAAACATGAGCCAGCCGCCGGGTACAAACTAATTCCTTTTTTTCTGTTTCAGGTGACGTCATGGGTTGAGTGGCCCAAGCAGAGTGCCTTTTTATGGCATAGATTTATGCAATCCAATTGTATAATTCTATGACATAAATTGGTCACCGGGGTACTCCCCTTCTGATGGGAAGGTTCATACAATTCAAGTTGTATGAGTTTTCCACTCAGAAGAGGAATACCTGGCCCTTTCAACAAGCTATCTTTGGATTTATTCCGGGTGGGTGGGTATGAAGGGGCTCCACCACCACCCGGTTGCCCCTCTTTCATTTGTGGGCCATGAACTTCGTTGGGTAACGACGAGGTCACCCCAAGTTCACCTTTCTTCTCAGGTTTCACTTGTTCTTGTAACAAGTACATCTCCTTCGGTGAGGTTATCTACAGTTTTTGCGACTTCAGTCGCCTCGTGAGCTATCGACAAATTCGTGAATGCGAAATTGTTTTGTAGTGAGTCCTCGTGCTGGGGAAACGAACCTGCCCCACGACACCGCAATGCTAGCCTACCAGCGCATTCACGCGTCTCCGGACGAGGGCATTCTCGGCAGATACCTCCATCTTCTTCTGCCGGGGCAGCAGACCATCGCTGCAGTCCTAGGGTCGAAAAAAAGCATGGCGACTAGAACAGGGGTAAATGACTTGTTCAGAGAACAAGTGAAACAAGTAAAAAGGGGCGGAATTAGGGTAACTTCATCTTTACTCGAAGAGGCTCATGGCCCACAAATAAGAGAGGGGCAACCGGGTGGTGATGGAGCCTCCGCGCACCCGCCCAACCGGATCAAAATCCATAAATGTTGCAGTGGCCAGGTATTCCTCTTCTGAGTGGAAAACTCATACAACTCAACCTGCATGAGCCTTCCCATCAGAGGAGAAGTACCCCGGTGACCAATTTATGCCATAGAATTATGCAATTCGATTACATAACCGAAGTCACCTGAAACAAAAAGAGGTTAGTTAATGCCCGATGGCTGGCTCATTTGTGGTGTGGAGAGCCTACCATCGTACCGGGTCCTATACCCGGTCAGAAGAGAAAGAAAGGAAACACCGAGTTTCTCTATTAACAATTCATTTTGTCTTTTTTATTTATCTTCATTTCCCTAACTTTAAAACTGTTATTTGAGTCATACTCTGTGAGTGCAGCTCACAGTATAGATATATACTCATTAAAGAAATGACTAAAGCTAATATCAACAACAAGAATATACAAAAGAAACTAAAAGAGTACTTACCCACATGGTCCGTCGAGTGCTCGAAGACGATGCAGGTATCCTATTAACTTAGACTTCATAAAAGTTAGTTTATCCAAATTGCTGTTGTGTTACACAGAGTGACAATCATGCAGATCAATTGAATTTCACGTTAGGGTGGTGTCACAGACACGATGTATTAATTCCAAAAGATTATACAAATCCGCACCGCTAGATGGATTTTGTAATCTTTTGCAACATGAAACTATCCCGGGACAGCAATTTACGATATAGGGCTCGGTAACGCTGTACACATAGTTAGTTGTAAGGCGATACGAGGACCAAAAGTTTTTTTCCCGAATTTTCCCAGCTATGTATTCCGCCGGCAGCTCAGTCCGATTTTCTGATATTCAGCCTTAGCGCTACCACAGAATAAATTTGAGATAATTCACTTTTGAGAATTTTCAGCAAATCGCACTCCTAAACATTGTAAGCTACTACGTATTGCAGTTAGAAGTTAAATCAAAAATAATTGTAGTAACTTCCGAGCGCATCAACCACTTTTGTTTTGTTGTCACACTCATCGACGATTTTCTCCTTGGACAGTGAACGATACACACAACATTTCGAGTTAGGGTCTGTCAGGAAGGTTGAATTTAGGGAGCTTCAATAACAAGTATGCAAATTTTCGATGCAACTGATTGGAAAAATCACAAGAATCTTCTATATTTCGTCGGTGATGATTTAACTTCGTTATCAAAGCAGAATATTCAAATTTCACGGTACGTTCATATTGAGCATTCAGCGCACAAATAGCTTATGTAATCCGAAACTACATTAATCAACCGTAACTTTACAACTTGCACCCAACTCAGTAAGATACAAATTTTCCTATGGATGCTGGTTGGCGGAAAGAGCGCTTTGGCGCATGTTCAAACGTTTCTTCTGCGAACATTCAGTAAATCCGCTCACTTGTCGTTCTGAGCACAGATACTGTTTGCCGCTTTGGCAACAGCAATTCGACTCGAGCATAAAGAAAAATGAAAGGAAGTACATCTTCGTGCCGAGCACTCACTATGGGCAGAGCATATCTACTAAATAGCAGCTGCAATTAGAACAAATTTTATTTCTTACGGTACTTATGGAGTAGAGAGAATTGGACTAAAAGTGTGTATGTATGGTAAACAAAAACTTGAATTTGCTTGCAATTTTACTAACACATGGTAAACTTTAATCCATTTTCACACGTTTATTTGCCTCTCTTTTCATTTTGACAGCTCCTCGATTGCAGGTGCTAGTTAGTATATATGCTCTGCTATGGGGTTGTCGCGAAAACAGTTTTGCAGGTCCTTCGCCGTTTTTCTCCCCCGCAACACACGCACTTTTCTGATTCGTTTTTGGTTTAGCGAGGAGCTGAGCCAATTTACGGTCAATTTCCGCTTGTTTTTGCAGACTTGCTTGTCGCTGCCGTCGCTTCCACCGCCGACGACACCACGCACCGCACTTTTTCAATCAATTCCCGTTGTCGGTGACGAAAATCGCTTGTTAAATTCCGCCTAGCAATCAATTCCGCGTCGTGCGACACTTGAATTATATCTGCATGTACACAATGGCATATTTGCCGCCTCCACAAATTCCACAACAATATGCACTTCTCGCGACTGTTAGAGCTTCACCGACAACCGCCCGAGATCTTGCTCCAAACTCCTTCACGCCCTTCACAAGACCCCCCTTCTGTTCGATCGAACATTTTCATTCTCTGCTCGATACAAACTCACCCAAATGTATAGAGGCAGGTTGTTGAGCTGACGACGACGATGCCGACGAGCATGATTGCTGTGTAGGATGCAATAGCATACCATGACTCTGTAGATCTGGATGCTTTTGATGTTGTTGTAGCTGTTGTTGATGTTGAATTGGATCGAACATTTTCATTATGTGATCGATACAAACTGCACGCAAATGTTTAGAGGCAGGTTGTTGAACTTAAATAATTTGTGCGACGTGCCTGAATGTAAATGTATATTTTGTATGTCTAGGATTACGATGACCTGGGTGAGAGAATATGTGTTTTACATACTTCCAAGTCATAGTAGGATTTTCTAGATGGAAATGGTTTGCTGGTTGTGTAGTGAATTAGTAGATTTGCTCTATATTATGCATGAATTTTCTTTAACCCTTTGCCTGCGCTGAATTCGAATCGAGAATTTTTATTTATATTGAATATATAAAATATTAAATATATAAATTTGACATATAAATAAAATTTAAATTTTATATAAAACTATTAAATAATTTAAATATAAAATAATAAATTTAAAAATCTGCTCTATTACTACAAATGCGTCATCTACTTTTGCTTTTTTTTTATCCGGCCAAAAGTTCCAGGTCTTTTGCGGGATAGCTTGAACCTTCCCGGTGAAGAAGCTGAGACTGAGGTTGTTCGTCGATGGTTGGCTGGTTCAATTTCCCCATTTTCTGCTTCTCTTTCTGTTAATGTCTGAAATAAAAACGAAAAAATAATGACTTATTTCTTTTTTTCAGGTTCCTCTGAGTGAAAGCGAGTGGAAGAAAATCACACATGGGTTTGAAACATCATGGAATTTCCCAAACTGTGTAGGAGCGATCGATGGGAAGCATATTGTGATACAATGTCCATCACATTCAGGTTCACAATACTTCAACTACAAAGGATCATTCAGTCTTGTTTTATTGGCCTTAGTAGACCAGAATTATAATTTCATTTTTATCGACATTGGGAAATATGGCAGCTGTTCAGATGTTGGAGTTTTTGGAAATTCATCCCTACAGACTACCATTGAGAACGACCTATTAAACATTCCCGATGAATCTGTCATATTAGGCGACGAGGCATTCCCGCTTAAACCATACTTAATGAAGCCGTATCCTCGACGAAACCAATTAAGTGTGGAGCAAAAAGTATTCAACTATAGACACTCTAGAGCAAAGCGAATAGTGGAAAATGGCTTTGGGATGCTGTCTTCTCGTTTTCGAGTATTCCGAACACCAATATTACTTGCTCCTCAAACAGCTGTCAAGTTAGTCAAAGCGGGATACACCTTGCATAACTGGATAAGAAGAACGAGGAAGGACAGTACGATAACTGTTGATATCGAAGACCATGAAACTGGGCGAATAATTCCTGGTTTTCGGCGAAATTATCCCCGACCAGGAGGTCTGACTGATTTGAGAAGAACTTTGCAGCGAAACTATTTGCCAGAGGCAAGGCAAAAAAGAGATGACTTAGCCAATTACTTCACGGAAGAAGGAGCAATCGATTGGCAGTTTAGGATGCTAGAATAATCCATGTTTACCTAGAAGGAGCTTGATATTTTTTATGTTGAAAATTATAAATGAATAAAAGTTGAGTAAAATGAAATCTGGGAAAGAATAAATAAATATAAACAAAACTTACCAAATTGGATTCACTTTCATTTTCCTCCGTGTTTTGCTTGAGGAAGCGATCCGCAATTTCAAACCATGCTAGCTTGGGATGATACATTTCGCTGGTAGCTGATCCGGTTACTTTTGATTTTTTGGCTTTTGAAGCTTTCTGATTGTAGTTGCATCTTATATTCCTAATTTTTTGGCGAAGCAGCTTGATAGTTGGCAGTCCAGACAATGGCAGCAGCATCTGCTCTGCATGGTCCCGTTTCGAACGGTTTTTAAATTCTAGGCATCGTTTTGGCCACAGGCATGGAAATTTCTCATACTCTTCGAGAAAACTGATTGTATCGAAACTAGACATAGTGAATGCACCACAACTTTTGAAATTTATTATTAACACCACCGCGAACAAATATTTTATAAAAACAAAGCCAATTCAATCAGAGTGGCTTCGAGAGTAGCACTTTCACTCTCAGAAACCTGTTTCCTCGCGAGAGTTGATGTGATAGTGCTTATGACTATCGTGGGAGCACTATCAACTATCTAGCAGAGCTAGATAGTGTGATAGCGCTGTCGTGATAGTGTGATAGTAACTATCAAGCTATTTTCACGATGATAGTATCCGTGAGAGTTGCTATCATGACAGCTACTATCATACCAACTATCGTCGTGTAAATGGGGCTTTAAACCCACAAAAATCAACGTAAAACTTGACAAGAATGCCTCAAAACATAAAAATTGACGGAGTTTGTCAAGCCAAAGATCGAAAAAAAGGAAACGGGCAGAGTTGAAGCTTTTATATGCTTTAATACCTGAGCACTGTTCTATAAACATAGTCGATCATCTTAGCGAGGTTATAAGTGACCTGGACTCTTGTTCTGAGACATTATCAAAAATCAAACTCCACCGCACAAAATGCACCGGTAAATATTGCACACTTACGTCACCATATCTATCTAGTAAACAAATTTCTAGACTTATAATTTTGATATGTTACATAAATGATATTTTACATAAATACTGATTTTTTTCATGTCTCATTTTCAACGTACTTTCACTATGCTTACTTGAAGATTCGCTAGAAGACATTGGCAGCTCGGTGTATTCATTGATTATTGATGAAAGCACTATGGTTGACGTGCAAATAGTTATGTGTATCATGCTTCGATATTTTAGCAAAAAATATAAGAAAGTCTGCACGAAATTTTACCGTTTCCTAGAACTAGAATCGGGAACTGCTGAACTAATGACAAATAGTATTATTACACAGTTGGGGAGATATAATTTAAAATTGAAAAATATGATTGGGATTGGGATTGATGGAGCCAATGCTATTGCCGGTGCTGTGAATTCAGTATCATCTCGTCTGACCAAGGAAATGCCTCATTTGATTACAATCAAATGTTTATGTCATTCCTTACATTTTTGTGCGGAGAAAGCGTCCGGTATTTTGCTGGAATATTTAGATACTTTAGTCAAAGACAGTCATAATTGGATTTCAAAAAGTATGATGAGAAACATCATTTGTTCAAAATTATGAATGAAAATAACCCCAAAAAATTGCAAAATTATCAGGTACTAGATGGTTGGCACGGCTATATGCAATGGATACACTTTTGGACCAATAGGATACCCTAAAGTTTAATTTCGAAGAAGCGAAGTTATCCGGATGGAAAGATCCAGGTTTTAAGGCAGATACGCTTTATCAAATGTATCGAGACGTTGGCAACAAATTGTATTTATACTTTTTGCATTTTTCTTTGAAAGATGTCATCAATACAAACGAATCTTTCCAGTACGATTCGGCGGAGCCTCTAAAACTTTTAAAAGACTTGAATGATACCTTCTACCAGTTCTAAAAAAAATTGTAATTCCACAGCAACTTGAAAAGCTAATGAAAATGACTTGTGTCTTTTCAATTTCGTCACTATTGAATGCTTGTAGATTGCATCAACTTCGGGTACGACTTTCATAATGCTTCTTCTAATTTGCATTTGTCGGCTCAACTGTTTGACATCAAAAGTCGATGTGGGAATTTCCTTATTGAATTCCTTCCAAAGGAGATATTACTCACATTGCTGCAGCATTCGAAAAAATTGTAGTTAGCAATGTTTTTGATGAAGCTGTAAAAGAGTGAAATCTGCTTCATCGGTTGGACATCGGAAATGTCAAAATTTCATCAGATGAATACTGGGGAAAGTCATGGAATATACTGATGCTAATGAAGAGGATAGATTCCAACACATCTCTAAACTTGCAACTTCAATGTTGTCACAACCTTTTTCGAATACTTCAGTGCAGAGAGCATTTTCAATCATTGGTCTGATAAAAAACAAATTACGCAATAAAATTGCTATTACAACAGCTGATGCGGTTATGAGAGTTAAGTCTTTCACTGAAAGCTGCGTGCATTTCGAACATTCGGAAAAAATGATCAAATACTTCACGAGCGAGAAAGTTTACAAGTGTGGTTTTGTTGACGAGGTTTTGGATGCGTTCCGAGAAGTTGAGTGTATGAAAAATATTTAGTTCCTCGCGGTGCATCTTAGTTGAATATTACTTGATATTTTATGATATCGACAGTATTGACACTGTGATCTCACTTTTATATTACATTTTACATGTAATAAATATTAACATTTGTTAAAAATTAAATTTTGTGCAAAAATTATTGACCTCTACATTTTTATTACATGTTCCGTCTACAAAAAACATTCAGGGGAAAAACCTGAATTTAGGGGGGAAATAAAGCTTCATATAGAGGAAAGGAATGTTGGCCACTGATTTTTGATGCGTTGAAGTGAATTGGTTCGAGTTGGTTACCCGTGGCCGCAAGGGAAAGATTTGTTTTTTGAAGGAATTATAAGGGTTCCGTGAGAAAAGATCGTTTGCGGACAGAATAATCACGCCAGAAAATTGTTAACGGGCCGCTCGAAGAATTGACTTTTGGTGCATCGCGGGCACTTTACATTGCGTTTTTTCTTTTTTTGGTGAGGAAGGTAGCGATTGCGGTTTGGTGTCTACGAGTGCCAAACAAATTAAGGGTATTAATCAATTATTTTGTTTATTTGATATCCGCAGGTCACTTCTCTTTTTTCTTCAAAAGTTGTTGGGCCTTGCTTTGTTGTGTGAGCAGACGCGTTATGACTCCTTTGAGCAATCTCAGCTGACTGTCGATTGGACTCCGGAGTGAAATCATGGAGCAATGTTTCATCGATTGTCACAAATCGATGCGAAAATTCAGGTTTATTGCGCTTAAACACTGCTCAGAATCATTAACACGTTGTTGCTTTTGATCGATTGAGAACTTGCGCGGCACCCATTTTGCATACAGCTTTCTCATGTACAAATATTCGTGAATGATATGATGTACACGTTCAGATGATATTTTCACAATGTCTGCTATCTCGATCAACTTCACTTTACGGTCATTCAAAATTATTTTGTGAACTTTTTTGATGTTTTCGTCGGTGACAGCCTCTTTTGGGCGGCCACTGCGTTCGCCGTCTTCGGTACACATTTCACCACGTTTAAACTTAGCGTACCAATCAATGATGGTTGATTTTCCTGATGCAGACCCCGGAAACTCTTCGTCAAGCCAAGATTATGCTTCAACTGTATTTTTTCCCTTCAAAACACACAAAAACTGGAAATAAACACGAATAATATAGACATTGTCATTCAGCCACCAATAGCTGGATTGCGCCATCTCAATTCAATCAGCTTCAACGAATCTAGCAAATGAGTATCTTCATTAGAGTTGTAGGTCTCGTGAGCTCAAATTCGGAGGATATTTTATCTTCTTATCGGTGGCCCTCTATATATGTGATATATGACTGGGACGCCGTCAGAATCAAAAACATATCGATTCATGTCCAAATACACGAATGCTTCTGGAGGAATGAAGCCAGTAGCGAGGCAAGTCGCAATATACCCGTCGGTAGGGTGGAACGGCTGTGAAATCCAAGGGTTTTCACTCACAGTCACAGATCTTGCGATATGATTCCGAAGAAGTTTCAATATGAAGATATCGACCCTCGTCACTTCAGCAGTTTAATAAATTCTTTTATTCGATATATAATGTTTCCAATCCGTCTCAGGCTTTCTGTACAAACCAGTACATCCACGAAGACATTTCCTTTCGAAAACTCTTAATTTTTCCATAGTACTCGCACTCTGGTTGTACCAAATCTAACATCCATATGTCTGGTCTAACCAGGATCTTGTAACAGATAATTTTGACCTATTGATAAATGTATTTGGAGTGAAAGAGTCTTCGTAGGGCTATGACTACTTTTTGTGCCTTACTGAGCATGATTTTCACATGTTCAGTATAGTACAGATACTGATCGAGATGAACACCGAGGTATCGAACACAGGATTTATGTGGAACTGGTTCTGAACTACCCTCGCCAGCAATGATGTGGAAATCTTTCCAATTACTTTTCAGGTCTTGACTGACCCCTGCGGCGTTGTCCGAAACAAGATTGTTTCACACTTCTGCGCACTGATTTTCATTCGGAAATTGTCAGTGTACAGCTGCACATCATTGAACATTTTTTGGAGATTGCTCTGAACTATTGTAGCTTTTCAGTCTGCCGTATAGATGCTACTAATGATCGCGTTGGCGAGACGTTAAAATCAAAGCCGTTCAATAGCTTGCGAATGAAGATTGAGAAGAGCAGAGGCGCAGTAACTGTTATCTGCTGTAGACCATTCAAGACCTTGAATTCGCGCATTGTTGTCAGATTTCCATCAGTTACAACAAACGGTTTTCCATATAACATATTGCATATTATGGCAACAAGGTGTTTGGGGAGCCTGTCCTGAAGTAGTTTAAAAATTAGTCCATCTAACCACACCGTATCGAAGGCTTTCTGCATATCAACGAGACATGCTCCAACGCATTCTCTATCATTTAGTTTCCAACAGATGTCTGAGGTTACTTTCGTTATTGCATGTGTGGTCGAATGCCTGGCACGAAAACCAAATAGGCAATTCGGCATCAACTCAATGCTCTGTTGAGTATCGCTTCAAACACCTTGCTGATGTTAGACAGCAAGCTGATTGTGCGATAGCTTTTAGGGCATGAAGGTTCTTTTCCTTTCTTCAAAATCGGAAATACCTTAGCCTTTTTCCACTCATTTGGGAAATATGAATTGCTCAACATGTTGTTGAACAATATGCAATAATTCCTAATAGCAACCTCCGGCAAATGTCGGAGAACTACATTTGGAATACCATCAGTACCACATGATTTCTTGTTGTTGCTCCTGCAAAATATGCAACACAAGTTTTCACGGCTGACGAAATAATCAATAAGATTCAAGCTCGGTATGAGGTCAGATGTTAATGTTTCATTGAAATGAAGAATTTATTGGCCGTTCAGGCATGATTTGAAGTCGGAAACTTTTGCTTTAACGACCTCTGAAAATATTTCATTCGCTCTCTCAGGGTTTGAAAGATGAACCAATTCAAAATGTGTTCCAATCAGAGCAAGTTTATCCAATCCTTCACACATAATCCTGTTTCCATTTCTATCCGGAGTCGTACTATCAGTTTCGAGCGAGAAGATTGATCTCATCACTAGTGACTTCAAGATTCGATACCTCCACTCGAGACTTCTTACGGAATATGCTATTCGCTTTCACGAAAACGCCATCTAGGTTCTGTGGGCTAATACCCCTCAATTTTTCCGCTCATTGATTGCTGGCCTCACTCCTGAAGTATGAACGGATTAAGTTCCGGACATTCTTCAGAACAAACAAAGCCATCGAGGGATGGTTGTAGGGCAAAAATCGTCGATAAATATTGTTGACGCGTGTGAGAAGAAGACTTTTCAATCTTTTCAACCTTGCGATGGTTGTTGTTTCATTTCCTTCCATATTGTTTCGATGTTAAATCTTGGGAACTACTTTCTCAATCGTTTCCAACGTCAGCTTCTCTAACTTCGACAAATATTTCATCGTTCGTTAGATTCCTGTCATTAGGAATCATTGAGCAAGAATTGCCATCATAAGAAGGAGGACATTGCTCCTGGTACTCCTGATTAAACTTCTTTTGAAACTTTCCCCAGTCTGTTTCTTTGAAATTCAATCGATGATTTTCATGTCAAACTGAAATGAGGAAGAAATCATCATCATCATGATCATTGATTTCCATTACGATTGCGTTATGATCGCTATCATAAGGAAGCACCTGCAGTTTCCGTTGAGGACTATCAAAGCTGAATTCAAGTCTTGCGTCAGCAATGCAGAGGTTCAAATATGAATTTTTCCTAGGGTATGTTGGGGACTCCGACCCATATAGATTGCACCTGTATTCAATTTGGTTCTCTGTTATCCACGATTTCAGGAATACACCTCTTGGATTATTGGTGGCGTACAGCCATGATGTATGCTTGGCATTCAGGTCACCAGCAAGAATATAATAACTATGCAGCCTGTATTTCAAACAAGGAAGTTCCTCCTTGAGCTTGAGAACATTTTGACCAGTTGCATAGGCAGATAACGAAGAGGTTATCCCCACCTGGCAGTGAAATTTTGATAACGTTCACTTCAAGAGATTCAAAGCTTTTGAGTTCGACTTTTTCAATATTTTGGAAACAATAGGGTCGTTGAACCAATATCCCGGTGCCACCTCCACCATCACCTATTACCCTATCGTTTCTTACGAATTCAAAATCCTTGAATATCATGGAGTGCCACAAATTGAGGTGGGTTTCAATGAGGAGCATGATGTCAGGGTTTTGCTTAACAATAAATTCAAGGAGATAATCACGCCGATGTATAGTAACTATGGAGTTGACGTTGATCGAGATGAGAGGAATCCTATCCATGGGAATGTGACTGGATGACAAACTATTTTGAAGCATGTTGGCCTAAACGTTGAAAACGAAATTGATTTTTTGGTCTTGTTTATTTATTCTATCTGAAAGAGATTCAAGCTGTTGGTGGATTTTGAGAAGCAGCTCATTTTTGCCACTAACATTATTTATTTTATTTACATTGTTGTCTGCTGGTCCTCTAGCAGCAAGTGCAAATGATGCCCCGGGTTTGACGAAGTTGAGAGGTAACAAGTTGTGATGTACTTGGGTTTGTTTTGGAGAAAATTTAACTCTTGTATCTTGATACCGAGGGCATCCTCGATATGATGCTGCATGACACAATATAATTTTTCTTTTGGCTCCATCTGAGCCAATTTGCACATTCACCGGGGCCGTAAATATCTTTGCATTTACCACAGCGATAGTGCATGGCACAATTGGCAGCCAAATGACCGAATCTTTGGCACCTGTAACACTGGTTGACCTCAGTTTTTGGAGGCGTTTCCGCCTCACAACTCTAAAGTTTAAGTACCTAACCTGTTGGAGGGCTTTCGGACTGCTATCATTAAAAATTTGGACCAAATAAAATTGTAATATTTTACCTTGAACAGTTGATCTCCTTGTAGCAAAATTTTTCACATTGATGAAGTTAACAACCGTATCTCCTCCACGCTGCCCAAAAACGTTAATTGGAGGAACTTTCTCATTTACCTTATTATTTTTAATAGGAGAACCAGCAGACACACCGGTTGGCTTTCTTCGCCTTCTCCTTTTGTTTTGATTTTAAATATTCAATGAAATTATTACTACTATCAATATTACCTATGCTATCGTAGCACTCCATCTCGATGTCCATTTCGTCATTCATCGCAGACAGCACTGCATAGTAATTGGCGCTGTCGTTCACTCCTTCTGCGCTTAGGATATTTTGAGCATCATGGATTGATGTCTTGCTCGTATCTTCCGATTTTGCTTTATATATTTGATTCTTCTGGGTTGGTACTGTTTTTTCGTTGGTCTTGCTTGTTGCCGCTTCCTTTTTTTCATTCTTCTTATTTGTTATCGGCTCTTCTTTGCCGGACAAATTCTGTGGCTTCATTACTTTTGTTTTGTTCGCATTTGATAATGTTCGGACCATATCCTCCAAACTTTGTATACGGAGTTTCAACTCATCGTTTTGTTTAGTAACCTTTGCGTTTTCCCTGGTTACTCTGTCGTACTCTTCACTTGAAAGCGTAAAACGCTTGCCATGCTCACAGCTGTCTTGTTCGTTTTTCCGCTTTATGATTTTATCATTCGTTGTTTTAGAAATGCCTGGCCCTAGGTCCTCCAGCGGTGGGAAGCCATCGGACTCCTTCATCCCCCCGGTGAAAAAAAAAGTTTCTTCTTTTTTGAAACTTTCTCGCAGGTAAAATCCAGATACTCGATAAATTGATCGAATAGTTCCTACACGCAACGAGTGCTAGACGTAGAATCCCCTCTTACCATCTCTAAGCGAAAGTCTGAATGGGGCTGTAGTTCTAAAGCAAAAAAAAAAAAATAGTGTACATTGTTTTAATTCAGTTTTTTTATTTGAACTTAGAGTACCATATTGGGCATCAAGTTTTTGGGTCCTTCGATGTTTTAAAACTTGCTGAATGTTTTTTTAAAGTTTGTAACGATTGAATTTATAAAGCGTATATGGATATGAGGCGGCGGCTAGAATTCGCTTATATGGTTTAGCTGCTAAGCAATACCATTATTTGATTTTTTTTTTACTTTTTAAAAACCCAAAATTAATGCATTGCTACCTCTTAGTCTAATGATATTGCATTTAGGTGAGAAGTTATATTTACGAATTTTACAACATGCATTGCAACTCTTATTTGAACAGTCACTCTACGAAAATATTTGATACAGTAATATGTTTATATGATGGTAATACTGAATTTGAAAATTGACTATGCTTCACAAAAATTATTTTCACTCTTGTTAATTAGTTTCAGTGCCAATAATATCAAATACATTTGGAATAACTTCCTTGATATGTTCGATATAAGCAGGATTACAAAAATGTTTCTTTTGCGTTTCGTGGTCAGTCAATATATTTTCTAGTTCCTTTTCTTCGAGCGTTGATCGATCTACGTGAACAAAGACTCCAAGACTAGCGGTTAACATTAAATCTGTAAAAGAACACATAGTAACAGAAATATTTTTCACATTAGAAAAAAGCTTCCTACCTGCATACGCAAAGTTTTTGAGTTCATTTTGCAAATCTTCGTAGGTTGGTCTTTTACCCTTATATCCTGTCTTAATCAAGACATCACTGAAAATATTGAAGTAATGTCTAAAAGCATTTTCGCGTTGACTGTAAGGAATCGCAGTAGCCATATAAATTAAGTCGTAGGCAGGTGATCCCATGTGAGGAAGTTGGAAGTCGATCTTTAGAGAAATCGTGCAATAATTTAATTAATAATATGCGATAATTTAACTAATAGTAAGTGATCGTACCAGCACAACTTCAGCAAGTGCTCCAAATTCATTGTCTTTAAACATCATGTTGAGTAGATGGTAGTCTCCATGGTTGAGAACCTTAAAGAATGTAGATCGCGAAACTGCCTCCAAGCATTTATCCATGAGCCAATCAAAATCTAACTTATATAATTTTTCTGCGTAGACTTCATATCCAGGAGCTGTTTGCAAAGCATATGCGAGATGTTTAGGAGCATTGCGGTAGAAATCCATAGTCCGAGTTACTGGTATATTAAATATGGTGGCTTTGTAGTTGAGATCTTCACGACCCTATTGAATTACAATTAAGCTAGCTCAAAAATTCAAAAAGGACTTTGATAAGGTTGTTTGTGTCGACAATATTTAAACTTTCTTTTGAATCGTGCAAGGTTGCCTAGGTTTAATTCTTTATCTAACAATTTTTCATCAAAACTTGCCGGAAATTGAAACTTTCTATTTAAAAATACGTTTTTGTGTAAGCTAAAGTTTTCTCCGCTTACATAGCAGCTCCCGTGTTCAAGACATATTAATGGTAACAATTTTTTTTCTGGTGGTTCTTCCGTGATTATAGTAACAGGCTTTTTCTAAGAAGAGGTTGCGGAAAGCATAGTCACTGGGTTTTACCCAACGGGGGTTGTGGCAATAACAGTCAATCCTGCAGCTGTAAACTCGAAGAAAAAGTCATTTGACAGCTGTTGGAAAAATTATTGGCGGGAGCTAACCACCATCGTGGCCGCCGAAATTTTCGGTAATTTTTATAGAAAGACGTTGAATTTTCTACTATTGTTATTTTTAAGCTTTTGAGGAAAGAAGGTGTTAACCGTATAAGTGCATTGTTTTTTTAGATTTGAAGCGAACAAATTTTTAACCGTACAAGTGTGTACACTTTGTGAAGAACGTGCTGGTTTTTTTGGTGCAGCTTCAGAACCACCATTGAGAAATAACAGCTTGAAACGGTGATTAGGTATAGCAGAAAAATGAAAATAAAGTCTTAGCGACGTCGAGTGATAAAAGTGTCAACAATCAACCACTATACTATCTTTGAGGTTGCTTGGCTGTAGTGGGTACCGATTGAAAGTCGGGGAACAATAGAACGGTCAAGCATAATAATGATCACATCACCTTCTAGAGTACCTTTATCACAACTTCAAGATTCAATTTTGAATTGTGCGTTGATGATTACTACTACTATTTGGCAATTGGGAAATTTTGATAGCTCATGATTAAATTAAATAACCAATAATATATATAAAATTCACCCCATAAAATATTCTTTTAACATTGATTTTTAACAACAGTTTAAACTTTGCTGTTGCACTAGAGGATCAATCAGCCAGAGCTAAAATTAGCCGTGTGGTTATCATGTGATTTTGAATCAGTACCTATAAATCAGCCTAAAAAATCACTAGAAACCAGCATCGTCACTTAAGCCATCGAACCTCTGTGCTAGATGCGGGCGCGCTGACCGTTAACCAAGCTAATAACTACATGTAATTTGGGCAAGATTTAAATTAATTTTATCATTTATCTGCATGTTATTTAGACGTCAGATAAAGCTCCATGTGTTAATCTGCAATAACCAACATAATATCTTCAACCTACCTCTGCTAGCATTTTAAATGTGATAGCATGATATTGCGCTAGTTTCGAGTATACCAATCGCGTTTCATGATCACCGATTACGAACTTCTTTATGTTGGAGTACCCAAGTTTCTTTAAGTCTTCGAAAATTAAGACCTTATGTGGTTTCAGTGAATGATAAACCAACCTATAATAAGTCAGAGTAAGTTTCTTAGGTGACTAATTTTCAATAACTTACTCAGGTGCAAACAATTCATGATATCCACACTTTTTTAGAATTTCTTTGCACTCATCAACGACCTTTGTATAGACTAAAATTTCTTTCTCGAATAAGTCTAATGTGCCCAGCACATCCTTTTTGAATCCTTCTTCAACTGGAAAGGTTTTGATGATCAAAGATATTTCCTGATTTGATTCATCATCGCATGAAAAGTGAACATGGACACGAAACATAATACTGGCAAAATGCTCTCCACGACCAGTGCCTGGTGTTATTTCGAAACTGTTGATCTGAAGTGAGATGAATTGGTAAAGGAAGATTTTAAAAATACTTTTATTATGTTCCCATTAATTTTTGATTCTTGTTCTTCACTTTTTGAACTTATATTGTAATGAACCTCCACTTGCTTCAGCATTTATATTCTTACTTGTCAATACAATTTCGCAAATTAATGTCCTGTGGTTACAAACAAATCAAAATAATTAACTAATTACTGTCACCAATATCCGCGTTAACATTAACTACATCACCTAAAACAAAGGCAACAAACACATCGCAATAAATCAAAACAATCGCATAATCTAAAAAAAATTATCGTGAATCACCATATCAACAATCATTGCAAAACGTCTTGAGCCAAGTCGAATAATCAAGGCAACCACAATGCACATGACGACATCATCATCAACAAGAAACACTAATTAGTCAATCTCAATCAAGATTATACTAGAACTAGGTCGTAAATTCGAGTTATATAAGATTAACTACTCGGATATAAGCTGATGATGAATGAAGTAGAGATTGATTCACACTTTGTACATGAAAGAATCGAACGTAAATATTCATTGAATTAAGAGACAGTTTTTGTTCTCATGGAAAATCTAAATTCAAACAAAAATCTAGTCTGCGTATTACGTACGTACTATATATTATTAACAACTTTACCAACCACGAGAGTGGCAACATATGTGAGAATTATTTACGTATTTTATAACAACCGCACACATTTGCATTGATTTATGTGAAGAAGACATTACGAGTATCTAAAGAATAATTGTATTATCTCAACTGATTGCATTAAAAATAATTTTTCTTAGATTGCAAGTCGCTTTGGGGTCCACTGAAATAATATATGAGCTAAAAATCGCTTTGCACGAGCAATTACACTTTTTAAATTTTAGCTCGCAAATACATGTTTTTACGCGTAAAAATATGATAGCTAGATAAACACATTGCTTTAGTTTGTTTACAAATTGAGTATGTGCAACGCCTGCTTACTGAGGTGGCATTGGTATGTGGGAATCTAACACCGGCCCAAATTTTGGGGTTTGGTCTAAAATAGTTCAAAATTTGATCTAATTTTACCTTCACATTTGATCCATGCTTACTACTCTCAATAACTTCCTTAAGGAATTCAGCATCTATCCACTTAGGAGCTTCCAATTCATCTCTATTATATTCCATCTTATTTCAGTCACTTATTAATTTACAACCCCGAAAAAATCACTTATCACTCTTGATCGAAGCGCACACGAAAACTGGTGTTCCAAATATACATACATATTAGTCAATTTAGCGCTTAGGGGAAGAATTCAAGATAGCATTCATGTACGATTTTCAAGCAAATAATTAGAAGATAAATAATCAATTGAATGACCGCCGAAATTAAGGGGCTTGTGCTATTCTCATGGAGATAAAACAAAAAATATTTATTTTTTTCATTGAATTTTGCGTGATGTATGGCAACAGAAAATTTAAGCATTGTTTTTTGCTCTAGGGGATATATATGACTGTAAAATTTCGTCATAAGAGTCAATCCCATATGCTCGTAGCCAAATAAATACAAGATAGCAGTGTTTAGATAAGCGCCACGCGATTTAGTTTACCAAAATTAGGAAATACCGAATAAATCGTTTATTTCTACAGTTGAAGGTCAGAAATCATATCAGCGTTTCCTCCGTTTTCCCACAGGTCTCCGCCCTTCAGTTCACTTAACGAATACCTTTTTGGGTATCCGTTCTTCGTCCAAACGATTCACATGGCCAGCAGCTTCTGCAGCCTTACAATCGTTGAGATCTTCGGCTCGTCAAAAACTTCATACAGCTCATGGTTGTATCCAATTCGCCATTGATCCCCGTCTAGCTTCGCTCCGATTATTCGCCTCAGGACCCGTCTTTCGAAGGGGTTTAGTAGCTAGAGAATGCCGGTTCTGGCCCACTTTTTTCATACAAACTTCAAATGTTGTCGAGGGTGTGTATATTAGGGTAGAATGGGTAGGTGCCTGAGATAAGAAGGTGTGAGTCTGCGATAGATGCGGGTTTCTTGGGTGGTTGCCGGGGAGGATGTGTGTTTTGGATGTCGGTATGTTCCGTTTCATTTCGTTCCTATTTAGAGTGGCATAAGTGGGTGCCTGGGATACTAAGGTGCTAGTCCGAGGTAGGTGTGGATGTCATGGATGGTTGTGGGGAGGATATGTGTCTAGGGTTTGTAGGTGTATGTATCAGATTAGTGTAGGTATAGGCGGATACTAGGGATGAGAAGGTATGGGTCTTAGGTAAATAAACATCGGAATCTTGATTAAGTAGGTAAGCGTTCCGGGTCTTAGTACCCTCTAGCGGTTAGTAGAAGTAGTCATATGTCTTTAGATGACGGGTGCGCTTTCTTAGCCTAAGTAGCCTCTAATGGTAAATGGTGAAACTAGGCATATTGATTATAGTCTACGATAGGCCCATATTTTCAATCAATAGATTAGAGCTCTAGATTTCTCAGTGGGCATTTATATTGGGTTAATATACAAGTTTGAAATTAATGGGAGCTAGCCTTTGACGCTTTTAGCGATAGATAATTATACTATTCATGGTTGTTATTTCTCTATAGCGGAAGGATTTCTCATACATTCGTTGCTTATAGTCTTTGCATGGTTTCGTTATTTATCTTTGGTGGAAGTGTTTCTCGGGTCTTAAACGCTCCTAGTGGTTGATAGTTTTTTACCCATGACTACTTTAATGTATATGTTAGGAGGTCCATATCTAGAGTTGATACCTTGAAGTATTAGGGTTGCTGATCAATTAGGGAAGCTCTGTAGATAGGAGGCGCTCTGGGCGGTTGTTCGCTGGTTGTAGGGCTTGAGATCCTTTAGCGTGTGTCACTTATTAAAGGCGTTTGGGGCGAGCGATTAACTTGATCACGTTAGGCGTGCTGGACTTTTTTATGATGCGAGTGGCTGCGTGGTGACGGCGGGCGTTTGTATAGACGGATGACTGCGATACTGATGGATGATGGACGTGCCCGTCAGCGCGTGTTCTAAGCCGTGGGAATTTACTTCATGGGCGCTTGGATAGGGAACGCGTTGCAGCGATTGGTGTCTTTGGCTGCGTGTGGAAATTGCCGATTCGCTTGATCATGCTAGCCGTGCCGGAAGTTTTTATGATGCGAGTAGTTGTGTGGGATGGAGGGCGCTGCTATAGATGGGTGGCCTTGCATTATGGATGGGCGATGGGTTTGCCTTTCGACGGGTGCTCTAAAGCATGAGAATTTAATCTGTGAGTGCTTGCTTAAGGTGCGCGTTGCTCCTCGTTTGATGTCTGTGGTTAAAAATGGACGGTATTGTAGATGTGATGCGCGTTGCTTGTTGGAGGAAATAATTTGAGGTGTATGTTTCCACCGAGCCGTAGAAATTTGTCTCACGAGCGTTTGGTTAAGTTTCCGCATTGCTCATCAAAGGGTGCCTGTCTTTAAGTATGGACGGCCTTGTCGGCGATTCGGAATGATTCACGTCGCTTTTTGGGAGAATCGTGATTGTGGTGTAGATTTGCTCGGCGGCGAGTTCTGTTAAGCATGGAAATTGACCTCGGGGGGATGCGTGGCATGTGCAAGTGATTTTGCTTGTTAAGAGTAGTGTTTCGTACGCATAGACTTCCCTGTCGGCGCGAGTTTTGGGGCATCGGAATCTACAGCGTGGAAGAGAAGGGGCATGGCGTACATTGCATTACAATATAGTTTTGCTTGATGGAGGCGGTTTTTCTTGTTGTGTTGACCGTGGGCAGCGGGTAACGTGATGCGCGGCATTGAGACGTGTTTTCATAAATGTCCATTCACAGATGCGCCTATTCTAGTTTGCTACATTGATCGTTTTCAGTTTCTTTTTGCTCGGATACGTCGTTTCTTTGTTTTGTGACTCAGTGCTATTGCATATTATTGCTTTTATCGGTTTCATGTTAATAGTACTTTAAGAATAGTCAACAATGTATTTAATTCGGTTAGACTACTATGTTGATTGCTCAAATCTATGGATGCAGTGAAAGAGATAATGCGTTCTTGATATTAAGTATAGTATTAAATTTTAGTTTCCTTGTGGCAGCATTTTGTTTGTCTTCATCATCATCGCTTATTTCTTAGAGCAGTTTCTATACTTCATTCTCTGATTTTACTACTATGTAGAAGTATGACACTATATTCATTCGTTTTTTTTTTTTACTTTACTATAGGATGCCCATTGGTTTTGTTCAAAAATTCTAATAATTTCTTCCATGACGAGATGGTGATAATTTTGTTCGTACATCATATGATTTGTCCCTTTTGATAAGTGCTTGAGTCTTTTTTTTTTTTAGGTCACTATGTTGAGATGTATGTTTTGGGTATCTATTCTAAATTTGAGATTATTTATGGATGTTGTATAGGAAAGATATTACGGTTTATGGCTTCTGGAATGCTACTTTTTTATGATGGATGTAGAAATCATCGTGGTGGTCCTCATGAGTAGGAATATAGACGCATTTTCATTGATTAATTTTGGGTACGTACTGAAAGGAAGAACCTAATATGGAAAGTGAATGCGCTAGGTCATTGACATTAGGGGTTTGTTGGTATTATGGTATTATTCTTTGCTTATGCCCATAATGCATGGAAAAATATTTTTTAGTCATGCTAGCATTATAGGCATGCACTAGATTGAATAAATTTTTATATTTACTCTGAATTAGGTGCTGTTATTATGGATCTGTATTATTTAGTTTAAGTAGTTTCATGAGTGTCAGTGTAATATAGAGTAAAACTGTTATTTTATGCTTGTCTCATATTCTACACAGTATGTATGATTTTTTGACATTTCCGAATTTCTCTAGGCATATTTTCATTTAGAACTTGTTGATGTTTTGAGTACGATAATTTTTAATTTGTTATCTTCTTAGGAAAATGATGCATGCTTGGATGATGCCGTTAAGTTGATACTTTTCGGATGCATATTATCGCTTTTAATACCTATATGATTGCATGAGAATTTACAAACCTCATACTTTGTGTGCTTGTATTAAGCGTAAAGCCACTTCTGCTATTTTCATATAAATTTTCAATATTTGTGCATTAAGTAAAATACGTATTTACTACATTTTAAATATACTGGATTTATCATCTCAGGGATTTTCGGGTATATTCAAGTATTATTTTCACATAAGTAAAATATGCTCTTATTGAGTTTTTTTCTTATCAGAATTTTTTTCTGCTGGATGCTTGGTTGATTTTTTATAGGTTTAAAGAAGATCTAATTAGTTTTCAACATAAAGGGTATGTTTTGGGTTGGCGCACTGCTACTATAGACCACTTAGGCTAATGTTTATGTAAGATAGTCCGGTATAGATAACGATGTGTGGTAGCATATGAGTTTATGGTAGGCGATTTTTAGATCGATCTCATCGTATCTTGTATAGACAAGTAGCATATGTTATAAAGTGTTCATGATAAGGCTGGTCACGAGTCATTGTAGGATGTTAAGATATGATCATTACTTTCAGGAGGTGTTTTTCTGCTGGTAATTTGATGAACAGATGTATACTTGAGTTGAATGAACTAATGAGGGTTTTTTTTTTGTCTCTCATTAGATATTTTTGAATGGTAGAATTGAGTGTTTGATATTTGAGAGTATCAGATATGCTAGGAATGTTTAGGTTTTTTTTTTGGTTTCTCGTTTGAGGTATTTGTTTACTTGAGCAGTGTTAGATTAGTTGTTAAAATAAAAAGATTGTGTTTCTTTCTAATAGAAATAATTTATTGAGTAATGCTATTTTTTGTTATATATATAAATAAATTTTCATACAATTTACAGGACATCTAATATATGGGTTGATATATTTATGAATTCTATAGCATATTGAAGGTTTATTCAGCTGCACTATTTCTGCTTTAGGACCATACAAATGTATAGTAAGTCCTCTCACGTCTTTTTTAATGTTTATTATACAATTTATACAGCAATTCAATATCCTCAGCATATAATTGTAGCTTATGTCCCCTTCACTCTAGTGCAAACTGTTGATGTTTCAATTCGAATTTCGTTTTGGTTGCATTTTATGAGAATAGTATGTTCCTTGATGAATTACTGGTGAGGATTTCCCGATACATTCTAATAGCGCTGGCCACCAGTTGGCTCTAATTTTGTTTGGACTATTTATACTACCCGATGCTATGAATTATTACTTTGTCGTATGTATGCGAGACTGCAGGAGTATGTACTGTTTTATTAGTTTAAAAATATTTCTTGTATCTTGATCGTATGAATGACAAATGCATGTATCAGTGCCTGATGTTGTATTAGAGTTGGACCATTCACATATTTGGTAGTGTATTCCATGTTTATTAGATACTTTCTCGCCCATATTACCATATTTAAGCATATAATTCTCGATTCGTATTCGGTGTTCAGGAAAAATATCACGGTACACTTCCATGAAATATAGGATAACATTGTAATAGATCTTATCGCGGTGAAAGTGTATTGATCTCTGCTTTCCTAGTTTTCTTGACGTCGTTTACGTTGGTTTGCTGAATTTTAAAAACCTCATAATAATCCGTAGAATTATATGTACTCTAGTGATAGAAAAAATGACGTGCTGCCTTTAAGTTAACATACATTCATGTCCTAGTTTGTACAGTGCAGCTAAGATGAGGGTCTGTTTCTCAATATTAAATTTCAGTATTTTATAGACTCAAGAGATTATACTTGATTTCAAAGCCTTTCACAATAGTTTGTAGTTTACCAAGTCTCAATTTCCAATTTCCTTATGAATAATTCCTTTAAGAGAAGTAAAACATAGTTTATAGGGTTTTTAGTATTTTATTTCATCACATGGAAAATTAGATCGTTACATAGTACTGGTATTTCATAAAAAAGCCTAGAGTAGTTTATATTTACAAATGATGTTTGAGTTGGAGTGAAGAAGTCGTTGATATCCAGTTTAAGTACGCTTTTTTCTCTGCATCTTGCACAATATTGGTCATAGTATTCCTTCACACAATCGGTAAGCAAATTGTTGTATTGCATGACAATGTTGAAAAAATCCATCAAGATGAAAAGCGTGAAGAGCTCGGGATGTTTAAGTATTAGTCTCTCTCCTCCAATAGGTATGTAGAAGAGTTCAAGAAGTCCAAGCTGATTTGCAGGGAACTCATCTACTCTATCCTTGAGATCAATGAGGTATTGGCGAAGTGAAGTCCATTGACTGTTATCTAACTCCAACTGATTTTGTCCACTGCATCGGAAGATTATTTTCGCTTGAAATGTCAGCGGGTCAAATCCAAGTATTACTTTGCTTTTGTGGAAGCCTTCATCAAGATAGTATGTATAGTTCAGCAAGAGGTTTTTCTCATAGATTCGCTGTTTCTCTCGATTCTTTTTTAGTTTCTTCTCTTTCTTGTTCACTTTTCTGGCTGAAGTAGCCTTATCAGTCTGGCTGGCCTTTTCATGCTTCTGACTGACTGACGAAGTTACTGGATCTGCTCCGTTCATTTTAAATGACTGCTTCTAGTAGTAAAAAACTAAAGATGTATATATGTTACACCAGCATATATATTCACTTCTCTGCATTTACGGATGGAGTGGGGGCAACTTCAATATGTGTTGATAATTCTATTGCATAAGTAAACATGTTTAGCCCTTGAATGCTGTAATGTTGCTTACTCTCATGATTTGAATTCAAAGATAAGAAAGTGCTATGGAGTTAAGATTTGAACCACCAAGCTAACAGGAGTAGGAGTCAGTAACAGGAAATGACACTTTGCTCCGTATTTCCTTTAGAATTTTTAGGAGTACTGCTGGGCTACAATAGATTGCTTCTAGGCTAATTAGCTGTCTTTTTATCTGTTAAACTATCTATTTAGCTGTCACTTTTGCTGATGAGCTGTCTGTCTTATGTGTAATGCTGTCTTTTAAGCCGATTCCCTGTCTGTTTAGCTGATATGCTTCCTCTTGAGCTGTCTATTTAGCTGTCACTTTTGCTGATGAGCTGTCTATTTAGCTGATGCCCTGTCTGTTTAGTTGTTATGCTGTCTGCTGAGCTAACCGTTTAGCTGATAAACCCGTCTATTTAGCTGGTAAGTGGTCTATGTAGCTTTCTTTTTAGCTGATGCCCTGTCTGCTTAGTTGATATGCTATCTCTTTAGCTGTCTGTATAGCTATCTTTAGTTAATAAGTTGAGCGTTTGACCTTACGTGCTATCTGTCATTCGGTAAATTCATTTGATTGTTGGTAATTATCTACCCATAAAAAAATTCTTACTTTCCATACAGTTGCAGTCAGCTTTTTTTACATTTACTTTAAATGTCATATGCTCATCACGATTTACGTTAGGCCTATTGGTTACCAAGACTGCATGTTGATCATCTTCCAAGTTATTCGTAGGCATACATGGATCAGGCGAGAATCTTCACGTCTATGTTGCTCTTCTGGTGAACAAATCTTGATTAGGAGCAAGCCATTGTTATTTCCTCGAGAGTTAATTGATCTTATTTCACACTGATGCATTCTTCATAAGAATGAGTCAAATCACCATTCTTTTTATCTGCGTCAGTTTTTCTCTTGACCTCTGTCTATCTAATCTATGGGATCCTCTTTCTACAGCAATTCGATTTCAGTTCTCTAGGTTTTCATGTCTTCATAGGATTTGCGACCTATGCGACCCTTATTGCCTACAATAATGTTCCATTGCATTGAAATTATGTTGCTACACTTATGAACTCATCCAATATGTCCAAAAATCATATGATCCCATGGATCAGCCATTTGAATCATTTTGTAAAGCACAAACTTGTTGAATAAATCTCTACTTCATGCAAACCATTGCTAGGGCCTTAACATGAATTATTTCAGCCTGTTGCTTAGTCGATGTATTAAGGGTTTATAGTGGAAGTTATTAAGTATATTGAATCATCTTGGCGTTCTCATGTATGTGGATTATCCGGGATATGCTATGACTGGAACGATTTTTTCCCTATCATTGAACAATTGAGTAAAATTTTGATACCTCCAACTGACTAAAAATCTGTCATTGATCCATTTTCAGAAGATGTTTGAATGGTTTGGAAGACTTGAGGCTGCATCATTACTCACAACCTGTGAAATGATTAAATATCATGGACAAATGTGTCTACATATGTACATTATAATAGCTATCAAATGTCGATGTATTAGTATCATATGATCGACTGGTCTCTTTATCATGCAAAGAGGGTTATCCACAATCACCAATCAGTTGAGCTGTCTGATACGATCATGAGTTGCCTGTTCAGCAGTTGAACTTTGGTCAACTTCACACCAATATGTTTTCTCTTCCGCACCTGCTAACCCAATTGCCTGACGAACTCAAGGTAGCATTCTCTTTCACACCTACAACTCGAGTTGATTGGTGAGCAGAAGGTGGTGAAGGGCCTTACAGGGCTTCTACCTAGCCTGCCCCATGGCATGCATGCATGATGATCCTCGCAGAGATGCAGAATAACCTTTTACCCAGCCTACCCCATTGCCATGCAGGCATGATGACCCATCATCATGCATTATGACGCGTCATAACGCATGATGACCGGTCATTGATGCCTGCGTGGCAATGAGGTAGGCTGGGTAAAAGGTTATTCTGCATCTCTGCGAGGATCATCATGCATGCATGCCATGGGGCAGGCTAGGTAGAAGCCCTGTAAGGCCCTTCACCACCTTCTGCTCACCAATCAACTCGAGTTGTAGGTGTGAAAGAGAATGCTACCTTGAGTTCGTCAGGCAATTGGGTTAGCAGGTGCGGAAGAGAAAACATATTGGTGTGAAGTTGACCAAAGTTCAACTGCTGAACAGGCAACTCATGATCGTATCAGACAGCTCAACTGATTGGTGATTGTGGATAACCCTCTTTGCATGATAAAGAGACCAGTCGATCATATGATACTAATACATCGACATTTGATAGCTATTATAATGTACATATGTAGACACATTTGTCCATGATATTTAATCATTTCACAGGTTGTGAGTAATGATGCAGCCTCAAGTCTTCCAAACCATTCAAACATCTTCTGAAAATGGATCAATGACAGATTTTTAGTCAGTTGGAGGTATCAAAATTTTACTCAATTGTTCAATGATAGGGAAAAAATCGTTCCAGTCATAGCATATCCCGGATAATCCACATACATGAGAACGCCAAGATGATTCAATATACTTAATAACTTCCACTATAAACCCTTAATACATCGACTAAGCAACAGGCTGAAATAATTCATGTTAAGGCCCTAGCAATGGTTTGCATGAAGTAGAGATTTATTCAACAAGTTTGTGCTTTACAAAATGATTCAAATGGCTGATCCATGGGATCATATGATTTTTGGACATATTGGATGAGTTCATAAGTGTAGCAACATAATTTCAATGCAATGGAACATTATTGTAGGCAATAAGGGTCGCATAGGTCGCAAATCCTATGAAGACATGAAAACCTAGAGAACTGAAATCGAATTGCTGTAGAAAGAGGATCCCATAGATTAGATAGACAGAGGTCAAGAGAAAAACTGACGCAGATAAAAAGAATGGTGATTTGACTCATTCTTATGAAGAATGCATCAGTGTGAAATAAGATCAATTAACTCTCGAGGAAATAACAATGGCTTGCTCCTAATCAAGATTTGTTCACCAGAAGAGCAACATAGACGTGAAGATTCTCGCCTGATCCATGTATGCCTACGAATAACTTGGAAGATGATCAACATGCAGTCTTGGTAACCAATAGGCCTAACGTAAATCGTGATGAGCATATGACATTTAAAGTAAATGTAAAAAAAGCTGACTGCAACTGTATGGAAAGTAAGAATTTTTTTATGGGTAGATAATTACCAACAATCAAATGAATTTACCGAATGACAGATAGCACGTAAGGTCAAACGCTCAACTTATTAACTAAAGATAGCTATACAGACAGCTAAAGAGATAGCATATCAACTAAGCAGACAGGGCATCAGCTAAAAAGAAAGCTACATAGACCACTTACCAGCTAAATAGACGGGTTTATCAGCTAAACGGTTAGCTCAGCAGACAGCATAACAACTAAACAGACAGGGCATCAGCTAAATAGACAGCTCATCAGCAAAAGTGACAGCTAAATAGACAGCTCAAGAGGAAGCATATCAGCTAAACAGACAGGGAATCGGCTTAAAAGACAGCATTACACATAAGACAGACAGCTCATCAGCAAAAGTGACAGCTAAATAGATAGTTTAACAGATAAAAAGACAGCTAATTAGCCTAGAAGCAATCTATTGTAGCCCAGCAGTACTCCTAAAAATTCTAAAGGAAATACGGAGCAAAGTGTCATTTCCTGTTACTGACTCCTACTCCTGTTAGCTTGGTGGTTCAAATCTTAACTCCATAGCACTTTCTTATCTTTGAATTCAAATCATGAGAGTAAGCAACATTACAGCATTCAAGGGCTAAACATGTTTACTTATGCAATAGAATTATCAACACATATTGAAGTTGCCCCCACTCCATCCGTAAATGCAGAGAAGTGAATATATATGCTGGTGTAACATATATACATCTTTAGTTTTTTACTACTAGAAGCAGTCATTTAAAATGAACGGAGCAGATCCAGTAACTTCGTCAGTCAGTCAGAAGCATGAAAAGGCCAGCCAGACTGATAAGGCTACTTCAGCCAGAAAAGTGAACAAGAAAGAGAAGAAACTAAAAAAGAATCGAGAGAAACAGCGAATCTATGAGAAAAACCTCTTGCTGAACTATACATACTATCTTGATGAAGGCTTCCACAAAAGCAAAGTAATACTTGGATTTGACCCGCTGACATTTCAAGCGAAAATAATCTTCCGATGCAGTGGACAAAATCAGTTGGAGTTAGATAACAGTCAATGGACTTCACTTCGCCAATACCTCATTGATCTCAAGGATAGAGTAGATGAGTTCCCTGCAAATCAGCTTGGACTTCTTGAACTCTTCTACATACCTATTGGAGGAGAGAGACTAATACTTAAACATCCCGAGCTCTTCACGCTTTTCATCTTGATGGATTTTTTCAACATTGTCATGCAATACAACAATTTGCTTACCGATTGTGTGAAGGAATACTATGACCAATATTGTGCAAGATGCAGAGAAAAAAGCGTACTTAAACTGGATATCAACGACTTCTTCACTCCAACTCAAACATCATTTGTAAATATAAACTACTCTAGGCTTTTTTATGAAATACCAGTACTATGTAACGATCTAATTTTCCATGTGATGAAATAAAATACTAAAAACCCTATAAACTATGTTTTACTTTTCTTAAAGGAATTATTCATAAGGAAATTGGAAATTGAGACTTGGTAAACTACAAACTATTGTGAAAGGCTTTGAAATCAAGTATAATCTCTTGAGTCTATAAAATACTGAAATTTAATATTGAGAAACAGACCCTCATCTTAGCTGCACTGTACAAACTAGGACATGAATGTATGTTAACTTAAAGGCAGCACGTCATTTTTTCTATCACTAGAGTACATATAATTCTACGGATTATTATGAGGTTTTTAAAATTCAGCAAACCAACGTAAACGACGTCAAGAAAACTAGGAAAGCAGAGATCAATACACTTTCACCGCGATAAGATCTATTACAATGGTTATCCTATATTTCATGGAAGTGTACCGTGATATTTTTCCTGAACACCGAATACGAATCGAGAATTATATGCTTAAATATGGTAATATGGGCGAGAAAGTATCTAATAAACATGGAATACACTACCAAATATGTGAATGGTCCAACTCTAATACAACATCAGGCACTGATACATGCATTTGTCATTCATACGATCAAGATACAAGAAATATTTTTAAACTAATAAAACAGTACATACTCCTGCAGTCTCGCATACATACGACAAAGTAATAATTCATAGCATCGGGTAGTATAAATAGTCCAAACAAAATTAGAGCCAACTGGTGGCCAGCGCTATTAGAATGTATCGGGAAATCCTCACCAGTAATTCATCAAGGAACATACTATTCTCATAAAATGCAACCAAAACGAAATTCGAATTGAAACATCAACAGTTTGCACTAGAGTGAAGGGGACATAAGCTACAATTATATGCTGAGGATATTGAATTGCTGTATAAATTGTATAATAAACATTAAAAAAGACGTGAGAGGACTTACTATACATTTGTATGGTCCTAAAGCAGAAATAGTGCAGCTGAATAAACCTTCGATATGCTATAGAATTCATAAATATATCAACCCATATATTAGATGTCCTGTAAATTGTATGAAAATTTATTTATATATATAACAAAAAATAGCATTACTCAATAAATTATTTCTATTAGAAAGAAACACAATCTTTTTATTTTAACAACTAATCTAACACTGCTCAAGTAAACAAATACCTCAAACGAGAAACCAAAAAAAAAACCTAAACATTCCTAGCATATCTGATACTCTCAAATATCAAACACTCAATTCTACCATTCAAAAATATCTAATGAGAGACAAAAAAAAAACCCTCATTAGTTCATTCAACTCAAGTATACATCTGTTCATCAAATTACCAGCAGAAAAACACCTCCTGAAAGTAATGATCATATCTTAACATCCTACAATGACTCGTGACCAGCCTTATCATGAACACTTTATAACATATGCTACTTGTCTATACAAGATACGATGAGATCGATCTAAAAATCGCCTACCATAAACTCATATGCTACCACACATCGTTATCTATACCGGACTATCTTACATAAACATTAGCCTAAGTGGTCTATAGTAGCAGTGCGCCAACCCAAAACATACCCTTTATGTTGAAAACTAATTAGATCTTCTTTAAACCTATAAAAAATCAACCAAGCATCCAGCAGAAAAAAATTCTGATAAGAAAAAAACTCAATAAGAGCATATTTTACTTATGTGAAAATAATACTTGAATATACCCGAAAATCCCTAAGATGATAAATCCAGTATATTTAAAATGTAGTAAATACGTATTTTACTTAATGCACAAATATTGAAAATTTATATGAAAATAGCAGAAGTGGCTTTACGCTTAATACAAGCACACAAAGTATGAGGTTTGTAAATTCTCATGCAATCATATAGGTATTAAAAGCGATAATATGCATCCGAAAAGTATCAACTTAACGGCATCATCCAAGCATGCATCATTTTCCTAAGAAGATAACAAATTAAAAATTATCGTACTCAAAACATCAACAAGTTCTAAATGAAAATATGCCTAGAGAAATTCGGAAATGTCAAAAAATCATACATACTGTGTAGAATATGAGACAAGCATAAAATAACAGTTTTACTCTATATTACACTGACACTCATGAAACTACTTAAACTAAATAATACAGATCCATAATAACAGCACCTAATTCAGAGTAAATATAAAAATTTATTCAATCTAGTGCATGCCTATAATGCTAGCATGACTAAAAAATATTTTTCCATGCATTATGGGCATAAGCAAAGAATAATACCATAATACCAACAAACCCCTAATGTCAATGACCTAGCGCATTCACTTTCCATATTAGGTTCTTCCTTTCAGTACGTACCCAAAATTAATCAATGAAAATGCGTCTATATTCCTACTCATGAGGACCACCACGATGATTTCTACATCCATCATAAAAAAGTAGCATTCCAGAAGCCATAAACCGTAATATCTTTCCTATACAACATCCATAAATAATCTCAAATTTAGAATAGATACCCAAAACATACATCTCAACATAGTGACCTAAAAAAAAAAAAGACTCAAGCACTTATCAAAAGGGACAAATCATATGATGTACGAACAAAATTATCACCATCTCGTCATGGAAGAAATTATTAGAATTTTTGAACAAAACCAATGGGCATCCTATAGTAAAGTAAAAAAAAAAAACGAATGAATATAGTGTCATACTTCTACATAGTAGTAAAATCAGAGAATGAAGTATAGAAACTGCTCTAAGAAATAAGCGATGATGATGAAGACAAACAAAATGCTGCCACAAGGAAACTAAAATTTAATACTATACTTAATATCAAGAACGCATTATCTCTTTCACTGCATCCATAGATTTGAGCAATCAACATAGTAGTCTAACCGAATTAAATACATTGTTGACTATTCTTAAAGTACTATTAACATGAAACCGATAAAAGCAATAATATGCAATAGCACTGAGTCACAAAACAAAGAAACGACGTATCCGAGCAAAAAGAAACTGAAAACGATCAATGTAGCAAACTAGAATAGGCGCATCTGTGAATGGACATTTATGAAAACACGTCTCAATGCCGCGCATCACGTTACCCGCTGCCCACGGTCAACACAACAAGAAAAACCGCCTCCATCAAGCAAAACTATATTGTAATGCAATGTACGCCATGCCCCTTCTCTTCCACGCTGTAGATTCCGATGCCCCAAAACTCGCGCCGACAGGGAAGTCTATGCGTACGAAACACTACTCTTAACAAGCAAAATCACTTGCACATGCCACGCATCCCCCCGAGGTCAATTTCCATGCTTAACAGAACTCGCCGCCGAGCAAATCTACACCACAATCACGATTCTCCCAAAAAGCGACGTGAATCATTCCGAATCGCCGACAAGGCCGTCCATACTTAAAGACAGGCACCCTTTGATGAGCAATGCGGAAACTTAACCAAACGCTCGTGAGACAAATTTCTACGGCTCGGTGGAAACATACACCTCAAATTATTTCCTCCAACAAGCAACGCGCATCACATCTACAATACCGTCCATTTTTAACCACAGACATCAAACGAGGAGCAACGCGCACCTTAAGCAAGCACTCACAGATTAAATTCTCATGCTTTAGAGCACCCGTCGAAAGGCAAACCCATCGCCCATCCATAATGCAAGGCCACCCATCTATAGCAGCGCCCTCCATCCCACACAACTACTCGCATCATAAAAACTTCCGGCACGGCTAGCATGATCAAGCGAATCGGCAATTTCCACACGCAGCCAAAGACACCAATCGCTGCAACGCGTTCCCTATCCAAGCGCCCATGAAGTAAATTCCCACGGCTTAGAACACGCGCTGACGGGCACGTCCATCATCCATCAGTATCGCAGTCATCCGTCTATACAAACGCCCGCCGTCACCACGCAGCCACTCGCATCATAAAAAAGTCCAGCACGCCTAACGTGATCAAGTTAATCGCTCGCCCCAAACGCCTTTAATAAGTGACACACGCTAAAGGATCTCAAGCCCTACAACCAGCGAACAACCGCCCAGAGCGCCTCCTATCTACAGAGCTTCCCTAATTGATCAGCAACCCTAATACTTCAAGGTATCAACTCTAGATATGGACCTCCTAACATATACATTAAAGTAGTCATGGGTAAAAAACTATCAACCACTAGGAGCGTTTAAGACCCGAGAAACACTTCCACCAAAGATAAATAACGAAACCATGCAAAGACTATAAGCAACGAATGTATGAGAAATCCTTCCGCTATAGAGAAATAACAACCATGAATAGTATAATTATCTATCGCTAAAAGCGTCAAAGGCTAGCTCCCATTAATTTCAAACTTGTATATTAACCCAATATAAATGCCCACTGAGAAATCTAGAGCTCTAATCTATTGATTGAAAATATGGGCCTATCGTAGACTATAATCAATATGCCTAGTTTCACCATTTACCATTAGAGGCTACTTAGGCTAAGAAAGCGCACCCGTCATCTAAAGACATATGACTACTTCTACTAACCGCTAGAGGGTACTAAGACCCGGAACGCTTACCTACTTAATCAAGATTCCGATGTTTATTTACCTAAGACCCATACCTTCTCATCCCTAGTATCCGCCTATACCTACACTAATCTGATACATACACCTACAAAACCTAGACACATATCCTCCCCACAACCATCCATGACATCCACACCTACCTCGGACTAGCACCTTAGTATCCCAGGCACCCACTTATGCCACTCTAAATAGGAACGAAATGAAACGGAACATACCGACATCCAAAACACACATCCTCCCCGGCAACCACCCAAGAAACCCGCATCTATCGCAGACTCACACCTTCTTATCTCAGGCACCTACCCATTCTACCCTAATATACACACCCTCGACAACATTTGAAGTTTGTATGAAAAAAGTGGGCCAGAACCGGCATTCTCTAGCTACTGGGTTTATTATGTTTGCGGATGCTTGGGTCAGGTTTCATGTTTCACACCCATAGTATAATACAGGTCTTATCACAGATTTGTATATTGAAGCTTTGTTTTCCTGTGTATGCAGCTGGTCTTCAAGATCGTCAAAACTGAATTAAATATTTTATTTGCAAGCTGGTTCCTTCGGCGTATTTCGTCTTTTTTTATTACCGGTTCTCGTTAGCATGGCGCTTAAATATACAAACTCGCCCTCATTTTTGTAATTGTATTCGCTAAGTGTGATATTTTGAGCATTTGAAGTATTTTCTTCGACTGCGTCATGAGATTTGTTTTATTTTCATTGATTTGTAGCCCTACTAGTTTGGTTTCGCTGTCGAGTTTCAGGAAAAGTTCTTTAGTGGTTGTTAACGGCTGTGACAAAATGTTGATTTCATCCTCATATGCTACCACTTGGCTCGACTGCTATAATAACGTAGTGTAATGGTTTAAAAAGTCTCAAACGTCCGAGGTTTCTCGAAGGAAATCGAAACCGAACTCTCATCGGTTCTAGACGTGACAACGGACTGTATTCATGAGGTCAACAAGTCCGGGGACTCTTAGTCTACTCCGAGGTGGCTGCTGGCTAGCTAGCTAGTTCGGAAAGGAGTTTCGGTCGCGGGTCTTACGCGAGCAGACTAAGTCCGAAATACAAAAACTAAGCCACCGGTTCAAATGCCCGATTTAAAACGCGTCGAACAACTTCCATCGACTCTACTCTCACTCACATACCTCCTTCCAAAGAAAAAGAGCGGAAACAACCGCTGAAGTAACACGCACTCCCTAATATAACCGACGCGGTGCCCGAAATACACTACTCGAACTCCAACCGGAAAAACCTACTTTAAGGAAAAAAACGCAAATTCAAAATATGGCACCGCGTACCGACCGAAACGCGAAATCGACCATTCGCGGATTACTGGAACCC